>CM067062.1:18466300-18831002 GCA_033980235.1 Diadema setosum
ACCAGTGTGACGCATCCAGTGATTTCTCCAAGTTTCTAGGTGTGAAGCAAATTGCATTTGTTGATGGTAATAGGTCTGCAAAAATAAATAAACAATTGAATTGAATGGAAGTGAAAAAAAAAAGAAACCCTCTGGCCAGCTTTTGGGATGCTATAGCGTTAACCATTGTCACACACAAAAAAAATGACATTCTGTAAAATGTGCTATCCAATGTTATGGTTTCTTAACTAGCAGAAAAAAAAACCCCTCTTGTAAGCTTGTTGGATACTACAAACTTTGTAGTGCTAACCATTGTCATAAATGATAAAAAAGATTGACATTTTGTGAAAATTTGCTATTCATGGTTATGGTTTGTTGCCTACATATCTGGGAGAGCTTAGAAGGTTAGCACTAATGTATTATCAGACATCAATGCAAGTGGACATTCCTTTTAGAGAGTAATTAAAAAAAACAACAACAACAAACTTGAAGTCAAATGGTCATATTGCACCAGCTGTGGGTAAAAAAAAAAATGAAACTAGATGATCGGAAGCCATTTCCAGTTTTCGTTATTAAATGTCACACGATGCCAGAAGGAGATTGATGTACAATTCTGCCATTTTTCTCTTATTGTTTTCAACTTTTTGTTACCACACTTTCAAAGATTATGTTTGTAATGTATTTAAAACAAGGTAATGCTAAAACAACAACTGAAGGAGATGTCAGCTCTTTCTTCTTCAGGTAATAGTGCATTTTATTTCTACAGTGTTATATCCAGTTGTAGAAGAAGTAAATTGCTAAGATATAGGCCTTTTCTTTGTGACCACATGCGACTGACGAACTTATTCCCAATGTAATAATTTTCCACCTTCGATTCATTCTTGCACTGCAGTAGCAGTCTTGCTGCATTTTGTGAAAAAAAGATATGTAGAATGTGTAATCATTCAAGTGCGTATTGAGTAATCAAAATACTTTGACCTAGGGGATAACAAGGTGGACAGTTCATTGAAACATGGTTAGGAAAATATTTTGCTGACAACATACTACCTAGATCTTGTGTGATTTTTAAAACAGTACAAATATCCTGACAAGCATGCAGTTAGTCTGTGCATGCATGAAACCAAGGAAAATGAGAAATTCCTCGTTAGAGGTACCGGTAGATAAAGGTTAACGTGAACTAAGAGCACAAAGAAAAATATACCAGATGAGATAAAAACAATACAAACAAAAAAGGAATCGAGTTGAAAAGAGAAGCTTTTGATGCAAAGGCATTACCTCTGGTTAGGTTTCTTCCTGTGTGATGCCCACCATGGTCTACTTTCACCCTAGGGGTGATATAACACTTTTCAAAACAACTTGTGCTGGTGCATTAGTGCAGCAGCTACATATCTATGGCACATCTTCCGTAAATGTCACGGTTCATCCCTCAGAAAATGAGATCAAATTATATGGGTTGAAAATGTGTAGAAATTGACGTATGTTGAGATATATGTAAAAAAAAAGACGGACATAAAAAGTGTATAAACAAAAACCGCTGTTTTTTCTTATGGCTGAGAAATCTTCCTCGGGGATTTTTTCCACATATGACTGGTAATGTGATAGGATAACTTTAATAAGGGTGCCTAATGCAGACTGGTTTGACAGGCTGAAATTATTTCGTGATCATGAATGCTGACTTCTTCTCTTGTCAGCCACATGAAAAGTTACACTTAATCCACTTTTCATTTGCAGTTGGTACATACACTTTGATGCTAAAAATAGAGTACAGTAATGACTGATGTTAGCATTGTCTTTAACTTTCAGTCTTTTTTTTATAAAAGATTACTTTACTGTTAAAGCGGATACTTTCGCATGAGTAATTTGTGTGTGTGTGTGTGTGCTTGGCCTGGTAAGATGAATTTCACTTGTTAATTTTATAGAATTAGGGCATTAATTACTGGAACATTATGGCATGCAAAAATATTCACATGCCTTTATTTTTTGCGCTAGCTTCCGGTTTGCGCAAAATGCACAAAAATTTCCTCCTTCAGGTTTTTCTGGGTTTTCTGTCAAGTTCTGCCTGGTATGACAGGCCTGGTATGATTGGAACATGATTTCAATAGAGGATGTACACTTGTAGGTTCTTGTGTTTTCAAGCTTGCACATTTTTGTATTTCTATGGAGATCTGTGGAGAGTTAATGACTACACATTGATCATCATTAACCACTTCTATCTGATCCATCTCCCTGACAGGATACACTGTAAAATTCAGAGTTGCCAATTTAATGAGCATAAGATGATAATTTCTGCAGCAAAATAACTGTAGGACTTGGTTGGTTGAAAAGTGGGTATACCCACCTGTTGTCATGGACACACTTACATTAATCCTTCACGTCCCCAGGCCTTTAGCCTAACATGGCAAGGTTTTTTTTTTTTTTTTTTTTTTTTGTCAACATTCAGCAATCCATCCAGACTTGACTATGACCCTGACTACAGTGGCGGCTTGGCCTGAAGCCAGCCTACATTGCAGTACTTGGCTCCGCATTTTTGTATGTTTACTGTGCCTTGTTGAGCCGTGCCCGGGAGTAAAGTTTCCTTTAGAATATTCTTCTTTTCTTTTTTTTTCTTTCTTTTTTAGTAGTGGCTCTCTACATACATGTAAACATTTTTTTTCTTCAGTGATCATGCTCACATTAACAAAAGGTGGGCCTTGGGCCGACCCTACCTTTGGTTCCGCAATATTGGGCCCACATGTGTTTACACTAGAAAAAAATTCATGATGATACAAAAGGGATTGTGGGGAATAGTTCAGCCTATCCCTTCCAATCAGTGTGAACAGAGCTTATTGTAGTAAGGCATAGGAAGTCAATTAGTATTTCCATGATGTAAACATATTATTTGTCAAGACTTAAAGTTGAGGTATCTCTTGAAAATGTATCTTCAAAACAGTGTGCAGGTTATAAATATACAGTTTGTGTTGAGTAAAGATTGTGGGTTCAAATGTAGAAAGGACACAAAGATTCACAAGAACTCTCAAGCACTCTCAAGCAGAAAAGGCTCTTTCAATCTGAGCTGTTGATTTTGTAAGCATGTGCTACTTGCTAGACATCATTTTGGTAATAAACAAATCATGCATTCTAATTCTCTCATCATCCCTGCTAATGAGGGGGAGAACCTGCCAAATGTTGTGGAAACTTGCACACATGAAAGAAAAACAGATGTTTCCATTCATATGCGTACAAAAACAGAGTGACGGATAAACACATTTGCATGTTTTGAAAGACGACCATGTGTCTGCTCAAAATATTTTGATTGGAGCGGCAGCAGTCAGGGCAGCATGGCCAGAATGTTGACACAATGGCCAAGCTAGAGCTCTCAAATTAGGCAAACACGAGCGGCCATGAATCGATAATTCTCTCCCACAATATGTTTCTGCATTTGCGTGCGTGAAAATAAGGCTTTACCGCGCAAAGTCATTACGCACTGTGATTTTGTTTTCAACTTATATGCAGGAAATGAGGAAGATGTGCGTGATGTTTTGAACTAAAATTGAGCGATTCAAGTGTTTGGGTACCTGATATCCATGGGCAAAGTGGGATAGGTTTGAAGGATTTTATATATTTAGTGTGATATAGGTTTTCCCTTGAGGGTCAGGATAGGTTTTCACTGGTGTCTTCTATGCCTAATGATACCCCGTACCAACCTTAAATACTGCCACAAGAAAGCATCATTTGCAGAGTGGACAAAAGCAATGAAAACGAGTACATCTCACTTTTTTGATGATATGAATCTATTTCTTCATTTTGTCCAGAGTACATGATACTTGCTGAATGTTTTGGAATGAAAAACAATTCAAATGTATCCATGTCTACAGACTAAAATGCTCTTTGTTGTAAGACAAAGGACTTTTGATATAAATGTAAAATGATCAAATATCAAATTGTATTTATACAAAGTGTAAGAAGTATGTTTAATGAAACCGGTGTTCCTTGAATAAGAAAAAAATATTAACAAATAATGGTGACTTGCATCTAGATGTTATGTTATCAAACTGTTTGACAGTGAATTAGGTGTCTTGTATAGGAAATATAATTCCATCATGCCAAGATATATCTGCAGGCAATGAGGCTTGCATTTAACCCGTTCCATGCTGAATTCTGAAATGCCCACTGACTTAGTACGCAGGTCACTAGGTTCCTGTACAGAATGGGTTAAGAGATACGTACACTTCTGACAAGATAAGAGCCTTGATTACTTAAATACTATGTAGAAAGATGGGTAAACCTCTTACACCCACTGCAGAATGAAGTGAAATAATTTCCAAATTTCAAGATGAAAAAAGAAGAAAGGAGGGACAAGATTGAGTGATACAGCAGCACCAGTGTGTTGACACTTTATGTTCACAAACTGATGGGATACTAGACATTCTTAATCATCCATTGTTCCTCAAGAATAATAGTTGAAAACATCCTTTTTGTTTTCCTACATACCAAAGTACCAAAGTGTAGCGTCATAGCCATTCGTCAACATGGAAACTGGTTCTAAACAACCTCACGTAGCATGAATATCTGTGAACACAATAGTTTGCTAATGATGCACGTACCTGGTTCCAACCCACTGCCTGAAGCCTTGTGTAAGGATATCATGTTTGGAGCCCGCACTAAGCTATTAAACAAAAGACGGACATCATCACTGTGATACTCTATAGCAACGAATGCATTATGGGAACAGCAGGATATATATCGCATGCAAAATCATTGGACTTTGACAAATTGATAGAACCACATTTCAGTCATTTTACTATTGTACAATTCCTAGTTTTCACTGACATGATAAATTTATGGAGCAGATGTATTCTTTGCCATCTAAGATTTCCTTTTTATGCATTTTGTGTTTGTTGCTGTAAGATCTTGCATACAAATACATCCACAAGTTTTTCTCCAAGATGAAGTGTTTTCATATCTGTAGAAGATAGCTTTAAAATTCTGGTGTAAAGTTCAGGCTATAGTCGCATATATGTGGAAAGACTTTGATGAATTATAACTATCAAAATGATATCAAAGATCTTGCTGATGATAAGCACATGTGCTAATGAGATTAATTGGGGCTGTGTAATTCTCTTGAAAATAATATATTTTATGGAGAAACACACACACGCACACATACACACACACACACATTGTCATAGATTCTTTACTCTGACATGAGTTAGGCAAACTGTGCAGTCGTCATAGAATTACCCTTCATTTGGACCTTTACAAGAAGTGATGAATGTAACAAGTGCATGTATAATACACAATGTGCAAGTGTGTAATTACTCATCACTACTATCATTGGACCTTTACAAGAAGTGATGAATGTAACAAGTGCATGTATAATACACAATGTGCAAGTGTGTAATTACTCATCACTACTATCATTACCGAGTTACTTATCACTTGTAGGGTGTAAGGTTACACTCCTGGCATCTTTGCACTGCAGGCAGCTCTGTTTTTAAGCCCATTTTCTGGCGATTTGATGCAACCATATGGTGCCAATTGCCCCATTGCCTTTATCGAGTCAATTTATTACCGCTGACTACATGCATCACCCACACGCATTTTCGCTGACGTACAACTGGCGGGGAGAACACTGTACACTACATTTTCTCTTTTTTCAGCATGCACATACACACTATTGCGCACACAGGCCTACTTTCTTTATACACACTCTATACTGACACACACTTCCCATGAGCTCATAAACATCTCTTTCTCTCTTTCTCTCTCTCTCTCCTCTCTGTGTCTCTCACCATACACAAACACACGAGCACACTCATATATTCATATTTCTATACAGTCCCATACATTGCCTCTCTGGATATTTGGATCCACGTTACTTTGGAAGGCACTTGCTGCTTTAAAAGCTGTTACTTTCGCAAACGGATACTTTTGCGAATGATGAGATCACAGACATTTTTGCGAGATGTTGTTTTTGTAATATGACACCTAGGGCTATTGCAAGTGCCCTAGTGCCTGTCTGTTCATAATATTTTTGCTTGTTGTTCTCAGCCCAACAGTGATTTGTGAAATTCGCAAAAATGAAACCCTTGCAAAAATAACGATTTTACAGTGTTATATTGTGTAACCCCATGCTTGTTGTAAATGTTCTTACAATTGGGGAGGAAGTGGAAGAGAGAAGGAGAGAAAGAGAGAGAGAGAGAGAACAAGAGGGACAGGTCTTCAAAATAATTGAAGAGTTTAATCGCAAAATGGGCTAAGTGCTCTTTTTTTAATATTCTAAAGTACCATTATTAGATAGAGCAAAATAAAACCTTGCCAGTTTTATACCTCACTTGAAGCATATCAAGCAATCTTCTTGAAATTATGATTAGAAATATCCCATATTTTCTTGTTTTTTGCTATGTTTTTAGCAACATTAGTCGCAAATATCTCAACTTAAAAAAATGAAGTTAAGACATTTTGCAATTTAACCCACCCTTCAAATATTCTTCCCCTCTCTACGGGCATTTCTCTCCTTTTTCTTTTTTTTTCATTTTTTTTTTACCCCCTGTAGCTATTGAAATAAAAATGATGTCCCATTCACTTAAAACATATACACCTGCTTCATCCCCAGGGAAGGCAATGAACATACAATACATTATACATGTGCAGCCAGCGTAGATTTGTAGGTTTCATATTGAGATGGTGGTAAAGTTGGACCCTATGCAGCTTTCAGTATCATGTATGCCTTTGCAGAATTCATTCAATGCTCCTTTGATGACATGATCAGTCTGCAATGTACAAATTATGGCTTTGTGAAATGTCTAATTGACAAAGAAAGACTGTAAATGTTAAAACATGCAATGAATATCCCACAAAGCCAGATAGTGTTATTAGTGATGTGAGTTCACTCTGTCATAAGTCAGTGAGTCTGGTTTAGTCAAGATCACTTTGCCTTTCAAAAAACAAACAAACAAACAACAAAACAACAAATTAAAAAAAAAGATTGGAAGTAAACTTAATATGATGACAAGAGTGTGTTTTTGGGGGAAAGGAAAGTAGGAATTGTGGAAAGTACAATTCATGCCCTTTTATTGGTGCAGAGAAGAGTGTCCTTGTGAAAATAGCTGAATGGTTAGAAAGTGATGAGGTCCTTACAAGGACAGAATTGTCCTAATTGAAGCAAATTATTAGTGAAAACAATATCAACTGCTATATTCATATCTACCACTGACAGACATCAAGTTTAATGTGAATATCTGCACTTTCATTGACTATATCTTCCTAGAAAGGGAAAATGTCTGTATGTATGCATCTTATATGTCATCAGATTATCACTTGAAAGTCCATTTTGTCAATTAAATTCTTTGATGAATTAGTTAGTTTTTTTTTTTTTTTTGTCTTTGTGGGCGAGCAACATGATGAAATATGCAGTGTGCTGACGACACATTGCTGATTCTTTTCCCAGTCCCAGCGCTCCATCCAGAGTGTGACTTTCCGTAAATCTAAACGCTTCCTCTCACGTCCAAAAGACACCGTTCGGGATTTGTGGGGATGATTTTTCACGGAAAAATGTCCGGCATGTATGAGCTGTGCAAATGTCATTATGAATTCAGGGTAGCGAAAAAAAAAAAAGCAAAAAAAAAAAAGCAATAACTCAAAATGTGCAGTGAACTTTTTATAATGCATTAAAAATTCAGCTGATGCTTGTGTATGGATGTCGTACAATATGTAAGATGCTGAATGCATTCTACTGAACAGCACTGGCTCATTAATAGGGATACCTTGTACACCCTGGTAGATAATGACTCAACAGATTGCATTTTATTATATTCCAGATTTGTAATTGAATTCCTTGATGGGAAGAATATTCAAAGCTCAAATTTCGATCTCAAGGGATGAGAGCACAAAAGTGAATTGAAAATGAAGGGAGTGTCAAAAATTGTGAGACATTTTTGCAAGAACATATTGCAGGTTTGCCAAAACGTGAGGTAGTGTCCATTTTCTGTCACGGTGTCAGTGTGGTTTATTATGTGAACATTACAGTCATTTGCAGTGATGCTAGACCGGTTTTGAGTTGATTTTAGTATATGTCAGATCTTGGTACTAATAAAAAGCATATTTGTATGAAAGGCAGTGATGCTAGACCGGTTTTGAGTTGATTTTAGTATATGTCAGATCTTGGTACTAATAAAAAGCATATTTGTATGAAAGGCAGTTATGATGTGAATATACGTATCATACAAAGGACAACATTGCAGAGAGTAGATCTGTCAGCCCACAATGACAGATTGTGTTGTAAAAAAAAAAAAAAAATGGACATATCAGGCATACTGAGCTAGTATGGTAGCGAAGAAAAGATATTTGTGACTCCCTCACGTTATGCATGATGTTACCCCCTATACCCGATGTGAATTAGAAAGGTCCTTGGGGCATAGTCAATGCAGAGACGTCTAAATCAACTTAGCCTGCCTGATGCCACTTTCTCTTTCTTGGGCCTATGCAAACAAAAACAAGTGTGAATTGATACAATGTTGATTTCAGAGGAAAGTAATTATAAAGCAAGCAATTCATGAATGGTCATATGGTGCTAAGTAGACAAATATCATTTAGGATGTTCAGAAAGTTCTACAGCAATTCTAAAACAACAAAAACAAGTGGTTATAATGATTGAATCTTGTTTAGCAGTTAATCCTGTATTATTTCCTGAGAGAATTCCTCTCTCTTTTCCTCATTCCTGCTTGTCCAAGTTTGACATCACTGACAGCTGTCTTAGATATTGATGATAGAAAAAAGACACCCTGATAAAGACACAGAGCCTACTTTTTGTCCCCCATTCCCTCCCCTCCCCCCCCCCCCCATCGCCACAACCACCACCATTTTTGTCACCATCATACCTTTCACCATGCTAATCAGATGGCTTCCTTGTGCATCTGATTATCGCTGCCCCGCTCTCCTTGACGTCACGCCGAGATCATTTGCCGGTTTGCTGGATGCATGTTCCGTCATATATGTGTCCCGGCCAAATCCACTCTCCGCGGGGAGCGCCATATGTGATGGTTTGGGTGGGGGTTAGAGGGGAGGGGTGGGCTTTGCAAAGAAGATTGATTACATCTTTCCCAGAAGATAAGAAGTGGATATGCCTGAATTTCTTACATCCCTTCCACATCCGCGTAGATTTTCTTTTCTCGCCTGTCCCCCCTTTTTTTTTCTTTGAATGTGACATGATCCGTTTACATGAGGGAGTTGTAATACGATCCAGGGATAATGTGATTTCGGCATGTGTGGGAGTGGCATAAAACTCCTTTTCTACCTCCCAGGCATCTCACCATGTTTTTCGTGGAAGAAAGGTGAATTAATGTGGAAATGACTTTTCAAGGGACTTCAATTGTGATAGGGATCTTGGAATGTCATTCGATTTTTTCCCTTCTCGTAAGGGCCATCGACCTTTGTTTTGAAGAGATTGACACTACCCCATTACTATCGAGATGTTCTTAGAGATCAAGTTATTAGTGTGATGAAGATAGGACATGGACTCATCATCATACAGTTGCATCAAATTTGCAGAGAGAATAGTATACAGTGGGAGAAATAACTCCTGAGAAAGCAAACTATAGTTTTGGCCCATTTATTGCGTAATTTTCGGAAGAAAGAACCGTGATGACTATTGCCCATTGTGCGTCGCTCAAGAGCTGAGATTGCCCCCTCCACTACAATACCAATTTGTTTTAATGACAGCCTGCATCGGAGCAAAGGGGTGATTAAGGCTGGCTTCTCACCCTCAATGAGGTATCGCCTGGTTCTCTGTGACGTTACCGTGATGACGAGAAAATCTGCGTCATTTCTATCATTTCCTACGCAGCGCGGCCGAGGTCTGATTGTCCATCAGCAATCTTTCGCACATCCATGCTTACTGTTTTGATGAGGAGGAGAAGATGAGGATGAGAAAATTGGACGACAAAAGCAATCGTGTGGATGAGGTGGTTAGAGTACAGAATATACCCTATCTGTCTTGTGAGACGAAATGCTGCAAGCTTGATCAGGAACTGCTATAGTGCAGGTGAACAGGGAGATTGTAATGCATGTAGACAAAAACAAATACACCGAAATGAGTTATAAAAAAGGAGAGAAGAAATTGTACTCTGGAGAGCTCTGGTAGATGCATTTCATATATCATTCACTTGTTTTCTGAGTTGTGATCATTGGGATGAAGTTCTGAGGGCCTCAAAAGGGGGAATAAGTGAGATACGAGCAAACTAAGATTGAACATCAGCCTCCCAAGAAACTTCCCCTGCCCCATACTCCCCTCCCCTTTATCCCTACCTACCCTCTTTCATGAATGTACTGTAAAACATAATATTTTCGCAGCATGAAATTTTCGCGAATTGGAGCCAATGGCCTTCTCCACGGCATGAAATTTTTGCAAATTGCCATTGGCATTGAATGCATACAGTGTAGACAAGAACTTTTGCGTGCATTGTAATTTTGCGAATCTTGGCTCTCGCGAAATTCGTGAAATTAAGATGCATGCGAACATTCCTCGTTTTACAGTAATAAGTTTTACTGTGTCTCTATAGTACTTTGTGGGTCTTTCAAGTCTTTCAACTGTGCAAGGTATGCTTCATACCCCTCCCCAGCCCCTCCCCCCCCCCCCCCATATCATATTCAATTCTCATCAATAAGAATCCAGAGATAAGGAGGAAACCCGGAGGACAGTGGGACCGGGTGCTCAACGATGTGGATGAGTTGTCATGGAGTTTCAGGCTCCCCGTTCCAGCTCTCTCATTGGGGACCATCTGGGACCCTCAGTGCATGAATCTCCATCTCTGTTATAGCTCTCAAGGAGTGTAGCAGATGCTCTGACATTTGATACGTGCAGAATCCAGACTGTTCCTGCTGTCACAATAAATTGTTTTATCAATGAAATATTGCATTTTAGGGTTGTATGGAAGTTTGGATGCTTTTGTATTTCGTGATGTCTTTGTGATATGAATTACCCCGTTGAAAACGAGTCCCGAGTACACTCGGGCAGGTGTCTATGGGAAATGCGTGTTGTAGCAAAATCAGTCCATCCTCAGTGGGTTAAGGAGGCAAAAATAAGAGGACAGGTTGGAAGATTAGAAGGTGTGGTGTGTTTTAAAGCGCTGTATGGTATTCAATGAAGAATAGGATGAGCTGATTTTGCTATAACACGCATATCCCATAGACACCTGCCCGAGTATACTAGGGACATGTCTTCAACGGGTTAAGGAAGGTAGCACTTCAAGACACCACTCAAATAGATTGCTGCAGGTGAAATAATGGCTTTGTGATTTGGATGGCTCTCTGAAAAGGTCTTCTCTGGAGTTGGCTTTGATCTTCCTCATTGCACTCCCCGGCCCAAGTTTGCCATTCCTCCACTGTCTTTCACTGTAGGGGAAAATAGATATCAATTGTCCTTGATGTATTGACTTTGATTGGACCTGTGAGTCAGTGCATCAAGCAATCTCCATTTTAGGGTGTGTCTGATGTAGGAAAGAAAGAGAGGAAGAGACCAGCTATCTGGAGACATAGAACCCTTTCAGACTGCAAAAAGAAATTGTTTTGTAATGGGTCAAAGACCCGGTAGCAATGGGGTACCATGGAAGGGGAAGGCTGGTCAGGCTACGATACAATAAAGGAAGGAATATTTGCGGCATGAAATTTTCACGAAGTGGAGCCGACAACCTTTTTCTCGAATTGCCACTGGCATCCAGTACTTTATAGCGTAGACAAGAACTTTTGCATTCATTTTAATATCATGAATCTTGGCTCTCGCGAAATGTGCCAAACTAAAATGCATGCAAAAATTTCTGGTTTTACAGCATATTCGAGAATCCCAGTAATACATCATTTCAAGCTTTACCATTGATCTTTACATAAGTACGCACACAGCAGAAGAATATCGACTGGAGTCGACTGTTTGCGATGAGCATACGCTCTGATGCACATATTTGCTGACCGGTGCTATTCATGTTTTTTGGATGTGCTCCCGTGGGCAGTTAATGAATCGGGCCACCCATGAATACTCACACTCCCAGGTCTGTAGGATATATGGTCATGATCACTCAGTTTGTTTCCAGAGCATGTAAGAGAAAACATGTGAATTATGTTTCTCCCTAACATTTGTTAATCTGGTCTTGTTTTTACTGGCAAGTTTTGCTCAGTTCTGGCTGTTGTGTTCAGGGTCTTGAATGATTTAACCCTTGACAAACATTTTGCGAGACTGAGCTTAGCGTAATGTTCGTTCACTCTCGTCGAAAAGTGTGTGTGCCGTTCACAAAGATGTCTACGGAGCATGCATGTATGGACACACTCCACCCGGCAATGCATGTGTAGTGGAAACTGCGTATTTGACTGACAAGCTCATGGAGTCTGTGAAACAGCTGTTGTGGAGAACATCGTATGCACTTTACAGTCGGCAGGGAGACTCTCTACTGCATGTAAACAGGTGGTAGTTCTAAATAAGATTAAGAAAATGCATTTCAGGATGAAAATGTGATTACAAAGAGGAAATTTTTTGCAGCCCAAAAGTGGATAAAGATAGGAAGATAAATAGGTAAAGGGAAAGAGAAGGGTGAGAGATAGAGAAGGAGAGAGAGAGAGAGAGAGAGAAGGGGAGGGGGGAAAAGGCGGGAGCATCAGAAACTCTGGGGAAAAGCAGTAGTGCTTGTTGCAGCAGCGTTCAGGGGGTATGGGATGAGCAATCATTGTTGATTCCTGCGCCCAAACATTGCCCATTATGTTCCAGTTGCGCCTGCCATTCCTCATCTATTTCGCCCCTCAGACTGCATTCCGCATTTCCTGCTGCACCATCTTCCTTGCTGGGTAATTGTTACGACCCGATCCGAGAGAGCAAGAATCGAGTATGCTCAGGAAAAGATTTTGGTGCCCTAGTGTTGTGGATATATTCCAAATACCCTTGAAAGAAAAGATCTTTATGTTGGATCCCTTGTGTTCAACTTCTACCTTATTTCTACTTCTCCTACATTTCTACATCTATAACTATATTTCTACTTCTAGTATATTTTTACTTCTACTATAGTTATACTTCTACTACATTTCTACTTCTACTATATGTGACCCTGCACCTCAAAACAAACAAAAAGTCGCCAGACATGAATTTTTAGGTAAGACCATGTTCTGAAAGAACAGACTTTAAGCTTTAAAATGATGTATAACTCAAATCAAATGGACTCTCCTAACCCATCTAAATATTGGAAAGAAAGCACAAACTCAGGAAAAGTGTGAACTGAGAAAAGAGGCTCTGAAGTACAGTGTCTATTCAAGCGCTTAATCTTTACCAAACCGTGCTGTCTGTGCAATGAATGGGACAAAAAACAGGAAGTAAACCACCAGAGTAACAACAATGAAGGGATTATCAGATTAAACTGAAATTAAGCATGCCTCATTAACACATTCTGTCCATAATTAATGTCAACTTTCAAAGCAGTAGCACTATCCTGTCAAAGGTTATTAGAGTTGAAAGTGAAGAGTGTGGACAAGGTTTTTCAGAAATGAAAAAGGGATTCTAAAGACACACCTAATCACACTATTCTACCAAATATGTTCGAAATAAACTGCTAAAAAACACACTTTCCTGCCCGTTTTATGATACCAAATTTTAGCATAATGTGAAAGAAGACCCGCTCTTTCAGAAAATACGAAAAAGTCAAGTTCGGCTAGCTTGACCCTTTCACTTATTTTCAGTCCTCACGCAAAATCAGTGTGTGCGACTTTATGTTCGTTTTGAGGTGCACGGTCACATATTCCTATTTCTACTATATTTCTACTTCTATATTTCTACATCTACCACATTTCTGCTTCCACTATATTTCTACTTCTATCATATTTCTACTTCTGAAGCATTCTGCCCATGGTGTCTAAATGAATTTGCATACTCTGCACTGCCACTTGCAGTAGATTAGTCATCCTATTCTCTCTTTTTTTTTTTTGCCAAGTATGTGCCAAGCATATCGTCGCCGGTCACACGAACCGACGAATCACTCGATTTTGGGTCAAATTTTCGATTTTGAGATTTTCAATCATTTCGATAGTAGACATTCCATACTACATATTCTGAAATTCTCAGTGTGTAATTTGGTGTATTTTTTACGTAGTTATCACTTTTGTAGAAGTATGTAATTCCATTTGTGAAAATTATTTGTTTTCCCCATAGACGCGTGTGTGAAACAATCAGGCGATTCGACGGTTTGGTGACCGCGCGTACTAGTACGCGCGGTCACCGAACCGACGAATCAGTGTGCATTGACTTGCGTGTTGTTTTTGAGATTCAACAGTTCATTGGCCGCGCGCATAGTGCGCGTACTATGTAATACATGTGTTGACAATGACAACGCTCAATGTACATGTACATATGGACACACATGGAAAATGACAACGTTCTTTGCAGACCGAAAATACATGCATGCAGCTCTTCGACGATTTCCGCTTATTTGGTAACAATACAATTCGATAAAAACTTCACAAGTTAGAGCAAGAATTGAAGTCTGGTGTACTACAAAAATAATTGGAAATTATAGACATGAAAGTGTAGCAACCATAAGTCAAAAAATGGGCTAACTTCAAACGCGTTTTTCTTGAATTGTCATTCTTACGCAAACCTGAGGGATTCGTCGGTTCGTGTGACCGGCGACGATATTGATATCATATTATACCACAGTGTAGATCAGATCATTACAAGCTAAAATTTCAGCAGTTTTAATGACCAACATTTGATATCAGCCGAAAACGTGAAATGTAAGAGCATACTACAAGGACATTAAGTTAATGATCCGTTCCTCTACACGAGGAACCTTGATTTGTACATTGGTGCATGTACTGTGTGTAGCCAGAATCTATTCTACCTAAAGCACTGTAGTGGTAGTGAAGGAACTTTATGCATAATATTAGTACTGGCTGATAAGTAAAAAGTAATTACTACAGAACGAAGGCAATTGTGTGATCTGTCAATTCTTAAAAAGTTCATGCAAATTAAAAGATGAAAAGTCAGAGAGAGTTACAAATTTGGATAGAAATAGCTTGAGAGAAAGGGAGTGAGTAGCAAAATCATCCAAGTGTGTACTTGGCAATGTTAGAGAGATCTAAATATTAGGTACAAGATAGCGCTTCAGACAAATGTTGAGAGAGAAGTATGTTTAAAGGGAGGGAGAAACATATATCATGATCGTCAAAGTTTGTTATAAGCAGTATGAGAGAGATGTAGAAAGATACAAGAGAGATGAAATGTTGAGAGAAACATATTGCAAGGTCATCCAAGTTATGCAGTGTAAGAGATATAAAGAGAGATACCACGCAGAGAAGAAATATGTTGAGAAAATGATAGATAGAGAGAGAGGGAAAAAACATATCTTATAGCAAGGTCAACAAAATTATGCAGTTTGAGAAAGATAGAGGGATAATATAGAGAAAAATGTTGAGAGATAAAGAAAGAGAAACATGTATCAAGGTCATCCAAATAATTCAGTATAGGTAAGATATAGTGAGATATACAAGATGGAGAAAGAAATATGTTGAGAGAAAAAAAAAGAGAACTGTATCTAGCAAAGATCATCCAAGATGTGCAGTCTTAGAGATATATATATTTGGAGAGATACAGGGTAGAAAAAGAAATATATCTAGAGAAAAAGATAGAGAAGTGTAAAGCCAGATTATCCATGTTATACAGCATGATAGAGACACAACATAGAGGAAAAAACAACAACATATGTTAAAGAAAAAGAGAGAAACATATTGGAAGGTCTGTGAGAGAAATATATGGAGTGAGATAAAAGAGAGCGAAAGAAAAATGTTGAGAGGAGAAGAGAGAGAAACATATACCCGGTGGCAGGATCATCCAAGTTAAGCAGTATTTAGACCCATTCTGATGAGATGGGGAAGGGGAAGACCACCTTAACATAACCCAAGTGTCTACCACTGTGTCCATAGCAACAAAGACTTTAACAGAGCTACTGCATCTGTCTTCCATATGGTGCAAACAAGAAGAGGAGGAGAAGAAAGGAAGATCACTGCGAGAGACACGTGGGTGGATGAATACCCATCGCTATAGCAACCATTGATGTCAGCCCGTGATACTTGCTCGTCAAACTTTGGAAGGCTGCAGGCATCCCAACCTTGCCTAATTGGTGGCCATGTGCCCAAGATACCAAATTGCGCAGACTTGTAACCAGTTGAGCTGATATTGTATGAGCATAAATGGTTTGTAAGCCGATCAGGTGGGATGAAGGCACATGCGAGAAGCTCAGATTGCCTCAATGACTTTAGACCGAGATTTTTAATGAGCTTGCAGGCACTCTGTGTGGCTCATTTGGCTTCCAGATAGTCTGGACTACCTGAATTATGTGTAATTAACAAGGAAATTTGTAACTCTCTCTGACTTTTCATCTTTTAATTTGCATGAACTTGTTAAGAATTGACAGATCACACAATTGCCTTCGTTCTAAAGTAATTACTTTTTACTTATCAGCCAGTACTAATATTATGCATAAAGTTCCTTCACTACCACTACAGTGCTTTATGTAGAATAGATTCTGGCTACATACAGTACATGCACCAATGCACAAATCAAGGTTCCTTGTGTAGAGGAACGGATTATTAACTTAATGTCCTTGTAGCATGCTCTTACATTTCACGTTTTCAGCTGATATCAAATGTTGGTCATTAAAACTGCTGAAATTTTAGCTTGTAATGATCTGATCTACACTGTGGTATAATATGATATCAATATGCTTGGCACATACTTGGCAAAAAAAAAAAAAAAAACTTCTTTGCTATTGTAAAAAAAACACACACACAAACTGCCACACTGCCCCACTATTTCTTTTCAACTGTCATATTGCCTTTAGTGTAGTGTCATCATTGGATCTTTTCTTATTTGTCCCCGCCGAACGAGTTCGAGCAGGGGACTATGAAACGGGCTCCGTACGTGTGTGTGTCCGTGTGTGTGTCCGTCCGTGTGTCCGTCCGTGTGTCCGTGTGTCCGTGCATCCGTGTGTGATCAAAATCTTCAATTTGCTACTTCTCTGTCATTTATGAGCCAATTTTGATTCTGTTTGCTTTATATGATAGCACTATGTGGGAGCTTTGAAACTTGTACACAGAATTTCAGTTGTGACCTTTGACCTTGACCTTTGACCTATATTGTATATTTTGCTACAAAATGCTACTCCTTCGCCATTTCTAACCCGATTTCGATTCCGTTTGCTTTATGTGATGGCACTAGTTAAGGGCTTCAAAACTTCTTCACAGAATTTTGACCTTTGACTTCTTTGACCTTTGACCTTGATTTTTTTACCTTTATTGTACATTTTGCTACAAAATGCTACTCCTTCGCCATTTCTAACCCGATTTCGATTCCGTTTGCTTTAAGTGATGGCAGTAGGTGAGGGCTTCAAAAGTTGTACACAGAATTTTGACCCTTGACTTCTTTGACCTTTGACCTTGATTTTTGACCTACATTGTACATTGGCTACAAAATGCTACTCCTTCACCATTTCTAACCCGATTTCGATTCTGTTTGCTTTATGTGATGGCACTAGGTAAGGGCTTCAAAAGTTCTACACAGAATTTTGACCTTTAACTTCTTTGACCTTTGACCTTGATTTTTTACCTGTATTGTACATTTTGCTACAAAATGCTACTCCCTCGCCATTTCTTACCCGATTTCGATTCCGTTTGCTTTATGTGATGGCACTAGGTGAGGGCTTCAAAACTTTTACACAGAATTTTGACCTTTGACTTCTTTGACCTTTGACCTTGATTTTTGACCTATATTGTACAATGGCTACAAAATGCTACTCCGCCATTTCTAACCCGATTTCGATTCAGTTTGCTTTATGTGATGGCAGCAGGTGAGGGCTTCAAAACTTTCTACACAGAATTTTGACCTTTGACTTCTTTGACCTTGGACCTTGATTCGTGACCTGTATTGTACATTTTGCTACAAAATGCTACTTCCGGCGGGGACATATATTACGCACCGCGTAATTTCTACTTTTCCTTGTTTGATATTTGATTTTGGTCAACAGAGAGAGAGAGAGAGAGAAAGGGAGGGAGAAAAGATGCATTGGTAGGGCAGTCCTGTACAAATTAAATAATATATTTAATGTTTTGGAAATCTTAGTATTTCATCAGGCCTAACATCACACAGTTTTTTATTGGTATTAACAAGTTGTGTAGAAATCCTAGGAGAAAACATCAAGCTGGAGTCATTTTCTCCACTCTATTAATGTTATTGTAAGTAACATTACACATTTATCCCATTTCTAAAATTCTTAGATTATGACAAGACATCACTGTGTCACAAAGAGGGAAAATGAAGGTATGATGTCAACCAATCAGATTGATTTGACATGATATATTTATTTTCCCCCACATTTATGTTTTCTTTAATAGTAACGTTCAGTGAAAACTGGAAGAGCATTATTGCATTCAAAGATTTTAGCATGAATTAAAAACAGACATTCAATTTTAATGAAAAAACAGTTTATTTCATCAAAAGAAAAAAAGCAAAAACAATGGCAAGGATGTGATGTGTTTCGTGAGAATCGCATCTGGAATCGGCGGAGGAGAGGAAGGATTTTGACGAGGAGAAGGAAGAGCAATGTTGGGTCAGCTTGGATGCTGCCTGTGTAGAATGTGCCGAAGACTGGGATGGGAGAAATTATCTGTCACACGGCAAGCTGTAATTGCATAAATGTCATACGCCCCGAGTGTTATTTCAGAGTGATTTTGTACATCATTACAGTGGAAGCAAAAGATTAGCTCCCGCACACCTCCCCGGCAGTTTGTAAAAAAAAAAAAAAAAAAAAGGCCATCAGAATAAAGCATAACACAACAGAAGAGAGGTACTTGGCAAGTGCCAGTATATCATTTACACTGTAACCGCCAAATTGGATTTGTGCTAAATTGGATTTTGCCATTTGAAGCCTGACACAGTTGAATTCCTCGTTACACAGACCAGGAGAGACGTGTTTTCAGGCTGTAGTTGTGTTTGACAACTACCCCATGATTAAACGAGAAGCGATAGATTATCCCGCTGATGCAAAGTGTCGTTTGTTTTGGGGTGTTTTTTTTTTTATTTTTTATTGCCAAGCTCACCATGTGTTGTCATCACGAAGCACAGTCAATATCATGAAGTGGATGTGAAAATGGATAATCTATGACTCAGCATGTGTGTACATCAATTGTATGCATTGAAAATTCAATTATGGTCCAGTAAAATCAGTTATGGGGGGGGGGGAGGCTACACTTTAGGTTGGTGCTTGCAATGAGTCTCGTGTAGACAGATAACATTCATGCAACAGTGGAAGGAGGCAAAGATCCTTGATTACTGTTCTCTGAAATTTTTCATGTGCTAAAAATGCTGTAGATGAAATAACGGAATGCTCCTTTAAGACTTTGTTGGTTTGTTCTGCCATCCTTAAAAGGGAAGTTTACCCAAATGTGCATGTGGATTGAGTGAAAGCACTGATATTAGTAGAACATATCAGTGAAAATTACAGAAAAATCTGATAATCCATTTAAGAAATATGATTTTTTTTTTAAATTTTTACTGCTGCTACTGCTGGATGAGAAGGCTACTATAGCTTGTGACATCACAACTGAACAGCAATATAAAGAAGATGTAAAGAGAATTTCATAAATTTCAGTTTTTACTAAAAGTATGTGTTCCTTTGACTTGTTGATGTATATTAACCCTAAAAGGGCCGGGGGGGCGGAATCCGCCCCCCCCTCGACGTTTCGCGCTATAATTCTGTTACGCGAGAAGGCCTCGTCGCGAGGCTTCTTGACTTTGTTTGTTCAAGTCTCGCGCAACTTTTGAGACCAAATTTGCGACGTCCGCGCGTACTTTTGCGAAGCCACGCCCATTTTTGTAACGGAATGTCGCCCCAAAATGGGCACAATTTTGTGATTTTGTGTACATTTCCTATGGAAAACAGTGCTCTGTCATGAAAGTCATAAAAACCTGATTATTTTTACAATTAATAACTTTCATTGATTAGTTTTGTGCTAATTATGGTAGAAAAGTGGTCAGTGACAATTTCCAATGAAAAAACAAAGAAAAAACAAAAGTTGAAAAACAAGGAAATACATAAGAAATTCTGAAAACAATAAAATACATAAGAATTGAAATGAATTTTGGAAGTTTTTGTGATGTACAATCGTTGAATATGCTGCAACAGATTTACAGACCAAAAATTAGACTCTCAATGCTTTTAATTAGGCTAAAATATGATCTTGAGCTTAATTTGCATAATTAATTAATTAAAATTAGAAATTGATTGTTTCAAAAAATCTTATGACACAATCTTGTAGATTATGACGCAGGTCTCACGCATGCAAAATTTCATCGCGATCGCGCCCCCCCCCCCCCCCCCCCCCCCCCCCCCGGCCTGAGCATAGCCAAAAAAGCCCGGCCCCTTTAGGGTTAAGGGAAGTATTGTTCGCCCTGCTTTCTGAAAGAGGCAAGTACATGTAAATTGCTCTTTTATTATGGTAGAAAAATTAAATATTGTGAAATTTTCTTCATTATATCTTCTTTATATCATTGTTCTGGTGTGATGTCATAAGCTATAGTAGCCTTCTCATCCAGCCGTAGCAGCACTAAAACTTTACAAATTCATAACTTTTAAACAGATCATCCAATTTTCCTAAAACTGTCTATGATGTGTTCTACTTATATTGCTGCATGAACTCAATCCACATATATATTTGGGTCAACTTTCCCTTTAAATGTTACAAAAGATGCTGTTGCACATTCAGAAGCAGAAAGACATGAATGGTAAAGATGTTGTATAATTTCAACCTCTCTGTGCTTCTTTACTGATGATGAACACATGGAATTAGAAGAACCATTAAGCATCTTACACAATGGCAAAGAAAAACAATCATTTTTTACTCTCTCTCCTTCTAATGCAAACCGATATAGCGCTGGAAGTTGACGATAGCACTTTATGGCATTAAGGACAGTTGGATGAAAAATAGCCTCTGAGAAGATGAAAAACAATATTAAGTGACTCAAAACAGTTGCTGCCTTGTTGACAGTGATAACAATGGTTGCCATGCCAACCCTTCAGTGACATCATTTAACTTCAATTGTACAAGTCATATGACCCAAATTTGGGTTGCAGCTGGCACTAAAGCAACATTTTCATCATCTCTCCCCGAGATTCAAGCATTTAGTACTGATAAGATGTTTACGTGAAGCATTTTTCAGGAAAAAAAAAAGAACTGATGGAAAAGAAAAGAAAATTCTCAGTTTTCTGAGAGTGACAAAATGGTTTTACACATTGTGAATGTCAAAACCCTTTCTGTATACATCCATGAATTGTAACAATGCTTCTGTTACTTTATAATTGATAGGATTATAATCATGTACATAGATTGATAAGAGAAAAAACCTTTGAATATTTGAAGGTTTTTTTTTGTATATTGCAGGATTTACATTTTCATCGATTCAGAAGTTGGATAAAGTAAAAGCAATGTATTCTATTTGAAATGGGAAATCTAGTTTAAATCTTGTCTTGAGGAACAACTTTTAGACATTAACATGTCAAAATAGATATTATCTGTATAAAGAAAGTGAATGCTGTTTTGTTTCATATTTGCATGAAATGTGGCTGTTTCATAAAATTGATAAGTTGAAATTAAATGTTTCAAGGCTGTGACCAGATTCATCCAACCATTGCATAACATACATTTTATGTATGTGCTGCTGCATGCGCCTCCTTATGCAGAGATATGTTTGCTGCAAATAAGTGATTTCATGATCAGTTCCACATTTCTGCTTCTGCTGAAGGCTAATTTTCTCCAAATGGCGCCAGCAAGCTTGCACAATTTTCCTGTATTTGGCATCGCCCCTTCCACCATCTCCCACCGGAGCAAAGCTCCCGAGGCGCGAGGAAGGACGAGAAAGAGCGAGCAAACATCGGTGGGCCATTCTCAGCTTGACAAACTTAATCAGTAGTTTTGTTGAACGGGAGCTGTAGAAGTCACCAAAAGTTTTTGAAAGTATGTTTTTGAGGTCGTATAAAAATTGACGCGAGCAAATGGACTGAATTTGTTCTGAATGGAAACGTACCTCACTGCAGAAAATCATGCAATTGAAACTGTTATCTGAAGGTTGCTTAACTCTTTCTGCACCAATGAATCAAACGTGCACAAATTTCACACACAAACCTACAGACAGGTAATTAACATGACCTTAATTTACATGTGGATTTAGTGAATACTTAGCAACATCAGTAGAACACATCCGAGAAAGTTTGGGGAAAATCAGACTATCCGTTCAAGAGGTATGAATTTTTGAAGTTACTGCACAGTCACTGCCAAGATGAACTTGTCCTTTTGTAAGCAGCAAAGATCCTAGCAGTGGTCAGCTCAATTTTTTCGGGGATGAAAATTTCTGCATATAGGTAATCACCATATACAGCCAAACAGATGCGAGTGGCTCAGAATGTTACTAGTGAACAAAGCATCATCTTTTTGTTTCTGCAGTACTTAAATTGATGAGATAATTAAGTCAGTGTGGGATATTTTTCTTTTGCATCCTCTGAAGAGGATAATGAAACAGAATTATTCAAATGTATGTCACTGCATGACCTGGATTTTGTCCTTCAGCAGTGGGTCAAGCGCACTGAGTGTCAATCATCAGCCACTCGAAAGAAAAACTGGCACTAGTGATGGTAGCTGCAGTTTTTTTGCATCTGTTTTTGTCAGCTTTGTTCAGCTTGTCCAAATGTGCTTTGCCGCAGAACGGAAAGGAGCAATTATCTTATGCACAATGCAAACAAGAACGGGGAAAATTTGTGTACTCGGGCACTGCGGCATTCCAGTACAGTGTGTAAGCATCGGGAGTAAACACTGGAACCGGGGGAGGTGGATGGAGCGCTGCCGGAAATGATTATCCGCGAAAAAAAAATTGGGGTCATGATTCGGGAACCGGCAGCAGCGGCGTCCAGAATTAATCAACCTCAGATCATACCTCGGTATGTGCCATGCATAGTGTATATCGCCAGCATGTTGCCATATTTCCGACGGAGGGCAGCGTTTCGGCCACCTACTGGCTCCATGCCAACAAACCTGCCCTGCCATGCTCGCTAATGTCACATAATCTTACCCATATGTCACTCTGGGGCAATGCTCTCTTTGTAGATTAGTGAGAAATGAAATTGCGAGCACAGACATACATGTACAATGGAGCACACACACACAAAACTGTTGACCATTTTCAGGCAGTAGGGGAATGATGTGTATTCAAACTGCCTGGTAATTGAGACAAGCTCATTTAATATCATTTAGCTGCTGCTGGAAGCAGGAGCTGTCATATATTCATATATATAATTACATATATTTCTTTTTTTGTGCCTGTGTTACTGTGCCTTTTATTGCATGCAAAGAACAAGGCAATGAAGTGCTATGGATGCTTCAATATCAACAAGTACTTGCAGCAGGTGGCTGTTACATGTGAGGATTATGAAAGGATTTAACAATTTCAATCTAGTCCACGCAAATGACAGTTTGATGAAATGAAATTACGAATATCAATTTCATTTTCTTCCACATTGCTTATTTCATCTGCCTTGGCGTGAATATAATCATGCAGGTGTTTGAAAGAGGTTTGTACAGTGGTGGGTAGTGAATTGCAAATTTGGCTTCAAGGTGCCAGTTGGTGGGATATTGCTCCAGTATCTTTCATAGATGTGAAAATCTTGTAGGCGAGGTGGAGTATGCCACCTCATCTCTCTATGAATAATCTCACATCAGACATAGGAGTGTGAAATAATTTCTTTTGGATGAATGCAGTACTTCTTAATGCATACCTGTATTCATCACTTGAGGATTTTAAACCAGATATCTCCAGCTGATTGTGTAGATGAATTTATGTGTAGCCTGGAGTGAAAGTTGGGGCAGAACATCTTTAATTCCTGACAACTATATGTACACGATATATTTGGGGGAATATTTTCTGAGCAGTGACAAATTATTTTATCTCATGTGATTGCTTGCCATGCATAAGCTTGATGGTATTTGTGAACATGATAAGATACCAATGTCACAGTTGGTAGTGTAAAGACATTTTAAAACCAATGTGTGTAACTATGCTGTTATTTTCCCATACACAGACAAAGGGCACAGCAGTAATCTGATGGGATGGAGTGATTTCCATATCGGACAGAAAAGCATCAGATTCTTTTCAGTGCAATATTTCATTCATTCAACAGAATTCAATTCCATTCAACGTGACTATATTGCATTCATTACAGTTCAGTCAGACTCAGTCCAATCCATAGTATGCTACTATTTGACCCCCCCCCCCCCCATGAGTGCTGGAATTGGTTGTGTCAACATAAGAGTTATCAACTCAAGTATAATAAACATAGGGGACGTGTTATCATTCCTTTGTACTGAGTGATGACCAGACAAGATACAGACAATCCCATTTCTGGAAGCCAGGGCAGAGATTACAAACCTTCTTTAACATTAACAAACATCAGACATGAAGAATAACAAGGTTGGTGTCATATTTCCAATGCCTGTTAGCCAAAGAGTTACCTTCCTGCTGACTTTAAAATGGACCTCTGAATAGCAGTACATCTTAAGTCCTTCCTGGTGTCCCATGTATGTCCATTGTGTAGGATGAATGCATTGTCCTGGAGGTCAGCCTGCCTCTAGAGTTACACTGCTACAATGTACTTCTATGGATGGAGCAGTCCGGTGTAACAAAGTGCCTGTGTGGGAAGGATGAAACTACAAACCAAATAGAGGAATGCATTACATCAGGCTGATGCACACAACACAGATACATATGATGCATCACGCGTTACCCCGGGGTACCGTAGTACCCCGGGTTACCGCATTGTGTAGCGCCACCTCACGTCCACTCGAGGACAGCCAGAGAAAAATGCATGCACTGTGTGTGCATGTACATGGCATTCCCATGCCACTGCATGTTATACTATGCGTGCATGGAAGCTGCGATACCACTAGCGTGTGCTTTAGTGCAGTGCAGTGCAGTAGCTAGCGCGCGCTAGCTCCAGCACCAAAATAATTTCCTCTTTTTGGCACCCAGGGTACAACCTTCTTTAAAAAATAAATAATTCAACAAAATGGCTGATTTTTATTTGGTACCCCGGGATACCATTTATGTCATCATATACAGACATAGAAACAAACATGTTGATGTGCTCACACGTACACACACACACACATATATACACATATACTCTGATGTGGATTATCTATATAAATTTCTTTTGATCTATCAACCAATAGATAGATAATATAAGGGTGGAAGAAAGAGATAGAGATATTTAGATATTAGATTCAATCAGAATGTTGCTGAGAATGCAATGATTTGAGCCTGTAAATGTGAAGAATATCCACATATGAAGTAATTGATGGCATTTTTGTATTAGGCTGATAATGCAAAACACGCTAAATTTCAGAATATCATCCATGTAGACGAAAAATTGTTATTTTCGTAATTACATCTTGCTAAGATGGAGAGGAAACTATGTTCAACAAATAACATGGGCCAGGATAAAACCATGGTGATGGTTTGAGCATTATCAACCAAACTAGGCATAAGATACATGTAAACTAATCCTACTGAGCCATTGAAACAACACTGAGAAGTGTAAACATTTAACTTTTATAATATTCTACTGTTAAGCAGTTCCTGAATTCCAAGAGTAAGGGCTTTCCATTGAGTGATTTGTGATGCCTTTTATTCCTTGTTACGTAGCTTCGTAACCACTTTTCGGTCTTGACGTATAAATTCATCTGATGTGTTTGTGTCAGAATGAATTTCAAAGAGCAGCCTTGTAAAAAGCTTATGGGACGTATGTGAGTCATTTTTACCTCAAAGGGGGAGGGCCGTCCTGGAAATATCAAATGTCATTAGCCATAATGAAGGTCATCCGATGGCAATCATGCTGAAATATTTAGAGTTTAATTTGAGTCCGGTATGTTTTGTTTTGTATTCCCCCTCCTTATAGCTTCCAGGATGTATTATTCCCTGTGAGGAAAAGATGATCTCAGAATGGTAGATATATAGAGCCCTTATAGTTTGTACAGAGTGTGTTGATTAACCCTTCAGCATCCAAATCTATCCATTTTGGAAATGGCTGAAATACATTGGGTGCCCTTTGGTGTGTGTGTGTGTGTGTGTGTGTGTGTGTGTGTGTGAGTGTTTGTGTGCTCATGTGGTTGATATGTAGATTTGTGAAAATGCATGTGTTTCTTCACTTGGGCTATATCAATCCTGTATTATCTTTCTCTGCAATTTTATCTCCATGAATACACAGTCACTCTGTCTCAATTTGTCAAAAATAGTATAGAATATACCACTTCCTTTTGATGAGGAGAAGATGTCAATGTAAAAGACTTCTGGATCCTAAAGGGTTAAAGCTGTATAGGCAGCCATTTTGCTTGTCCATTCTCTGCTCTGTGTGTGTTGAGAAAGTTGTTGTGGCAGCTGAAATCCTCTTTGTATATGATCCATCATTTTTATTCAATTTCAGATAATAATGAATAAAGTATTTTTGCTTCAAATATGGTATTTTGGGCACCTGTCAGATTGGATCTTAGACCAAAATCATAAAGGGGTCTGGAGACTGTAAAACTTGGTGTGTGTGTGTGTGTGTTTTTTTTTTTTTTTCAAATTGTTCTTCAAGAGAAAAATCAAATACTCTGTGCATTGCTCCTTTTAGCTATGAAAGCATACATCCAGTTTAACTGTTTATGGAATTTTGCTGATCCTCTTCTGGTAAATGTCAAATTGCTCCACGATGGAATACTCGGATGCACTTATTCAATTTTTACTGCTGGTGCGTGCTCAGTGGGATGCTGCTGTTCTCTCAAATGTTGTAGGTCCGCAGGGATAGAGGGAGACTTGGCCCTCAATACATACTTCACCCCATGAAAGTTTGCAAGGGAACAAAGAGGACTTAAAGATTAAAAAACCCCCCAGAAATGTTGCAATTTTGGATATTATCATTTCATTTTTTTTTTTAGAGGGCATGTATGCCCTATAGGCAAGAAAGTGCCTTAAACACACACATGCATATTATGAGTTCAATACTATGCAATTTACAAAGGAAGGTATAGATGAGAAAACTGTCATCTTATCTTGAGTAGATGTGAAATGAAGGAAGAGAGTTTATTGCCATCATAGAAATGAAAAGAGAAAAAGCCTTCATTCTTGTATGTGAGTGTGTAAGTCTTCCTGTACGTGAGCTGAAGAGGATAAAGATGAAACTTTAAGATTAATGATGTCAAAATCTGTCAAAGTTTTATGAAGTTATATTTGTGGCAGCATAAAATCTTCCTGGCATTCCCGTGTGGGAAACCATGGCGAGATTTATGAGCTCAGGCTAAAGATGGCCGCGGCCGAAGAGAGGGCATCTTTAAAAAAAAAATGGGATGATGGCCTTTTGTAAGGTGAAGATGCACGCCATGTCTACGTCCTCTCGGTCTCCGTGGTAACAGCTGTCAAAGTGATTTATTCGTACAGGGATGTATGATGCGTTGAGGAGGGAAACGGAAATGAAGAGGTGAGGATGAGGCATGATACACTCAGAGACCCGAAGGGGAAAATTCAGATGAGACAACAATATTCATAATAATCAAAGACGGAATGTTGAGGGGAGATATGAGACATTTTTGACCTTTTCATTGGACATTAATGCAGTACAAAGGGAGATTACACAGTGAGAAAAACATATCACTTCAGTGCTACTCAGCATAAGAATAAATGTGTACCAAAAATGTGATGACAGTCTTTGCGTAATAATTTGGATACAAGTACTATGAAAGTGGAATTTTTCTCACAAACTAGCATAAAGATAGCAGCTGACAGTCTTTGTGTAATAATTTGGATACAAGTACTGTGAAAGTGGAATTTTTTACTCAAACTAGCATGATAATAGAAACACATGATCCTTTTTGTTTGTTAGAAATAATCATTTATGTTAAGAGCTTCTGTGGAATGTAAAAGCTTGTGAAGTTCATCTTACTCAGCTGAGTGCAAAAGAAATACTCGCATGGAAATTTCCACTTTTACAGTGATGTATCATTCTGCTCATGTTACTATAGAGACCACCTTCTCATCAGCTTAGAAACAAAAATAGATAGTATTCTGTTCATATATCAACCCTTCAACACCTAGTGTTTTTTTTTTTTTTTTTTTTTTGGGGGGGGGTAATATCAATCAATACCTACAGCAGACAGTAGACACACACAATTTTGCATGGTTATAGGCAAATTAATCATGTATTATCATGAAAAAAAAAAGATCACAAGGTATGGTCAAGCAGTGATGATACAAACAAGGCTAGATATGAAGCACACACACACACACACACACACACACACACACACACACACACAAACACACCTACACACACACACACAAACACACCTACACACCTACACACACACACACACACCTACACACACACACACACACAAACACACCTACACACACCTACACACACACGCACACAAACACACCACACACCTACACACACACACACATGCACAAGGTCAGCTTCAAGTGGTCCAGGAGTTTAAAAGAGTTTGTTAAAACAGAATGCCAGTCTTGAGTAGTAATCACATATACGTAACTGCCACAGTGTTCCTTCTGTAGATGCTGCAAAAAATAAGGTGTGAGAATATTTTCAGGACGGTCAAGGTTGTGTTATAGTAGACTCCTACAAAAACTGACAAGATAATCCCTTGAGACATCCCACCCTCCCTCCCTTCTTCCGGGAAGATTTATCTCTTTGAACAATCACCACCTCTTAGCAAGAAGCTATTGCTCTTTCTCTTTGATTAATGATACAAGCCCTAGTAGGTGCAAGAGACAGAAAGAGAGACAGACAGACAGACAGAGGGGGAAGGAGGAGGAAAGAGAGAGAAAGATAAGGAGAGAGTGAGGGAGGGAGAGCAGTAATCTCATTAACCCTTCCCGAAGCTCTTTACTTGGAGTACCATTGGTATCCTTTACAGTATAGGTACCCATGGGTGGTACAGAGTTAAGTGTACAGCACCAAGTCAGTCTGCCAAGTGCAGAGGGATCAATGAGTTCTCCTTCCCCCTACAAACATACCCCCCTCTCCCCCCCTCCCCCCCCCCCCACATACACACACACACGTAGCTACAGAACATTATCTTGTGCGATAAAGAGTTGCACATTTACCTTGATCTTATTTTTGATCTTATTATTGGCACACACAATATCATTGATATTTCTCACCACCAAAGTATGAGGTTCTGATTGTAATTGCCATATCTGTGTAACTGAAATTGTTATTGTAATGTCAATGCAGAATGTGAAATTAACAATGCATTTTTTTCTACTATTCTGTACACAATTTCCATCAGTGAACTGTGTGAAATATGTATTCAGTTGGCAAGAAAATCAACTTTCTGGATATGAGCTTTTAGTAATGCAATCTTTGATGGAGATGCAGCTCTAGCAGAGTTGGGATGTGAACCGGCATTAATGGAAATTGAGTTTTGGCTTGGATATGACGATGGTTGGATAGACGTCATCCAGAATTATCAATGAATTCTGTGAATAGATAATGAAGCATTTTCTGAAGTCCACTGGCTGGTAATTTCAACAAAGTCATCTATTCGTTTTTTGCTCAGCCGTATTACCATGGTTACTGATGAGTTCTTCCATGGACATGCTACAGTAAACTTGTGCAACTGTTGGCTAGCAGTTTGGGCTGTATAAGTATTTTCAGAGAATGTGCAGGCATTGCATTTTGCTTTTTATGATGTAGCTTTTGAGAATCAAAGTTACTCATACACACACAAAAAAAATGCACTGCAGATGTTAACAAAATCATAAAATGAATCCATCACTTCATGCAAACTCCCTGCGCCAGTGGATAAAAGGAAGAAACCGTAGACGATTCGGATGAGGTTTGGATCTGATTTATTGCCGTGGCCGAGACAATCGACTACGGCATGCCAATTGTGTACAAACGTAGATTACTACATACACTGTATATAACACAACCAATACTGGCGTGACTTCTTCTTTCTTCCTCTGTTCTCTGACAGCTTAATCATTACTTTCCATTCAACAATCAATCATATGTTTATACAACCTCAAAATTTGCCTCTGTTACAAACACTCTAAAAAACGGAAACTAACCACTAAGTAAAACCACAACTGAACAATTAGCATATCACCCATCACTGTGATAACAATCACTATACTGTAGTTAATAACAAAACTCTATCGCTGTCAACAAACAATTGATAACCTTATGCATAAACACATTGATCGTACAGACTATCAATGTCCAACAAAAATCTTTACCATTTAACCTCTACATGCATGTACACTGTATATCAACACACAAATATAACTTGACTTGCTTTATGATTTTCACAAAAAAACACAAAATCATCATATTCATGTAAACTACACTGTATGTGCATCAAACTTACCAACATCATATTGTTCCTAGATTTCTGATAACAACTGAACACAAATCACATTTCACAACAATCTCACTATTGTGTACTGTATCCCAATATCTTCTCTTCCCCCATTAATTAGTTAACTACGCTAACATGACACTAATAAAGCATAACAAAATTGAAAAAAACCCATACATGTATATATGATAATCAGATACATAAACTATACACGGTCATCTGAATAAAACATGAAATTCTTCACTAAGTTGAGCACGTACAATGTACATGGTACTTATAAAAACATATCTGTACATGTATATGGATTGTAACATTAAACCAGTGCAGACGTGGAAAACACTTTTTTGTTTTCATGAATCGTCCTGCTCAATAATAGTGGATAAACAATCCAGACAACCACACTATGTAAATATACATACCGGTAAATATGTTTAAGCTATACATACATGTATGTGTGCCAATCTTATGGGAAAATGAACACGACTGTGCTAATACGGGGTATGAGCATGATAACACTGCAAATCTGTAATACTGTACTGGAAACATACAATGTAGGATACAGTCGTACGAGTCTAGTTTACATGTGTACCATGGACAGTAATCAGGTAGCAGGGAAGGTTGCCACCATTTATCAACATTAGTACAAAAACAACAAGAAAACTTATCAGAATTTTGATGTGCCATGCTTACAAAACAACATAGTAATAGATGTGTATACGACTGTTTATTATGTACTGGAAAGGGCGAACAGAAAAATACAAAAGTGTACTGTCTTTAAAAAATTATACATACCAGTACATTCCACTCCTGTGTCCTATACATTAGGTCAATAAACAATCTATGACTGTCAGTAAAAATAAATGACAAATAATATAAATTTTAGGCTAACTAAATACAACATCAGCATAAGATATTTGTATGTACTTGCACAGACTGCAAAACAATATTATCAGATAGTGTGTGATTCAAAATGAAACTCTGGAGAAATGATAAACATTAAAATAACTAAAAGTCTTGTGCATTGCCATACACAGTCAACCGTATGTTGACATCAACCTTGCCAAAAATCGTACATATCCAGTCTATCTACATGTCTGATTAAATACAGGTATAAATGAAATACAGTATAGTACATACACTGTAGCTGCCATACTACTGTAGGAACAGTAAAAACAAAAAGGCACCATATTCCTACCCGATAGCCAAAATGGTAATAACCTAAAAAACACACATCGCATCCTTAATCCAAAGGCCAAAAACCTTTCCTTGACAAAGATGCAGATCTCAAAAAATCACAACAGAAACTGTAAGAAAAAACGGATTAACAAAATTATCAAAACATCAAATGATACCCAAAGAATTTCACAAAACGTAAGATTCACTATCGCAATGACAAAAAGGTGGGTACCGATATACAAACTACAATACATACAGCTGATGCATGTGGAAAAATGTGAATCACAAAAACACACACATAACATTGTGCACCTATATACACACTACAAAACAAGGGTACAAAATACAACTTAAGTGATCACTTAACCTGGAGGAGATAGGGGCATGGGAGGACCACGGGTTATCGCTGATGGGCGGGAGTCAGGGGGTGCTGAGGGATGGGGAATCCGGAGCACGCAGGGGAGTAGGACATCCATGATACCCACATCAGCGAAGCCATGGGTAGGAGCTTGGGGATCATCAGATGAATGTTCAGTGGGGATCATCTGGTAGAATGCACGCGAAACTCCATCATCAGGAGAGGGGGAGGGATCTCCTTTGGACCACAAACAGGACAGGCACGGGCCGTTGTGCCGTGGTGGGGCCTTCCAGGTTGGGTGTGTGTCACGATCGGCGATGCCAACGTCATCCATAGGGGGGCGGAGGCGAACAGCATTGTTGTAGGCGGTAGAACCCTCTGGGTGGATCTTGGGGACCATGTTGAAGACCATCATGAACTGGTGTTCACTGTCTCGCGGCGTGCAAGAGGGAGAGGCATCAGCAGGAGTGAGGTATTTGCCAGGAGGAGAACCTGTAGAAGATGGTACTTCACCCTGGACTGGCTGATGGGCAAATGTCGCGGTTGTCTCCTCCACACAGGCGGAACCATGGCTAGCACAAAGTCGATCGATGCCAAATACACGTATGTTCATGTGGGTTGACACCTTGGGTAGAGGGACATGGTCTGTGACAGGAAGAGCGTCCTCACCTGACTGACTGGGAAGAAGCTTGGAGAAACCTTGAGGTAAGGTAGCTTCCACAAACTGGTACTGCTCATTGTGACTTTGAGGATCACTGTAGGTATTACACGAATTGTCAATGGATGTGTATTGACCTTGGTTGTTAGGCTGTGAGTGTATGTGTGAATTCACTTGTGGTTGGTGTGAAGTGTCTGTGAATGTATTGTCAATGTCGGCGTGAGGGTTTGTATTGCCCATGAAAATGTTTGTGCTAGACTCAGTGAAGAGAGTAACAGAGCTAGGCTCAGTGAAGGGAGGAACAGAGTTCGGCTCAGCGGAGGGAGGACCAGAGCTGGGCTCAGTAGAGGGAGGAACAGAGCGAGGCTCAGTGAAGAGAGGACCAAAGCGAGGCTCAGTGAAGGGAGGAATAGAGCTGTGCTCAATGAAGGGAGGAACAGAGCTGGGCTCAGTGAAGGGAGGAACAGAGCTGTGCTCAATGAAGGGAGGAACAGAGCAGGGCTCAGTGGAGGGAGTAACAGAGCATGGCTCAGTGGAAGGAATGGCCATAATGGGACTCTCAACATCACCACAGACTTCAATGCCAACCGCACCTGTAGGATCAAAAGTCCATGAATCACAGTCAGAATTTGTCCCATATTTCTGTTCACACTCAAACCAAATACCTTTGTCCACAGCAGTGATCTCATTCTGTCCATCATCATAATTCAGTAACACACACTCTATTTCTTCATCTTCAGTATTCCACATCTCACATTCAAACCCTGGATCTTGCACTTTTGCCTCTTTCACCATTAAGCCTACAGCAACACCTTCAGGCTGTATGTTGTGTGGCTTACACTCTGCTTCAGCATCCTCTGTACATTCCATCTCACACTCAAACTCATTGTAATCATGCCCACGTATCTCCTTCTCCATTACACAGACATGAACGGCTTGTGCGTGAGGAGTATTACGTGAATCGTAGCCAGCAGATCGATCGCTGGTACTATAAGTGTACATAGTATCATCTCCAAACATAATCTGACCTTTCGAGGGACGAACAGCAATATCATTTTGCTCCATGAAATCTGCACCTGCGAGCACATCTACACCGTCATTCATCACATGATCATCCACAACGAAACCGTTAAACATCAAGTCACACTCATAGTGGTACAATGTACACGAAACAATACCAACAATATCAACCTCTGGAAGATCACCCGAGTGACCAATGGGTGCATCAATGTAATCCTCATATCCAGACCCATCGACAAGGATTTCTAAACCAAGCATATCAGCTGCAGTTTCACTGATCAGACTACAGACAGAGCCACTTTGAACTTCAACCTGTATCTGATTATCCTTCCCTTGCCCTGTAGCAGGGAAGTGTGGAGGTTCACGTTTTGTCGCGTCTGACAACGCGGATTGCTGGCCAAGGCCAACCTGCTGGCCCGCGGGACACCTTCGCTTGGGTGCCTCAGCGGCCGGGGCTGCCTGTCGCTGCATTGACGGGGAGCCGGTGGACCCGGCCACGGCGGCGCATCGCTTCGTTGATGCAACGTGCATATCACTACATGGGACTACACACTATAAATCGCCCAAATACTGTATACGTCACCCGAATTATCACTGTAAATTACAACAGAACGCCTACTCCTGCGTATATCAGGCGAGATTCTCCTTTCTCTTGGACTAGGGTAGAGCAAATTAGTGGCGTTAAATTCGCATCCAGCTGCCACCACGCCAGTGGATAAAAGGAAGAAACCGTAGACGATTCGGATGAGGTTTGGATCTGATTTATTGCCGTGGCCGAGACAATCGACTACGGCATGCCAATTGTGTACAAACGTAGATTACTACATACACTGTATATAACACAACCAATACTGGCGCTGTGCAGTCCACACACTTGTCATTTATCATTTCAAGGGGCTTAATTTTGAAGTGTTACAGGAATACAGTAAGTATCATTTCAGTAACCTCAGAATTTGTCATAGAGATAGTAATTATTTGGTTGGAATCTCGTAACTATGGTAACACTGTCATGTCCTATAGAATATGGTGAAAGACAAGATCTTTTCGATTTCAGTATCCCTCTTCTGTCTTCACTGTCATTCAGTTACTTTCTTTTAATACCTCACAGCAGTAGGGAACGTCCACTAAAAAATAGTGACTGCATCCACCATTATAAACTGCTGTTCTCATCCTGTAGTATCCATAGCAACCAAAGACTGGTAACCATTATAAACTGCTGTCTCATCCTGTAGTATCCATAGCAACCAAAGACTGGTAACCATGGCAACTGCTGGCGTGCACTAACGAGCTTGCACTTTGCTGACATCATAATGAACCAGGCCGGGAGACTTTGCCCCCATGCGTGCACCGGCAGCGCAGCAGGACGATGGAGCCGGGTCCCACCTGGCGCCCCCCTCTGCTCCCACATGATTAACGTACAAGTCTGTCAGTTGTGTTTGTCCCAGGTGTGTTAGCATGTAGGACAAACGTGTTTCTCCAAGGCCAGGGGCCATCAGCAGAGGCACACACAATGTACACATACACATTGATACAAAGATACACACACACATGCTGACACAATGTGCACACACACACACACTATATGCGCATACACATAGGCACACACTCGCATAATATTATACCACATACACGCATATATATATAAACACACTCACATATACCATATACACACAAACACACATACACCACACACACACACACACATACGCCACACTCACACACACACACACACACACACACACACACACACACACACAAATTTAAGCAGCAGTGCTCATACTCAACACATATTTGAAGAACTCGAATGTTAATTTCATAAACATGACATTGAAAGTTATGGATGTTTATACACAAATATATGTAGTTGTTAACACAGTGCCATGTTGGAAGCAGAAGGGATCATGACTGACGTCAATGGAGTTAATGCCCTTATCCTGCAGTAAACAATATTTAGAAAGCATAATATATTCATAAGATACTCATTAAAACAGAAGAAAAAATCTCTACATGGACTTTTTCAAAAGCACAAACCTAGGTATATGGGATTCATTGCATTCGCATAACTGAACAACCTTGGCAAACTGTGAATGCAATTTAGTCATTTTGTTGATAGAGCGCATACAAAGCTTTCCTTTCTGGACTATAGTAACTTGCCATCTACTGTAGACAAAACTGTTTAATTCTACTCCACTCTGCTGTCTCCACTAATTCACCAAGTCTTTACCGGTAAGACTTACAACTGGAGATTCTACAACAACAGCTCAACTCAATAATATCTATAGTATCACACTACCGTGCTGCAATCTTGTTACATAATCACCCATTTTGTTCCATTGTTTAAGGATGCTACAAGTGATGCAGACTTCGGGCGATCTTAATTTGTGCTCATTGCCGGAGTCAGTATCAAGTGTTCATTGATATTTAACTCACTCGTGGCCAGAGTCTCAAACTTGCTGCTGCATTGACACACATTAGTCTTGCATCTAACTGTGAGTGGGTTAAACTAGCATTTCAATGCTTCTGGATAGTCATATTGTAAGCACAAAATGTTATTGATATAATTGTATTACACAGATCCAAACATTAAAAAAAAAAGAAATATTAAAAAAAAGAAAACATTTTAGATACACATTTTAGATTGGTAGCCATGGATCCTCTTGCTGGGAAGTGGATGTGACTTTTCAAGGCTATCATATGCCTTTGCTAGCCTCTTACCTCTTTCTGAAGAAAAATAAAAGATACGATACCCCAAGAGACAACTTTCTTTATGATGTAGAAGTTTAGCAGTGGAAGGAGACATGGTGAATATGCCTACTTCATAATTGTTTTCCTTGTTATAAAACAATTCTTGAATCCTTACAAGTTTAATGAGATCAATATTTTACAGCGATGACTAATTGAAGCCTCTTTTCCCTTGACCTTTTGTGTGATATGATACGTTTACAATTTTGTTTTCCAATTAAACTCTCGCGACATCTGAGGGACCGCAGCCCCCTGATCCTTGCTAATACTGAGGTACATTTCTAGCTTTTTATCAAAGGCTCCCTAAACCCTTAAATGTCTTTTATCTTGTCCAGACAAGAGAATATAGAGGGGACAAGTTCTGGTGATTGAGATGCAAGTAAAATACAATTTTCCTCCTGGATGCTCATCAGAATCTCCCAGACTTTGATGCAGAAAAGTGTGCCTTATTAGTTATGCTGCATGTGTATGACCTTTGCTGTACTGTTAACACTTTCACTGTGATATCATTAGTGTTTTAGGACTTTTCATTTGAATTACTGTATACCCCATTGTATTTCACACGATTCTAATTTTCTCAAATTTTGCAAGTTGGGTACCATTTTTTAATACATGAAAATATTACCTCTGATCATGACATGAATACAACGTGCACACATACACTTTCCTGTTCATTACTGTATGCAATGATTGCAAATGTAACCACTCACAAAATTGTCCTAGAAGTCCTGATTTGTGGAAAATTAGACATGCTGCAAGTAGATATATGGTGTATACTGTAGCAAAGGAATAAGGGTTTACTTGATAAACAAATCCTTTAAAAGGTGGAGCCATAGCAGCAGTCTGCAGTCATTTATTGTCTCACAGACGGAGAACAGAAAATGTATAATTTGAGATGACAACCTTCCCTGTGTTGGGATCTTCTATCCATCCCGTTTAATGCACTTCTACAATTCCCGCTCTGCCCTGTTACGCGGCAGCATTACTGGCGGGGGGAAACCTGACACCCATCCCCTTCAGATCCTTTCCTCTACCAATGGTGGTCTGAGATGCTCTGTCATCCCAGAACCAGGCATCATTCTCCTCCTCCTCCTCTGCCTCCACTGCCTCCGGGAATTAATCGTCATGACGATTTCTGCACTGACAAACAAAGTCAGGAGAACTCATCAAGCTTCATTTGAGGTTTCTGTCTTTGGGCTTCAGACAAAATTGTCATGATGGCCTTGCCAGCCTGGAGTGTTTATACTTTTGTTAGTACTTCTATTTGAAGTGTTGCCGTGGCGAATCATGATTTTCTTACTTTCTGAAGCTGGACTTAAAAGAAAAATTCACCTGCACACTGCTGCAGTCCTTAAATGCCAAGATATTCTGGTTTGGAAAGAAATGTTGATATAGATATTGTAGGGTATTGCTTACATTGAGTCATGATATGAGGAAGATATCAGCTTACTGAACCACAAACTGTACCAAACTTTCATCTTAACAGTCACCAACACCAAAAGCAGCAAACACCACCACCACCAGCAACAACATCAACCTCTCTCCTCCTCCTCCAAACAACAACATCAACATAACAACAACAACAACAATTATAACAACTTTCAACTCAAACCTCTGACGTTGTTGGCAACCAGTAATACCATGGGTCCATTCCAACCCTCTTCATTACCAAGGTCCTCCGGAATAAAACACCTCAACATGTGAGCAGCAGATTTGTGCTGCCAGTCACACACCAACTCATTCATTGGTATGCATTTCCCTTCCACAGGAGATTGCAAGTGACTGATCCAGGCCTTGAAATTAGACTTTTGTGAGAGAGAGGGATTCAAAAACAGGAGAGGGAGGGGTGTAGAGAGAGTGTTGGAGGGGGGGGGGGGGGTTGGAGAGGGGGTGGAGAGAGAGAGGGAGCTCGTACCCTGTCCTCACAGGAAATAATCCTCTTTCACTTGTGGGGGCGGATTCAATGGATGTAAAAACCGCTTGTGGAGCCTTGTGCTGCAATTTCGCATTTCCACTTCCACCTTACTGTAGGATTTATCAGATTCTTGCTGTGAGGTGTTACTTCTCATCTGACAATTCTCAATTCTCAGCTCCAACTTGATTTGATTGTGTAGAGAGGCCTTTCACCTTGACACTTCACAGTGTTCATGTAGTGAATATACATCAAAACTAAGACATTTACTTGGGAAAGAAAATGTGCTTGTGTCTTGAACTGACGAGAACACACAGAGAGAATTAAGAAATTTATTCTTGAGGGAATTTGTTTTCCCACGATATACCTTTTTTTTTTTTTTCAATCAAAGTAGACAAAATAAAAAGAAGCCTGACAAACTCATGATATTTGAGCAAAGTGAAAGAAGAAGTCATAGATAATTATTTTGATATTACCAAACATTTCATCCTAGCCATGTTTGTAATGTAATGTCACTGTGATTTTACCTTTATGCGTTTGCTACAAGGGTTGCTGTTATTTCACTTTTTCTTGAGAGAAATTCTATGAATCTGGGCACTTATTTCAATTTGTCAAATCAAAACTTATTTCAATGGCCGTTTACTGTTGGTGCATGTGTGTATTTGTTGTAGCTGGTGTATTTTGGGTAGTGTGTGTATGGGAGTGGGTGTGTCACAGTCATGTAATCAACTTGTTTATTTTGGGCATTCCAGAGACTTGAATGGGTGTTGTCTTGTGTGGACTCAATGTCAGATTGTTTACTGATGTACACATCAACTTTTAATCATTAGTCAGGTGTGTTCAAATGAAGTGTGGTCTGATGCTTTAATGTTGCCTGTAGCTTTACCTTTCTCTTTTCAACACACCTTTTCAACTTACAGTTGATGAAGACAGATAAATTAAATCTCTTTACGGTTTAGTAAGCCTCTGAACATTACAGACTCTCTCTTTCTGTTTTCAGCTATTTCTGTCTCCGCATTTGTCTGTCTGTCACTGTGTTTCCCTGCGTGTTTATGTTTCTGTTTGTCTGTCTCCTCCATACATGTGACTTCTTTTTTCTTCTCTTTCTATTACGTGAATCCAAGCTAAGATTTCCTCCAGCTAAGGATTTTTCTGTGATGCGAACTCTCTCGTTGGGCTTGCAGAGATATACATGATATGTGTACCCAGCGGTGCAGGCCACCATTGTGATTTATCCCTGGCATTTGGTGGCGACTCGCAATGCCGTCTACATCTGTCACTATGGGTACAAGTGGGTCTTTTCCTGGAGAAAAAAAAAAGAAATAGGAAAGGGATAGAAGTAGACTGAATTTCTCCCCATCTTCTATTTCTCTGGGCTGTATCTTCTCTTACACAGTCAATCTTGAAGCACAGTAAAGACAGTCCGACCTCTTATTTGGATATATGTCAAGATGGGCGCTCATCTGGATAAGGGATTTGACCATATATGGGAGACTCACTGTTTTATACATGCAGCTGCCTACCCAGTGGTAGCTACATGTTATTTGTTACCTATTGCAGGTAGTGTACATGGAAACTCTTTTCTTCGATGAAAATTTGATGTGAATGTATGCTAATTATGTTGGGAATAATATGTAATTCATGTGAGTTTGTGTAGGAATTTTGTCTGAGTTTGAGATCCCTCTTTTCCCCAGAAATATTAGATTGAAAAAAAAAAATCATAGCAAGATTACATCCGGATAATAGAGAGATCCTGATAAAGGGAAGTTGTATAAAGAGAGGTTGGACTGTAGTAGAGGTTTCAGGGGCCGATGGGTGGGATACATGTTTTCATTATTTTTGCATGATGCATTACATCATGTTGAGTTTGGACTCCTGAACCTCATATGGGAGTGCCTGGTGCCATAACCGGTAGTGAATAAACTACATTTTATTAAACAGGCCAAATGCTTTTAAAAATGCTTTTTCTGTAATTGTGTGCATCTTCCGATGTTGGATCGACAGCATTGTGAAAGTATACTGTGTATCTGAACAATTTTAAACAAACATGATTTGTGTGAATCTGGATTTTTAGAACATTTTGGTACCTGTTTGAAATGATTTTGTTTGAGACCTAACTACGTATATTGATGACACTGTACTTCAAAAGATATATCATAAATACATAGTGTATGTAAGTGTCTCTGGTTGTGTATATTTGTTTAACTGAGTACATGTGTGTCACTATTCATTTCATCAATTAACCTTATTTCATCAACAAGATTCGAAGCTTCAGTCTTTAATGCTGTAATGTGATTAGCCTAACGTCCTCGACCACATACATGCAGAGCATGTCGAGAATCATGTTATAGGGGCCTACTGATATCATTTTTTGTACCAGCACATCAGTCAGCTCCTGTATCACAGCCCCCATTGATCAACTCAGTGTCAAACATCAAGGTTAGATAATGTATTTACATATATTTTACTGTGAAAGATGATACGCCTTGATCTTGATATGAGCTACCTAGAATTTTGATGATTTGTTCTCTGTCTTTGTCATGCCATTTCCATATAATTTGACTGCTTCTTGTGCCACAAGGCCTTAAAGGACAAGATCAACCTGAATATATACAGCTGTATGTGGATTGAATGAATGTAGCAGTATTGGTAGAACACGAAAATGAAAGTTTGAGGAAAATCAGACAATCTGTTCAAAAATAATGAATTTTTGAAGTTTCAGTGCCATCATTGCTGGATGAGAAGACTTCCATAGTTTGTTATGTCACAAGCATAGAATGATGATGTAACAAAAATATAAAGAGAATTCCACAAAATTTCATTCTTTCTATTCTTAACCTGTTGAGGACGAGTCCTGAGTATACTCGGGGCAGGGGTCTATGGGAAATGCATGTTGTAGCAAAATTAGCCCATCCTCAACAGGTTAAAGTACCCATTTCATCAACTTGTTACTGATGTACGTATGTTTGGGATAATGTTATTCCCCTTACTTCTGAAAGAGGCAAATCAAGTGTTCTTTTATTGTGCACGAAAAGTAACAATATATTGAACTTGTCATTTAAAGCCTCCCATGACCCCATGGGGTCAGGGGTTTGACAAACCAACGGACAGACAGACTGACTTCAAGACTGTTTGACATTACCTGGTATCAGATTCCCCTCAGCATTGGCAATGATGCAGTCTATGGGTTCACATGGGTACCAGTGTGTCTTACTGTCAGTATTGTCGCCATAAAGTGGTATAAAGATGAACAAGATTTGAATCGAAGCATTGCACTAGTGCCAGAACACTTCAGTGTTCACCGAACCCACGCTACAGCTTATTCCAGGGCAGTCAGAATTCATAGACATGCAGGTCTAGAAATATAACACGCATGGTTTGATTGGATGAGCTTTGTCTGATGTGAAACCAACTGTAGAGGCCTTCTACCTGTGTGGGTTGAAAGATTATCAGTAGATATGGCTCAGACAGCAAGACTAAACAAAAGGAATTGATTTAATGAATGTTATAGTGATGATATTAGATATTGATAGTAACAACTGCTAGCATTATTAGATCTGGAGTCTGTCCTTGGGAATATCAGCAGAAATGGCTCACACACTAAGACCATGCAACTCTGAACAGTTGAAATTGAGGGCTAGGGGGCCCTGGGAAGAATGCCAAAGACAAAAATAGAAAGGTGATGAATCAGAAAGGACTTTGACGACAGAGAATGGATGTTGTGTGGGCAGAACAGGTGGTAGGAATAGAAGTAGACCCAGGCATCCTAGCATCTATGTCTGGATTAATTATGTAGTAGATATGTATCTCGTGGTTATCATGACATACATTGTATCATGAAAACATTGTTTGCTGAGCTATTATGAATACAAATCATTGCTGAATTTCAGTGAGGGACTTTCCCTTTATGTTTCCATAAAGGGAAAGTCCCTCACTAAGTTATTGATCCTACTGCATGATTCAGTATGCAGGAAAAATTATTATTATTATTATTATTTGTTTGTTTGTTTTTTTTTGGGGGGGGGTAGCACCTGTATGCAAGCATATAATTGTTCTGTTAGATATCCAGTGATTAGCAGAGAGAAGTACTTTTATGGTAACATATAAGTTATTTCCTTTAGATTCTGTATTGTTGAAAGGCAATTAAAAAAAAAACCAACCAAAATGAAACATCTAATGAAGATGTGGAATAAACAGAGGCTGCTCAGTGTGATATCCAGTGTGCATGTAATGTCTAATAAAGACTTGTAAGAAAAGTCTTGCTTTTTATGCACCCTGACATTAAAAATGATAAAAGGGACTTGTAGCCATGATAAGAGTTTTTCATCCTTAGTCCAGTCTCTCTTTATCTTTGAAATCTCATTCTGACTCAATTAAAAAATAATTACTGGTAGCAAATGTTATAAGAATGCTCCTTTAGTCTTTTGAAAGGGTTAACACAGGATTAATTAGTATGATTATCAAGTAAGATCCATTGGTACAATGTACTTGCTGTATCACAGTTTCATCAGCCACCAAATACAGACTTGATATAACAATCACAACAGTGAAGTTATTGACTTTATTATTGTCATAATTGCCAAATTCTCGTAGCTATGACCCGTAATGTTACTGTTTCAATTTCGTGGCAATGCCATAAGAGTGAAGGCTTCCACTGTATAGTTTCTGTTACAGTTTTATTTCAGTGTATGCTAAACGTAGTTTTTCTGTCTCGGCTTCTCTGATTTCTAGCTGCTGTGGAGGCCTGCTTGTCTCAGGGTCTGAAGCGGAGAGCGGTGGGCCTCTTCAAAGGCAACAACACCACCTACTCCCTCCTCAAGCAGCTCTCCAAGACTTACTCTCACGCCCAGGAGGTCCTGCAGAAGGTCCAGGAAATCGAGGCTCGGCTGGAGGCCAACAAGTAAGCCCCCGTTTCCTTATATATAAATTTCTTCTTCTTTATGAGGGTCTATTCAAACAACAGGTATGTTCTCATTGCGTAAAAATTTCAAAATTTGGGCCATGATCAGAGTCGTGTCTTTTTGACTCATCATGCTCACTGTATAAGAATGTAGAAACTTGGGTCGGCATCATCTGCGAAGAGCTGATGTGGTCATGTACGTGAATGATGGTATGCTTACTACTTCATAATGCCAATTCAATACTGCAGCATGCCAAAGCTGGCAAAAATAGCAAGAAGTGCTCATGCAATGCATTGTGGGATATAAAATTTCCAAATTTGTTGGGGTCACCATTCACATTGTACATTTTTATGTCTTATTGCTAAAAATTGCGCAAATTTTTGTGATTTGGATCACGACCCAAATCGCACGAAATAGCATGTTATTTCGGTTCACACTATAAAAGTTTCTAAATTTGGGTTGCAGTCGTGATCGTGACCTGAAATCACTTGTTATTTTGAAGGCAATGAGAACAGTGTTCGTAATAAGAACAACAACAACAATAACAACAATAAAACAGCGTAAGGTTTTTATATGTCAGGTGGACGAAGTAACACCGATGATAACAAAATCATATTATTTGTAACTGAAAGTAATTTCAACCTTTTCACTTCACTAATAGAATTGCTGCATATTTTGCAGCAGAAACATTTCCAATATCCCTTTGTCTTTCATCGTGTAGCTAGCCAATATCAGATTTCAATACAGGAGTGTGTTCATAACACAAAGTAAAAAATGTTCAAAAAATGTCATGCAATCTTATTAGGTAACATAAAAGTGTCTTCTACTGTATGTTCCTTCTCTTCTACTTCTTAGTTATATTTCTTTTTCAGTTCTTCTGTTTTACGGCCTTGTTTTTGCTCTATATTATGTTTTACAGTCTTTTTGAAGGAGGCAACGGGAGTCTGTTTCCTGTTTATGTCAGTAGAACTTTTTTTTTGGTCATGTTAAGAAAGATATCAGGCTACTTATCATATGTCAAATCAGAGATCAGATTGCCGTCCATGTTGTGATAATGAGAAGGGGAACTATTTCCTGCATTTTTGCTCAGTTTTATCCTTGTGAGTATTTGGAGTGAGATGATAGGGTATAAGAACCAGAAAGAGAAAAAAACAACAACAGCAGACAGACAGACTAACAAACAGACAAACAAAGAGAGAGAGAAAAAAACAAACAACAACAACAAGAGACAGACAGACAGACAGACTAACAAACAGACAAAGAGACAGATAGGAAGATAGAGGGATGTGAGCCCAACTCAACATTTTTCACATTCATCAGAAGGGAAGGGGGTGGTTTTGTGTGAAAATGAGACGGGGAAACTATTCCTCGCATTTGCTCAGTTTTCTCCTTGTGAGTATTCGGAGTGAGATGATAGAGTATAAGAACCAGAGAGAGAAAAAAAACATCAATAACAGACAGACAGACAGACTAATAGACAGACAAAGTGACAGATAGGGAGACAGAGGGATGAGCTGAGGTTAACATATCTTTCACATTCGTCAGAAGGGAAGGGGGTGGTTTTGTGTGAAAATGAGACTGGAAAACTATTCCTTGCATTTGCTCAGTCTTATCCTTGCAAGTATTCAGAATAAAGATAATAAGAAAAAAGAACTGGAGAGAGAGAAAAAAGGGAGAGACAGACAGACAGACTAATAGACAGACAAAGAGACAGATACGGAGACAGAGCAATGAGCTGAGCTTTAAAACATATTCTTCGCATTCATCAGAAGGGAAGAGGGTGGTTTGGTGTGAAAATAAGATGGGGAAACTATTCCTTGTATTTGCTCAGTTTTATTCTTGCGAGTATTTAGAATAAAGATAATAAGATATAAGAACTGGAGAGAGAGCAAAAAGGGACAGACTGACATACTAATAGACGGACAAAGAGACAGATAGGGAGACAGAGGGATGAGTCGAGCTTTACATTCTTCACATTTATCAGAAGGGAAGAGGGTGGTTTTGTGTTTAAAAAATAAACAACAGTTCAACTGATAATGGTAGATAGAAAATGGGGGTATCTTGCTATGATGCTAAAGCTTTTCCTAAATCCTGTAATTGAACAGTGGAAATACTGTACCTAAATTTTTTGATGTGCCGATCAGGATGTTACTCCCATAGGGTACCGGAAGTGATGATGTCAAAAGTCTTATGTTTCGCCTAGGGCTGGTTTTCAATCAAGATATCTTTAGACAAGGCTTGGAGCATTGGGTTGGAACGAAGTACCAGCGTGGTTAGCAACTGCTGTGCTCACAGATTCATGTATCCGGGGTACGTGAGGTTGTTTAAAGCCAGTTTCCATGGCAATGAATGGCTATGACGTCACACTTCGGTACTCTACACAGTGGGGGAAAACCTTTTCCAATTCCCTCTTCAAGCATGATGTGGAGGATGACATCAATGGGGGGAAGAATGGGTATCTCTCCCTTTAAAGGAGACCTCCAGATGATTTTCAGACTTCTGCAGTACATCATTTATAGATTTGTTATACTGGATACAGAATTTCAGAATTTATAGTGATTTTGATGAGGAATAATGTTTCTGAAATTCATAACAAATCACGATGAACAAGGACGATGACATAGCAGCCTCACGTAAGAATGCATGAATGGGTGCTCAAGGAAGAAAGAACAAAGAAGAAAGTATGCGTAAATTCTACACAGGTGAACTTGTTAAGCAAGTGGTATTGGACTGGAATCCATGAGCCTCTTACGTCATCATCTTTGTTTAGTTAAGTGTATTGTTTGGGGTTTTGCAGAGCATTGGTTTATCTGTTCAAGGACCACAATAAATTCCACAACTCCATATGTGGCTCTATTGATTTATGTACTACATGAAATTATATAAATTGTCTGGAATGCCCCTTTAACCTGTTAGAGACTAGTCCCAAGTATACTTGGGCAGGTATCCATGGGTAATGTGTGTTATTCCCAAAATCAGCTGGTCCTCAATGGGTTAACTGATGCTAAACAATGAGCCATGACCAAAGAGAACAGCAGTACATGTACATGACTCCCATCCCTATTAGTCAGTCTGTGCAAAATGAGGCCTGAGGGGTGGGGTTGAAGTGATGAGAGCAGGTGGTATGTGTAGTTTGGTAATACCAAGAGATTGGGCATCAGTTATCCACGCATACATTACGCCAACTTCAAGTGCCTCAGAGGGTCTCTCTTTACCCCCCTCTCTCCATCTCTCTCTCTGTCTGTCTCTGTCCCTCTCGTATTCTCCCTAGTTCTAAAGATTGAATGATGATCTTGGGGCACGCTTTGGAGTGTGATGAATAGTTACATGGGAGGAATGTCGCCCTAGAGTACCATCTCATTGAGATGCATGGGTTATGTGGGCGTGGACTCCCGTGTGTGTGTCCGGTCTAATTTTCAGTCCGATCTGCAGGTGGATGGCATCCTTTCTGATCAAAATGGGAGCGAGGATGAGCCCAAGTGAGAGTAAAAATTGAAAAATCAGATGTAGAGGAGTTTCAGAAAAGAGAAATGAAAATTAGAACGGAGGTGTGTCATTCAAAATAGATATGTGCCTTCATGATGACATATACATTAAAAGTTGTAATTTCTAGAGAAATTAAAATATTTGCTGTTAACCCTTTGCTTATTGAAACCTGATGGGTTCTGGGTAAAGTTTACAGAAAGTTTAGAGTCTGGCAGGGAAGGGGTTATAGTAAAGCAGGAGGATGGACAAAGAGATACGGGAGGGGCGGGAGGAGGAAGGGGAGGAGCGGTCAAAATGAGAGGGAGAGAGAGTGAGGAAGTGGGAGAGAAGTTAGAAAAGGAGAGATGTTTATTCTTTTCCTTCCCCATTGGGAAGATTAAAGAATAAAAAAGAAGTGGCATCACTTGACTGGACTTTAGATTGACAGTTTTCACGATGCAGTTTTTGACAGTTTGTCATGAATTTTTGACCAGAGGAAGGTGTCCTAAATGCGACATCACAGAGGCAGTGTCTAGGATATTTGATGAGAGACGTCCGATAAAGAATTTATGTTGCGTTGGAGAAGCGCTATGCTATCTGTGATTTACAGGCGTGTTCGGTGCACAATCACCCACTTTCTCCTGCGATTCATAATATAGTGTGAAGCGTGAAGGTCAAATGTGCTGCGAGTATTACTGTCAGCCCTTCAGAACAATGTCTTTGCACTCAGTGTCACTGTCTACAGTGTTGTTGTCAATCGAAATATGATGGCATTAGTGCCTGGAGTATATGAATATTTGATAATCAGTGAGGATGTATGAGGTTACGTTGTATCAAGTCATTTGCAGTTCTTCGTATAAAGACCTAGTGTACACCGTAGAAATAAAATGTGGGCATATCTCCATAGAAACAATGGTGGGGAAAAAATATATGTGTGATCTGTGTTGAAGTAGATGTACTTTAGTAATGTAAAATCAAAACTCACATGTAGCTGTCCATAGGAATGTTATAGATATTAATTACTGAATCATCAACTGGGTAGATTTTGATTGGAGTGTAACAGTGGCATAGCATTTCAAGGGTGGCAGCATAAATGTATATCGATTGTAGCGTTAGGAAGTATGGGATAGTGAGTGCCAGATATAGACAGCATGGAAAAGCCAGAGGTGTTGTTTATCTGTATCATATTGAATCATGCACAACTTAAATCAAATATGTTATCGTGTTTATCAGTGATCTACTCCTGTAGGAATTTTTGCTGTAGAAATTATCACTTTGTAATCTCCAAATTGGCACCTCTGTACTTTTAGTGCATTCATTTTACTGGTGGAAAGTTACATGGTACTGGCTAAGAAATCATTAAATCTGAATTAAAGCAGAATAAAAAGAAGTGAAATCTACCAAAGTTGCCAATTTGAGAGAAAAAGAAGAACTTTAATTTTCTTAAATATATTGCCAATTTAACAATCTGTTATAAAATCAGGAGATAAGAGGCTTTTTAGAATTTTCCAAACTGAACAAATTACATCATACATTTACAACAATAAAAAAAAAAAAGCCCAATGTGCTCAAATGGAAGAAAAATTTCAAATCTGCCATATGACACACCAACAGTGAATCATATACAAATATTCACTGCTTCGAGGGACATGGTTACAACTATTTGTCCAGAGGTGATATTTCAACACAGGGATACCATTTTTCATGCAAAAGCCTGAATTCAGCCCTTGGCAAAAATCAAATTTTGGGCCCTTTTACATACAAGCTGACTTCTTGTAAATGAGTTTTCAGGTCCTCTCTTTCATTTTAACTGGCATCCATGTCAACAGTGCTATGCCATGAGATGAAGTCGAGGGGCATAGCACTGTTGAGAAGTCACCAAGGGTAAATAGATTAAACATTACCCCAAAGAAGCAGTTGATATTTGTTTATATACTGCATCCCACTTGATTTAAATTATCTCTGCTAAATTAAGGCATTGAAATGAAGTTGTCATGCTACTTGTCAGAGAAATTATGTAAGGTATAATTTCACAATGCACAAATAGATATGTGTGCAAGATATTCCTCTGCCCATCTTCAAAAACTGCTCGCTAACTGCAGGGCAGTATAGCAAAAACTAATGACTGCACTTTTAAAGAATCAGACTCAAGGATTCATAAATGATTTGATTATGATTCAAGGATTTAGCAGCAAAATAAAATAAAACAAAACAAAACAAAACAAAACTCATAAACATGGTATCTGGCACTTAGAAGTATTAAGGCACAGTATATGCAAACACCCGTGCATGTCGCTCATACTGATTAGATGGCTTAGAGGTCTCACAAATAATGACATGACACAAACCCATGCATAGAAAAAAAAGAGAAAAAAATTGTACCCAGGTGTGCATGATAATGTGCATTGCATCATGTGATCATGTAACATCAAAGCCAAACAAGCAAAATTTTGTCGCAGACATAGCAGAGAAAACGATGCAGTGCATATCATACTTTTACCAGATTCATCGCTGGAAAGTGTCAGATTTCATTTGTCGCTCATAAATGAATGATGGTAAAATATTGCTTGAGGCTTGTTAGGCTACATTGCTCTCATTGGATCGGGAATTGACTCTTAAACATGCAAAAATCTTTTGTCCAAATATTTTGGTAAGAGGAGAAAGATAGGTGATGGCAGGAAGTTCGGGGCAAAGGGAGAAAAAAAAAATCAATTTTCATCTCGGTTGGACGCAATTGATTTACAGAGACCTACTTGCTGTTCGTAATCGTGTTTCAGACGGAGCCAAGGAAATAAATGCACGGACTTGTCTCCAGGCTGTAAGATGTAATTTACGTGGAAATCTAAGTATGTTTTCAGCAGCGAATGGAAACAGGGTACATCAGGAGACTGATGACCTGGAGAACCAAACAAAGAGATAGATAGATTGGGAAAGAGAGAGAGACAGATAGAGTTGAGAGCAGAGAAAGAGAGAAAGATAAACAGAGAGAGATATATGAAGAGGGATGAGAGAGAGACAAAGTTAGAGATGGGGAGAGGGAGATATATATGTATAGAGAGAAAGAGATGAGAGCAGAGAAAGAGAGAAATATAAGGAGAAAAATAGAGAAAGATAAACAGAGAGAGATAGAGATGAGAGCATAGAAAGAAAGAAATATAAAATTGTAGGAGAAAAGGAGAGAAAGATAAACAGAGAGGGAGAGATAAAGAGGGATGAGATAAAGAAAAAAAAGTGAGAGATAAGGAGAGAGAGAGAGAAGAGAACACTGAGGAAATATATTTGCAATAAATACACATTCTGTGAAATGGCCATCCCTCAATCTCTATGGGGAAATCTGGGCGAGAAGTCTCCAAATTATCTTTTGAAAGATCATACTTGTGCTCCGGTGCATGCAGCTTCAAGGATTCTCTTTCGCTTTATGGATCCGCAAATTCCTCAGTCTGGATTGGTATCAGCATCGAAGTGGTGCTTTCTCCTGAAGAACAGGAGAAGTGAAATGGCACACCAATAACAAGCATGTCAATGACATGGCAATCTATATTTTAAAACTGCTAGGATCTTAAGAATACATTTGCTTTTGTTTTATGGCAAGATTTTCTCTTGATACTGAATACCATCTCCGTCCAATACCAAGCTTGACTGTCATCTTTAAAAAAAGACAACAAACAAACAAACAAACAAACACAAATATATTTTTGAATGTATTGTTTTAATGTGATGTAATATGTATAATGGATAAGGTCAGTGAAAACATGGAACTACATAATCCTTATCATAAAAATAGATGAGCTAGCCATTTCTGAGACCAGACCTAGGGCCACTCTGCATATGGCAAATATACTGGATAATGTTTACAGCCTCTCATTCAAATAGGACATTCTTACATGATGTAATATTTTTCTATGTTCAGTTGAGTGTGCTGAATTTCACATTTTTAAAATTTTGCTGACCATTTACATTTTACTAATATGAGCATATGTACATGTAGATGTAGAGTAGTGAACTAAAATATTTGCTCTTCCTTGACTTCATGCAGGAATCACATTACAAGATATGAGAAAAAAACTGTCATGTGAAATGTGAAATATTCCGTATTTTTTGTGCTGTTTGTATTAGAGCTATGCATTCTTTACTTGACATTATTGAAGAGGCCAAGATCAATTAACACATGACTCTTAACAACTTTGAATGACTTAGTGAGAATTCCTTGTAAGAACGGAAGTGTATATCATCATGTATGTTGTTTAGTCACAAGTTTTTGAAGTCTGTGTTTTTGTTTTTGCTTTTTTTTTTTCTCAACAGGAAACAAACAAATGGGGAGTCCCCGGGCACAACATCTCAACAGAACATCCGGGCAGCGCTGCAGCAGAGACACCTGTGGATACGGGTGGCGCTTTTCGAAAAACGTCTCGCTAAAATCTGCGACTACGTGTCACAGAATGGCAGGTAAGGGACTGAGCATTTTTTTTGTTGTTGTTGTTGTTGTTGAATTGAACAGGTTTTATTAAAAACCATGTCTGGCAGCCAAAGGCTGAATTGCATATGTTTTACAATCATAATGTAAAAACAGACAGATTATTTCAGTGCTCTGTACAAACAATGATATAAAGACATGATATACAAGTAAAAACAAAATACGGTGGTCACATGTGGCAAATCACAAGAAGTGATTAATCAATGAGGGTACCAGCCCAGTCAATTCTAAAATTGCTTTTACAAAAACAAAAAAAAGAGAAAAAATATCCTATCAACATAGCAACACACTGCTCAACACTGAAAAAAAAATCATTACTATTACAACTAATAATGAAACTTTATCAGTGAGGGTACCAGCCCAATCCATACTCAAATTACTTTATCAAAAACAAAAAGAAAAAGAAACAAAAAATAGGGGGGAGGGGGAGGGAAAAAATTCACTGTCATATGTTTCTGATCAGACTTTGGTCTAAGTAATCATGAAATTACTGGGTGTAGGTTCAAATAACTCATTTACTGTCTTTCACACTAGGAGATTTGTTTGCTTTCTATGACCTGTGACCCGTGTCCACTGACTTTTGCCCCTAAGTGTTACAATAGATTAGAAACATAGGCCTGAATTCACAAAGTTAGTTTAAATCTAGACCTTGGCTTAAATTCAGTCCATGGGACTAAAGTGAGCATGGAATAGGCGTACCTTTCACACATGCATAACAATGTGCATTTGTTACAGGATATCTATTGGCATACGCAGTCTATCCTGCATATTTATACAGAAGAACTTTGCATAAGCCATGGTCTAAATTTTAACCACCTTCATGAATTTGGGCCATATTGTCAAAAATTTATGATATGGAAACCAAATACATTTTTTTAATGTAAAAATGATACATTTTATCAGATGTACCATTAACAGTTTTAGAATGAAAGAACACCCTATATTAAACTGTAGAAACAGAGATGGAATAATTTTTCCTTTTGAAAAAAAAAAGGAAATACCCAGCTGTGTTTGTTGTAGATGCGAGTGACTACAAACTGACATGTGTGCATGTCGTTTACCTTCCAAATGCAGCAAATACTATGAGAAAGACAGTCTGATGTCGGACATGGTGGATGGCCCCATTCTGGCGTCTCTGTTGGGTAAGTTATGGGTGTTATGCAGCAAACTGATTTGCAATCATTATGTCCTTTCTGATGTAGATGCATTTTGTTTCTCATGTAGATAGATAGATAGATAGATAGATAGATGAATGGTATTTTATTGAGGTATTCATGTCTTGCAGTCATAAGACTGAATTGCACATAGAATTACATAGTAAAAGAGACAAATATTACAAAAGAAGTATTCATACAAAAGAAACATCTAAAATACTGACATTGTAAAACGAGGTCTTACAAATGACAGGACATGTAGACCTACAAACTAAAAAATTATAGACATTTGGTAGGCATGTAGCTGCATCTCAAGTGTTCTTATATGGAATTCAGATTTATTATTAGTATTATTATTATTTCTTGTTCTAGGACAATTATGTCGAATCTGGGATGAGTATGTATCTCATGAATGTGGTTTCTTATCGCATTTATGAAATTTATATGAATGTACCTGGTGTTCATTCAGGTTATTTCATACAATTTCTTTACCTTTAAGTGTACTGTATAAATTCCACTTGATGTGGCTGTCATCAGGGACATACTCTTGTAAGATCATCAAATAAAAATTCTCACAGTTGCAGTAAACCCCCAAGAAGAAAGATATATTTGAAAAGCTGTATTTACGGAGAAAGTGGCTTAGTTTCTCTGGAATGGATACTTAACGAGAATTGAAAAGATGCATAACCTTGCAGAATTTCCTCCGTGGAACCTCCCCAAATTGTACCTAGTCTTGGCATCCAGGGGGAATTCTTGCAGCAGAAATGATCATGTTAAGATCTTCAAATTGGCACCACTGAATTTTACTGCATATTCTATATTGGAGAAAGATCAGAGCAAATTCATTTATTCTGTCTAAAACAACAACAAAAAATGTTGCCAATTTGAGAACAGGAACTTGATTTTTTTAGGACTAGTTATAGATCACAGATTCATCTGTAGATATAATGATTAAGACTTTTGAAAATTCTGCAACTAAAGCAAACAATTGTAAATAGACAACAAAGGGCTCAAAGTGAAAGTTATTGTATTCATATCTACTTCGTGCATTACCAACAAATAATAAAACTTAAAAAGTATAAGGATGCATCAAGATACCCCAGAAATGTGCTTTTTTAGGACTTGGTGCAGTAACAAACATATGAAAAATCCTTTTGTTAGCCCTCCTTGTGAGTAGTAACAAGAAGAAAATTAAACATGGAATATAAGCACAGCCATAAAACCATTGGCGGTGGTTTGATCCTCCAATTACATGTCTGCTTTGCTTTTATTCAGGTGTGCCCAGCATAGATTCAGAGCTTTTCCTGACTAGTAGTAAATCAAGGCAAACTGCTCCATATGGCTGGAAAGGAAGTGACACAAAAATATATTCTCTAGTCCTTCAGAAGGTCAATACACAAAATACAGAGCTCTGAATACATGTCTGTTGGCCACATCTGCTTTGCAGTGGACGGAGAAAACCTGAACTAGATTACATTTAGAAACACTCAGGGCTGTGGTGCCTGTATCTTCCTTTCACTTTTTTTTCCCTGTTTGGTTTGTCCCTTTTTCGTATTTTGGAGAGCAGGCAGTTTGTTTTGTGTCGATAGATATTATTGATTGCTTTCGGGATGCGTTGCGATGTCAGGGACCGTACTGGGCCAGCTGTGGGTGGAATATCGTGGCATCCTACGGGACTGCCGCAAAGAACGATTGGCGGTGGCTAAGTGTTTTTGTCACAGTGTGAGGGAAAGGCAGCCACTACATCTGGCTCACAGTGCAAGCAAGACCTATTTTTAGCATTTCTTATTTGTTGTTGCTTACCGAACTAAAAGGGAACTACTGTCCCAATTGTGTGTCAAACCGGAATGATTGCTATTGAGATTGTATTTTTTTTTTCCTATCAAATGCCAAGCTAACAGCCACATGTGAACTTGTCATGAATCATATCGTTGTAGAGAAGAGAGGGGTTCATTTGATTTACCAAATATGAGTTCTCCCAAGGGGGAAGGGGAGGGGAAATGGAGGGTTGAATAAAGGTTGCACTACACTACTTTACCTTTAAGGCACAGGTGTCAAGTGTTATTGTTTCTGATTTTGTCTCTCTTTTTCCTTTAATGGAGGCAGTGTTGGTACTTGTGCTTTAATTCAGTGCACTTAATCTCTTGACATTGATGGCAAGATACATGACTGTGGAGAGGTATGAAGTTGGGAAAGAATTCATTGAAATGAATTGTCCTTCATGATCAGAATTCTTTATAATTATTCTTTATAAATATCTCTGTAGGATGCTGCAAAATATTCAATGCACCGTTCCCTCCCCTCCCCCCCCCAAAAAAAAAAAATAGATAAATGAAAGACGCCTCTAGCTAGAGCAATGACCAGTAAAGTACATTTTCATTTCCATTAATGGAAGATTAAACAAGAATCCGTAGATTGGGAATTTATTGTACATCTTGCAGCTAGTGATACATACTCCCGTGCATAGTGAACCATAGCATGTTGTGCTTTCTAGTGAAGATATGAACATGTTTTTGTTATCAAGATTTCATTTCCTTTGAATTACTGTATGTAAACAAGAGTAGAAACAAAATTTCACATCACATTCAGTGTCATCTGCATTCCTTTCAGTGTGTTTCATCTTTTATTTACAATGTAACATGCATTTTGTTTCATATTTGTCTGCATGGCATTCATTGAGACTTGCAATATAATTTAGCAAAAGTGGATGGCTTTTCAATTGAAAATACATCCTGTAGGTAAAATGTGAACGTAAAGCCGTGCTCAGACAAACCAAAAATATGAATATTTTATGGAATGTGTTGTGATCTTGACCTATACTTCTCATGGGCTTTTGAGCAGAGAATTAGTCTTTTTATTCATGTGCAAACTGATGGGATAATCATGAGGGGATGACATCACAGTCATGTATAAATGAAATATATATTATTGGGATATTATCATATACCGTAAAAGTGGATATTTTTGCGCAACTAATTTTTCACGCTCGGCCACGTAAGAAAAGTTTCACATGTTTTTAATTCCGCGGAATCACGACATCAACTCCTGGAACATATGGCAAGCAAAAATATTCATACGTGCTTTTATTTTTGCACTAGCTTCTGGTTGCGCGATATGCGAGAAAATTTAGACACCGCGAAAATTTCCACTTTTACAGTAGTGTGTTTATTTTTTAAATACCAGACATTTTCAAATTTTGTAACTTGGGAAAGGAAAATCTCTTCCACTTAAAGCATATGAACTATTCTGTTGTTTGACTCACATTTTCTGTTCCTCTCAGCTTGATATAGAGCAGACTTTTCCCTTTAACCCTTTGAAGACTGGTCCCAAGTATACTCGGACAGGTGTCCGTGGGAAAAGCATGTTATACCAAAAGCAGGTCGTCCTCAACAAGTTAATATGATAGACCATTTAGGCAATTTAGTCAAATTCTGTGCATGTTTTGTTCTCAAAAGTTGCCCTTAACAACCTCAAAGCTTGTTAAATGCTTGACCCACCTGGTGACAGTTAAGTGAATATCTACGTGAGGAACTTGATGGGACGGAACAGGCGAATGAAGTGCTTCATTACTAGGCTATAGGAAAAGAATATCCACGAATTGTAATACTATATACGCCAAATATTTTGCAAGGTTTTTATTTTCGCAAACTTTGCGAGTCGAGTGCTATTTGCAAATTTTGCAAGTCAAGTGCTATTTGCAAATTTCGTGAGTTGAGGGCTTTTTGCAAATCTAAAAACAGGCAAAAACATAAACTATGATTCTGACGTGAATGTGACTTGCACACATACAAGGTACATTTCTCCATTCAGTACTATCCTCCACAATCTTGAATTTAACCACTCGCAAAATTGTCGGGAAGTCCAGATTCATGAAAAAATATACTTGCTACATATATGGCATATACATTACATTACATCGAAAATCTATTGCATTCGTGTGTGACACTGTCCCATGGCTTTGTTTGATACCCTGCCAGTTGGACCGTGTGCCCTGGACTACTCCAAGATGAAGACGGCCGACCATTACTGGACAGACCCCCCTGCTGATGAGCTTGTCCAGAGACATCGGATACACAGTGCAGGACCTGGGGTCACTTCGGGGGCTAATTCACCAAGAAGACCTGGCTTACAGGTGGGGGCCACATCTATTTACTAACTGCTGCTGGTAGAAATAATGATTTGAATAATTATATTATTTGATATCAGTAATGATAATAGCAATAACAGTGATAAAAAAGATAATGATAAATACAATAGAATTGATAGTAAAAATAATCATGATGATAATAACAATGACAATAAAGATCATAATGATAATAATGTACAAGTAACAAAGCACTAGTAACAAAGATATTAAGAAATACATACATAGGACAGTATACTTTTGGTGTATCTCTATTTAAGTCTGTGTAATATTTAATGGAAATATTACACTTTCTTCTGTGATTTTTTTTTCTCTCAAGGCAAATGACGAGGGTCCATGTATTTTTGAGGGAACAAAGATAGCTACTACAGAATAAAATCTTTCCGTAGACATTAGCATCATTTCTGGATGTTATTCCATCTGAATTCAATGAGGTTTTATATCCAAAATGGACTTTTCAATCTCTAAGTATGAAATTCTTTCATTGTCTTTATACAATGAATGATAGCTATGGTAATGAAGCGTGCATGCACACCCCCCTTTACTTTGCAACAAGACATTTGCCATGATAATTCCAGTAATTAATACGACAAATTACAGGTGTAAGCAGTTTTCATCAAATATGTTTGAAACATGTTGATCTATATCTGTTTTTGTGAAATATCACCCAAGTGAAAACAGATCCCCTCCCCCCAAAATAAATCAATTTTCCACTGCTATTTTTGTACCAAAACGGCAGTTTTAACCGAGAGAGCACAGCTGTCAAGCCAAACGAGATAGAGAGTATATCCCATTGTTCATGTCCCAGAAAAGACACAATAGAGTCTCCTTTTGCTGCTCCATTTATCAATCACACGAGGGGGAAAAATACCACCCCCTCACAGTTCTACAATGTACAGTAATGATCACTTTATCAAGTATGATGAGGAGTATTAGCAAAAATGCAGGCTTTGTTTGAAGTAGTAAAAAAAGCACTAAATGTCAATGATATGTCTTAGTTTCTTATCAATTGATTTTACTGAATATTCTTTCTTTTTTCATAATCAAAAGATTTGCATGCACTTTCCCTAAAATAAATGTCATGCTGTCATTGAACATGTGCTCATATGTAAAGCAAGACTTCTGGAGCAAGACTGTCTGTCATACTGCAGGACTCAAGACACATAATTTCTGTTTGGCAATATGGAAATATGTTGAAATCCTAAAATGGGTGTATCTAATCCAGTGAAGATAACAAAGTTTAAACTTCACGTTGTAATGATCTGCATGCATCAAAGAGGCATTTTGTAATACTGCTTTAACTTCTGACCATTCGAGCATTGCGAATTAAGGGTTTCTGGGATGAACACTGTACTAGGGCTTTCTATAGCTCAGTCAGTAGAGCACCTGGCTAAAATCCGGAGGTCTTGGTTTCGCATCCCGATGGAATCCCATTTTCTTCTCTTATTTTTTCACTAATAAATTGTTTTGTAATCTCTGAGGATTCAACTTATCTACCGAGTTAGCCTCACATCAAGTCTGTACCACTGTGTCTTGCAGAGAATGTATTTTACAGTCTTTGAATAGATATATCACATCTTCCTCCAATGATAGACTCTTCAAACATTTGATCACTGTACAATAATCTACATGCCAGAGGTCCTTTGTTTTGTTTCATAACTTCTAACATCACAAATTATCTTAGATGCTACTGATATTTCAGACATGAGTGTAATTGAAAATTTGCAATATTCATCTCATTGCTCCCTCCTCCTCCTCCCCTTTATTGACTTCTGGCCCTTTGTTGACCTCCGACCCCAGGTCAAGAGGACAGCTACGGGTACGACGCCAGAGGAGCACTGCCGGACACCGGTCTCGGCCCGAGACTACGTGGAGTCTCTGCATCAGAACTCGAGGAGCACGCTTCTCTATGGAAAGAACAACGTCCTTGTCCAGCCGGTAAGTTCAGACATTTAGATATTGCTTCCTGTCGTTGCCCATAGCAACCGCTTTGTGCACGATGTCAATGGCACTTTGAGGGCGTGGTCCTTAGAGGGGTAGAGATTATGGTAGCTATATGGCAATCATTGCTTCATGTCCTGAGACTTTCTTTCCTTCAGACAAGTGTTGTTTTCCTGTCAAACACTTCTTAGTCAGTATTGTGGTGGAAAATGGAAGATTGTGATTGAAGGCATTTGATTGTGATTGAACATAATTTCAACAGAATCTAATGCAGACAGGAGTTAATTAGATTATTATCATAGTTTGCAATTCACGCTTCGTCTTGCATTGAAGAAAAAAAATCAACTTGTAGACAGGGGAGAGAATACTTCAGTTTAGTTCTTCTTTTAAAGATGTTATTATTTTTAATAGCAGTTTGCAATGAAATAACTCTGAATTCTTTGCCTTGTCAATTGTCAATGCTTCAGTGTCAAATGCAAGGGGATGTGAATATAGAATGGCAATGTAATCCATTTGGGACCACTGTCTTGAAAATCTATTCACTTTGTACATAAATATGTTGCCGACAGGACTGGAACGGTTAATGGCGAAATATTCCAGATGCTCACTTGGTACAAGTGTATCACCGACTTTCCTTTGACCTCAAATGCACAGCAGATGTGATCTAGTAAAGCAAGGCAACTCTCTAATCCAGTTTTGATGATATTGGTTCATTGTTAGGAGATAATTCTCACTTGGCTGTCAATTTCGGTGACCTTGAAAAGAAATAAGACGTACGATAGCTTAACTTGACATACTGTAAAAGTGGAAATTTTCACAGTGTGGAAATTTTTGTGCATTTCGTGTAACCAGAAGCTAGCGGGAAGATAAAAGCATGCGAATATTTTTACATGCCATATGTTCCAGTAATTTATGTCCTGATTCCGGGGAATTAAAAACATGTGAAATTCATCTTAACCGGCAAGGGTGGAATGTTACTCCTGCGAAAATATCCACTTTTACACTAAGGTGCATCTGGTAGAGATGTCGCAACATGTAATTCATGGCTGGGGCACTATGATTTAGATGAGACTAAGTTTATTTTGGGTGAAACTTTGAAGGTATTTGATGAGTGTGATGGGACATTTGAGAAGGTTTCATTCCTCAAGTTCAGACGAAGAGAATAGTTGAACTGGAAATTTTGCCAAGGCCCTTTTCAAAATGTCAACTGCCCTCTTCAAACAAATCCCTCAGAAATTTGAAGGCCTTGGCAAAGGAGGAGACTGGCTTTTTAGAGGAGAGTCTATTTGTTTTTGTTTTTTTGTGTGTGTGTGAAATGGAAATCAAAAAAATATGCTGCTGGTCAAGGCAGTCTGATAATGTCGTAGGTGTCGACTGGCAGGACAGGCTATGCAGTGCAGTGGTGTGGTGTGTCTGTCTAGGTGTTTGTTGTGTGTAGGAATTAGTCGCTTGTAAATCTGATGGCTGCATTTCCAGAGGGCAGTTGGGGGAGTGTGATCCCCCTTCGTGCTTTCCACTGAATTCCGCTTCACCCGGCCTTCGTCGTCGCCGAGAGCCATTTATTCAGATGAGGGGAAACTACTCGGAGAATCTCTCCCTTTGCTACCCTTATATTTCATTAGTTCTGCTATCATTGTTGATGTTTGAAGACTGCAGTGGGGCGATACAAAGCCTGATTGCTGATTATCATAGTAAATTACATCTCGGCACATCAATATGATAAGCCTTAAAGTGTGTATGTGCTTATGTATGTGTGTGTGTGTATGTGTGTGTGGGGGCTTGTTTCTACAGATTCTTGTGTATGTTAAAGGTAGGGTAATCATAAACTGAGCAGGGGTTGCAGCATTAACATCATTGTGTTAAATTGATGATATGTTGATAATTTTGTTTTTGTATTGATTTTACTACTTTGAGGATGTAATTAGGAATTTGTTTTGCCACATAAGTGATATTGAGGGTATCAAAAATCAACACAGGTCAACATGCATTTGCACTATATTGGTCCTTTATGAACTACTAGTTTATTGATGATTGACACCGTCCATATCAAAACAAACTGATGCTGTTGATAAAGTCACGGTTCTTGTTCTTCAGGCATGGTGCTTACACATGTAGATACAATTAGATCCTTGTAAACATGTTTGACACTATCCACTAGTAGAAGAAATTTATTTTGAGAAATAAATGAAGAGAATCAGTTTGTTTGCAGAACAATTCCTGGAAATGTCAGAAGACTTCAGGCAGAAACTCATTTTTCTATCACATCAACCAACTGATGTACTTCTCTGTCTAGCTTGTACAGCAAAATCTATTCAAGTTTTCAAATATATGTGAGTAGCGTCAATACTGATGATGCTTATTGCTTAATCAGCCCCTTTAATAGGGCTGATCAGTTTACCTAAGATCAGACATAGCTGATCATACCTTAGCAACATCCCAGCCAAGAGTGGTTAATGAATAACCCGGAAAAAAAGAAGCCTGTCTCTCTCTGTCTCTCCCTCTCTCTCTCTCTCTTTGATATCATTTTCTGGTATCCAACATCATCATGTATGGCCATCACAGTGTAGCCTCAACTCCAGGTGTTTGGAACATATTATACAAATGATGCATAAGTGAGCAGGTGTCCGTGGAGATGCAGCACACTCAAGGGAATTTGCAGTGGTGTAGCATGCATGAGGCACAGCCAAGTGCATGTTGCACAACATTGTAGATACCCGAGACTGAGCTGCATCTCCACTTTTGTCATGAACTTAAACCTGTGCATTATTTGTTTTATGAAATAGGTCTATGATCTATTTTTTATATACCATGATGGGTAAATACCACTCAGCTATGTGTAGAACTATCTTTTGAAAAAGCCAAGGTGTCTGAAGAAACGTTCCAAGCACACTGGTACTGAACATGAACTTGTTTACGGTGAATATAGGTGATTGAGTGTACGCTCGTAACTGACTGAGTGCGCATTGCTAAAGTATGCAAGTGTGATGTTATTGATTGAGACTAATGCAAGCCACAGTCACTTGAGTATCTCTGAGCAGTCATTAGTACATGGTCAATGGTAAAAACTAATGCCCGCTGGGCATGTTAGGCAAATAAAAGACTGGTCATGTGATTGCTCTCAACCAATCATTTGATTAGGGTCAATAAGTACCATTTTATAAATCATGATAGCCAGTCATCAGTAGTTTGAAGGTCTGCAGCATATATCATGCCAGAGTATCTGGTGCATCATATTGCACAGTAACAAGTGCTTTTAGCCACTGAGTGAGAGGCTCTTGGAATTAATTTGATATATGAGAGAGGGAGAATGGGGGGGGGGGGGGGGGAGGGGTAAAGTAAAAAGCAGTGACAAATACCCAGGAGTCATGAGTGTCTTTGTTGATGTGTGTGTCCACCTTGTGTGATACACAATGCACTAATAACCAATATTGTTTCAAAATTACTTAGTTGTTTTGTTGAGTTCAGCAGCTGTAGGCAGCTGTAAATGCTTTGTCAAAGAATGTAGTTTGTAGCATTACATTGATCTTGTAAATCAACCTGTCATTAATTCATGTGTTGTCTTGTGAAAGCAGCTTGTGTTAAACATGGTAGCAGTATCATCTGCCATGAATTGATACTGTAAAAGTGGATATTTTCGCGCAACTAATTTTTCGTGCTTGGCCAGATGAAAAGAATTTTGCGTGTTTTTAATTCCGTGGAATCAAGACATCAACCACTGGAGCATACAGCATGCAAAAATATTATTGTGCTTTTATTTGTTTCTGGTTGCGCGAAATGCGCGAAAATTTCAACACCGCGAAAATTTCCACTTTTACAGTACTCTGATTTCTAGGCACAGATGTCAAATTTCTAGTTTTTGGTTCAAATTTTAGTCACATTGTTTCATGTTAATTTGTTTAATTACTCTTAAATATGTAGATGTGTCCTCGCATTTGTAAGTACATCCTTTTCTCAATCAAGTTTAGATTAATTGAATCAGAAGTTTGATTTGGTATGATCGAAAAACCTGTGCATTTGACAGCTGCGATGTCAATTATTATGATGGCAGCTGTTGCCAGAACTTCAAGTGTTTCTCCTTGTTTATTTAAGTCATATAGAATCATTGATTGCCACTTACTATCTCAATTCAATATCATAGTTTTTGTGCTCTTGGTTACTTGGAAGTTGTTGTTGTTGTTTTCCTCTTTGGTTATTGACACTCTTCACCTAAGTTGTAATCAAAGTATGCTGCCAAAATGTGTCTGCATAACACATGAAAATCACAAAGTTACAAGCTTTACCATGAGCATGTGGATTTTCTCTCCTCAATTCATCAATCCAGAATCTGCAAATGTCATTTCCTCCTTATAAAATTGATTATTATTCTATTTGGATTCTTCTTTGATTGGATTTTCTTTTTCCCTTGGGTCACTGACATTGTTCCCCAATGTAATGTGACGTATGCTGCTACTGTAGGGCCTCATGACTAGATAATCATGATAATGGTGATAACTTTACCAAGAGCTCAAAATTTCTCCCCTCAATTTGTTTTTAATATCCAATCCAGATTCAGTAGATGATTCCCCTTCCCAACTAATTTGAAATGAGATACTATATTTGGACTCGAGTTAACAGCAAGGGTTATGAAGCATTGATTTGCTAAAAGTTGTTGCTACTGTTTTTTTAATCCCTGGTCATTGACATTTCTCTCCTGTGTGATGAAAGGGCATGTATGTTAGATGAAGTTTGTCCCCATGAGGTTATAGGAAAACAAAATCAAACAAAAATGTTTGTTAGTGGCTTTTCAAGCATTATGCTGTATTTGACTTGGAGTAGAACACCCTTGTTTCAATGGCCAGTGTTAAATGGTAATTGCAAATTAAATATCTGTTTGTGGTATATATATCATGGTCCATTTATAATGATTTCTTGTTTTTTCTTTTTTCTTAAATTCCTACAAAGTTACTCTTCACTTTTCTGAGTTCTTGATTTACTTACAACATTCTCAACTGGGGAAGTGTTTTTTTTTTTTTTAATTAATACAATTTTAAACACTCAGGCAGAGAGCCAGGTATTTGTAGGAAATATAGAGCTCTTATGTCATTTTTATTGTGTTGTGTAGCTAATCCATGCTATATGTTATAAAGAGATGTAATTGATGGTTGGAAATCTACATTCTTTTGAAATGGCAATACAATCAACACTTTGCAATTCTGGACCATTAATAGATTACGAACCATGAACATTAGCCGTGTGATAAAGCCAGTTATAACCAAGATACAGAGTGACCCAACTAATAATTCCCTTCAATACTGGAAAAATAGACAAGTTTACTACCACATTCAAATCTTATGCACGCCTTTATGGCTTAAGCCTTTCCTGACAGCCAGAAAGCTTGCCTGAGGCTTGCCTGACATAGCAACAAGTAATGCATTGCATGCATTCCAAGAAGTAACACAGATCAAGGATTGCAGGTCGATGGAATAGACCTATTCGGTTTTGGTGCTTTTGTTTTTTCTGATGTCATTGTGTATTTCAGACATAAGTTACAGTGTAATAAAACTGAATAGGTCTATAGCTTGTAGGCCACTGAGCTTGTGTATTCTGATCATTGGAAATTCTTCCTCTTAGGATCAACTAACAAGCTATAGACCTATTCAGTTTTATTACACTGTAACTTATGTCTGAAATACACAGTGACATCAGAAAAAACAAAAGCACCAAAACCGAATAGGTCTATTCCATCCACCTGCAATCCTTGATTTGTGCCACTACTTTGAATGCACACAATGTATTACTTGTTGCTATGTCAGGCAAGCCTCAGGCAAGCTTTCTGGCTGTCAGGAAAGGCTTTAGCCCATGTGTATAAATCACATGGTAGACTGGAGAGGAGAGGGCATCTGTGTTTAATATTTTGAAAATGGTTTTGCATTGGGAAATGTTTGAATAGAAATAAGCATGTATTTTTTGAATGAATTTTTCTGATAATGCACAAAATGATAACATAATCCAGTATTACTGTACACAGTGACAAATTTTAAAAAATGCAGTCATTTACTTCTAGCAGTAAACACAAAAATATCCTTTGTGTTTGAGTTCTGGTCATGAAAAAATACACCACAGTAATTTCTTTTGTTTGTGATAATAATTATCACAAACAAAAGAAAATTAAAGACAATGGGAGCCCGTGCTTATTAAAAGAAAACCCAGCAAGTCCTTCCCTGCCCCTCCTGAATAAACAGTACTGCACACAGGCTCACCAGTGCACACACAGACACACACAGACAGACACACACACACACACACACAAGCATGTACACACATTCACTATAAATACAACCAAGGAGGTTTTATATACATGGAGTTGCAACTGGCTGTAATTATTCAAACAGTTGTCAGATATCTATTGATGTACAAAAGAATTCCACAGATGCACTTGTGCCTTTGATGATCGATGTTCCAAGCCGCCGTCTTGCTGAGCAATCTGAAGATTCATTTTGAACGTTATCATAATGTTAGCCATATTTTGCTTATTTATTTATTAAATGAAATGAAATTTCACTTAATAATAGAGCATGTAAAACAAAAGTCAATTCCGTTCAGAAATTTGCGCAAAAGTGTAAATCAGAGCTGTATTATGTGAAAATGTTTAAAACTGTACCATCCTGAAAAGCTGGTTTTATCACTTTTCGACTTAATTTCCCCAAATGAAACTAACATGTAATAATCTTCAAGTATAATTCTTTATTGATAGATATATCAGATTAGTACCCGCGTATGCCCAGTTGAGTAATTTTCATTTTCATTTCAGCGTTTTTTCCTCAATTTCTGTTCGCGCATCCTCGTGTCTGTACCACCTAGCTTTTGTAAGAAGGGATAGTGAAAAGTAATTACCATCACAAAGACATATCTTCCTTTGAAAGTGGCTGGTGATTATGCAATGAGACACGAGTCAATTGTCTTCGTATCGGCACGGCAGATCCTGTTTGGCACATGCTTCAAATACTTTTGAGCGGCGGCTTCGAACATAGATCAAAGGGAATAACTCTGTCGTTACGCCATCTCTTCAACCTCCTTGATACAACCAAGCATGTAGGAGAGTATAGACACAAACAAACAGGTGTCTGCAACAACCTGTTTAATGTAAATTCCTGCATACCTATGACATGAGTAATCTTTAAGGAATGAATTCAGCTTTATACAACATCACGGTGATTTAAGTACAGGTGCATGGTCAGTATTATAGTCTTAATGCCTTCCCGTGTAGTATGTGTGTGTGTGTGTGTCAGTGAAAGTTTTTATCAAGTTGGAAGTGCTTGTCTTTGCCATATGGTAGTCAAGTGTAATTTTAGATTGCATGATTCTGTATGCCTCTATGACCAATTTTTGTGAATATCCTCAATTGACTTTAACAGTCATAATATCTACATCTGCTGGTACCTCCCTACACTTGTGGCAGTGCATCGGCATTTTTTTTAAATCGCAAAATTGAAGGGTACGTAACATTATATGATTTAGGCACTTGCAACATTTCATCCGCAATACAAACAAGAAACCAAGAAATTATTGATCTGTGACAGAAATTTCAATCTCCAGACTACATCCTTTCATACTCATTATTTCAACTTTAGCATTTTGAGGTGCACATTTTTGAAAATCATCACCAAAAGCACATCATGAAGTAGATTTTTTTTTTTCAAATTTATATATGAAAATTATACACCAACCACCACCAAAATGTCTGGTAAAACTGGCAGTTGCAATGGTGTTGGATGCTGAGAGTTGTTAGATTAGACAGCCTGTTGCAAACTGAGAAAAAAATTGGGATTTTTTTTTTTTGAATGAGGTGAAACCAATACAATTCAGCAAAAGCTAGGCAACGTCAGTCTTTATTCAACCCCCAACTGTTGCTTGGCAACAGGATGACATCATCAGCCCACTACTTTCTCCAATCTGTTTGATTCCTCATCTTATCAAATTGCATCGTGATCTATGGACATTGTATGGAATTCCACTTTCTTTCTTTTTTTCGTGCAAAGCAGAAAAAATTGTCGTTTTCCCTTTTCATCATGCGGGGATGTTTATCATATCCAGGATGATTACATAGAGACATCTAGAGAAGTTGAATTATCGTCTCCCGACAGCCGAGACCCAAGCAAACAAGACGAATGACCTTTTGAAATTATTTCCAATGCATGGAGAGCGTTGTGCTCATTTCATTACAGTTGTGCCCGGATGATAATAAATATTCCCCATACCATACAGCAAGAATTGCATCAGTGCGGTGGCATTCATATTTTCACCGGTGCATAGCTCCAGTTGACCTAAGCCAAACAGACAATTTAAAAGCCGTTGGTTCAACCTGTAAGCTGGCTGACCAGAAATAAAGACCCTCTCAACAACCCTTATGTATCTTTCAACCATAACATAAATTTTGTCAGTGTTTTTGGCATTTCCAGTTAATTCGAGATTTCAAAGATTTGATTAGAGAAAAAATTTACTTAGAAGTTTCAGCCACTGCTGCCCTTTTTTTATTTTATTTTGTACTTTTTCCTGTGATAAATGAGTACATCTCACATATTCCTTATATACTTACTGCGAAAGTTGTTGCTACAATCCCAGTGATCGTGTTAAATGAAACAGGCTGAATTGTTTGGTAAAAACTACATTTTATTAAACATCAATATAATGATATCATGATATATTGATCATATATGATAGGAGTACGAGCTATATGTAGTCTTTGTAAATACTTGGTGCTCACAACACATTGCCATTTAGAGATGTTAGTTTATGGAAAGTACTCTATAAATTTCCTTGAAACATGAATATGAAGCTGCAGTGGCAATTTCGATCCACTCACTACTTTATTCTTACTAAATAACAAACATTTGCTGATGAAATTTCCTTCTGATGCAAAATATGGCTAATTTCTGTTAGGCAAGCTTATCAGTGAAATTTGTTTTGTGAAAACATCAAAATACTTTGTGGAAATGTGAAGTTGAATATGCGAGCAAATGATATTCACAGTGGGAAGAAAAGAAAGAAAGGAAGAAGAATGACGAAGCAAAATTAAGCAGATTGGGAATGGAGGGAGGAAGTAGAATAGATGGATAGATAATGGAAGATAGACAGATAGATAGAGAAAGAGAGAGAGATGGAGAGGTGACAATAGAAAGCAATAAAGCAGGCTGATGATATGCAGACAGAAAGACATAATGAATAGTAATCAAGCAAAAAAAAAAAAAAGAAGCAGATGAAGAATGGAAGGAGGGGAGAAATGATAGACAGATAGATGGATGAATGGATAGAGAGAGGATGTGCTCGAGGCGTGTTGACATTTAATCACTGCGTGCTGTAGAACTCCCTCCTTTCCATCATTGCTGTAGAGTTATTGTCTTTGTGAAATCTGTGAATGCCTCCAGTACTACAGATTGATTGAGTATTGCTATCCATTGCATGCTCTCAACTCCTTATCAAACTGAAAGAATTAACAGGTGATGCTACAATTTGAAGAAAGTTTCACAGCAGGGATAAAAAAAATTGCGTTGATTTAAATCATTTATATTTCGCTAAACTATAACCGTATATGTCATGTGTTTTTGCAAGTTTTTTATTTTCAGAAATGCCAAGAGCCAGGTGCTATTAGTGAATTTAATTCATTGAGGACGGGCTGATTTTGCTACTACACGCATTTCCCATAGACATTTACACGAGTATACTCGAGACTTTTCTTTAAGGGGTTAATAACATGCGAAAATATTAGTGAATTTAACCCATGGAGGATGGGTGATTTTGCTACAACATGCATTTCCCCATAGACACTTGCCGGAGTATTCTTGGGACTCGTCTTCAAGGGGTTAATAACATGCGCAAAATATTAGCTGTGATCCTGACATGAATGTGATGTGCATGTCTACATGTTGTAGTACGTAGCAGTACAAATACAACATGTATATAGCACGCAAACATAATTGTGCACATGTGTTATTGATTTTTGTGCATGTACTATTACATTGTAACTAGTGCAGGTACTGTGAATGTCTGCTCTATCTAAATGATCGTGGAATTATTTTGGGAAATATCATAGTACCTTAAATTCTTGGTGCCTTTTTTTAAAATAAGTTTATTATAGCATTTTTATTTAGCTCACCTGAGCCAAAGGCTCGAGTGAGCTATTGCGATCGCCCTTCGTCCGGCATCCGGCGTGCGTCGTCCGTCGTGCGTCGTGCGTAAACTGTTTACATTTTCATCTTCTTCTTGAAAACCCCAGGACCGATATTCATCAAACTTGGCAGGTAGCATCCCTAGGGGGTTAGGAACTCAATTGTTCAAATGGGCACCATGCTCCACCCAGGGGGCCCCCAGGGGGCCCAAACCCCCCCAAAATTAAGGAATCTGTAAAAATCTTCTTCTCTAGAACCAGAAGTGGTAGAGCTAAGTTAATACTATGAGTAAGTACATTGATGACTGTAGTTTCAAGTTTGTTCATGGCAGGATCAGGGGTGACGCCCTTGGGACCTAGGGGAGGGGGTGGGGAGGGTTCTAATGGGGCCTAAATTGTACATTTTCATCTTCTTCTTGAGAACCCCATGACCCATTTTCACCAAACTTGGCGGGTAGCATCCCTAGGGGGTTAGGAACTCAATTTGTTAAAATGGGCACCATGCCCCACCCAGGGGGGCCCCCAGGGGGGCAAAACCCCCCAAAATTAAGGAATATGTAAAAATCTTCTTCTCTAGAACCAGAAGTGATAGAGCTAAGTTAATACTATGGGTTAGTACATTGATGACTGTAGTTTCAAGTTTGTTCATGGCAGAATCAGGGATGCCCCCTTGGGACCCAGGGGAGGGGGTGGGGAGGGGTCCTAATGGGGCCTAAATTGTACATTTTCATCTTCTTCTTGAGAACCCCATAACCAATTTTCACCAAACTTGGCAGGTAGCATCCCTAAGGGGTTAGGATCTCAATTTGTTAAAATGGGCACCATGCCCCACCCAGGGGGCCCCCGGGGGGGCCAAATCCCAAAAACGAAGGAATCTTTAAAAATCTTCTCTAGAATCAGAAGTTATAGAGCTAAGATAATACTATTTGAATTACTATGAGTGAGTACATGAATGACTGTAGTTTTGAGTTTGTTCATAGGAGATCCAGGGGTGACCCTCTTGGGGGCAGGGGTGGGGGGTGGGGGTGGTTGGGAAGGTCCAAATGGGGGCCTGAATTGTACATTTTCATCTTCTTCCTGAAAACGTCATGATGGATTTTCGTCAAACTTGGCAGGTAGCATCCCTAGGGGGTCAGGATCTAAATTTATCAAAATGGGCACCATGCCCCACCCAGAGGGCCCCAGGGGGCCGCAATCCCCAATAATTAAGGAATCTTAAAAAATTTGGGCCCTTATTGTACATTTTCATCTTCTACTTGAGAATGCCTGGTCAAATTTTGGTAGAGCTGTGAATAATTTAGATTAGTGACTGCATGAAAGGTGAACTTGCGATACTCAGGTGAGCGCTAGACCCGCGGGTCTCTTGTCTAATTTATTCTTGATTCTTCTTTCTCATCTCTATGCAAGTGTCCTTGAAGTTCGTATTTCTTTTTTGTTTTAATTTTTGATTTTAGATTTGTAATGTATTCATGCAGCACGTGCACAGTTTTCTTCTTTTATACTTGTCATTATTTCACATGTCCATATTTATATTATTTATTGTATTCAAATTATTTTCAGCCGATGGAGGTCAATATTCAATATATTTTTACAATAGATGAATAAATGAAATGAAATGAAATGAAATGAAATGAAAAGTACACACACCAATGAGGAAGTGTTTTGTTTACAGTCAAACCTGTCTATAGTGGCCAACCAAGGGAGACAAAAAAAGTGGCTGCTATAGACAGGTTCCCTAACATGCTTTTTCTCTTGGAGGGAATTGATTCTAGTGGTCATGTATGGCAGGTGGTCGCTAAGACATGTTTGACTGTACATGAATGTATATATATTAAAAGCACACATCCCATGGAACACATCTAGGCATTTAGTCCTCATGTATTTGTGTTCCTTTGGTTTCTCGTTCTGTAAATCCAGAAAGAGGACATCGAGCAGATTCCTGGCTACCTATCCCTTCATCAGACAGCCCTCCATCTCACTATCAAGTGGACCCCCAACCAGCTCATGAATGGGGGCGGGGTGGAGGAGACAGAGTCGGAGAGTGACAGAAGGTAAAGACCACGCCCGTTCCCCATCAGCCCCCCCCCCCCTCAAAAAAAAAAAAAATCCTCCCTATTTAGAATTGAGATGTTTTAGGATTATGTTTCACTGATTCCTTTCATAAAGTGATTGTTGTTAAAAGCATTCGTAAGCTGTGCTCCCTGACTAGATTTATCCTTTTCACTGATCAGATACTGTGCATCACCATGCCCCATGGTCAATCAATTCTTTATCAAATAATCAATCATCTCAATCAGTCAATCAATTTACCAACCAATCAATCGTTCAATCATCTCATCACTCACTCAAGTAATCAATTAATTAATCAATCAATCAATCAATCAGATTACTGCTGAATGGAGCAGAAATTCGACCCATTTACCACTCATTTATGCTGCTTGTTCAGTCAGTAAATCAAGTGAATTCAAAATCAATTATTTCTTTTTACAAAAGCAGATATCATATAAGCTGCCATTAATAACAAGTCCCTGTCACCAGCAATCAGTCATTAGTATAAATCCATCCAACTTTTTATTTCATTAGCTCAGTCACCGATGCATTCATCATTCAAAGGGCAAAAAAAAAAATTGCAAGCGTTTTAGTGCAGTTCTTTTTAGAGTCAACATCAAACAGTGACCCTGATTTTACTGTAGGAATACATTGCAATGTGTACATCAATCCCTGTGAGCTTTTAAAAACCTATCAGCCATGTGAAGCTGCAAAAGACTATTTTGTCTAAATCCCCATCTTCCATATTTGTACCAACCAGATCAATACATTTCATGAAATAAATCATACTGTCTTCTTGCATCTCCATAGTTGTGGAGTTTTGTTGTTTTTGCTTCAGGCATGGTAAAAAAGAAAGAAAGAAAGGAAAAAGGTTGCAGCTCATTCGACAGGTAATCTAGCAAATCAGATAATAGGCTGTGTGATGAATATCTTCTTGACAGATATCTATCAGGCATGAATTACATGAATTGAATTTCAAAATGCCATGATTATCTGTAAATCACCTCTCATCAAATCAGAGCAATTTGACAAGTTTGAGCACACTCTTGAACTCAAGCAAGAAGTTGAGTAATATATTCACATTTTTTTCTTCAAATCAATCTAAAAAAAATCATTCCACCCACTCTTCCTGATTAGAAAGCCAGACAAGTACAAAACAGACAGACAGACACACAGAAAGTCACACATACACATGATGGGGTAGAGAAGGAAAGAGATTTGGGGACAGAAAGGGGCAAAGACGAACTGAGAGAGAGAGCAAGCCGAGAAAATGAAAGAAACTTTTAAAAGGGAAAGGAGAGGAGGGATTGAGAAAAAAAAAGAATCATGACATTTTCTGGCGAGCGACGAGATGCGGGGTGAGAAAATGTGGTAAACACGTCTATATATAGTCGCAGCATTCAGAATCGTCGATAATTCTCCGCAGGAAACAGGCAGCAGCGGGGAAGGCGAAGAAGAAGGAGAAAAAAAGAGTCTAACCATATGTTTCGTCGGAGGACAAGAATTCCATTTGCTTCTCCTCAGACTGGAGCAACAGTCCAAATCTTCGCACACTACCCGCGGTGATTAACAGTCGAACGGAACCCTGATGAATTTTGTCGAGGCATATTCCTTGTTTTTTCTCTCTCATCATAAAGCTCTTCCTACTGTGTGTAGATTCACCCTCCCTTGTTGGGACTGATTATTGTTTTGTTTTATTTTGTTTTCGTTTTGTTCATCCTGCTTAAATTTCTGTGGAAAACAGATAATATGGCAGGCTGTGGTGCCATGATAGTTCTGAAATTACTCTCTACTCCTTTGTAGAAGTGATTCATCTCCCTGCAAGCTCGCCCAGCATCAGATTAACACTTTGATGAAATTTTTCATCAAATGAGAATCAGCAGGAAGAAATTGCCATGGAAACCATACGGATTTAGCACCCTTCTAATTGGTCTCAAGTGACAACCAGCAATGAGTAAAACGAAATATTCTGATGCATGCTCTCGTAGCAGTTACTTTAAATTCTGACAAAACAGACCCTATCCTTCTCGTATGAATCTTTTAGGTTTTTCTTTTCCCTTCTCGATCAATAACATTGCAACTTTTCTTTTTTTCTACCACGTTTTGAGTAAAGACTTGTTGTTAGAGTACAAACATTTTTTCCCCTATACTGCATGCAAGGTTACTGCCAATATGTCCTTCCATAGTGCTCATGTCCCTCAAATAGTTTCAAATTAGACTCGCGTGCATGTTTTGATGGATCCTAATCATCCATCATATTCAATCTTGTAGTTTTTCAGGCTTACGCAACACCCAAATTACAAAATATTTTCGTCCAGGGGAACTGAATCCAGCTTGTTGTTTTCCCTCATTAATACAGTCTTATTTTCCAACAATTTAGGCATCAATCTTTTTTTTGATGGTGGGGGGGGGGGGGGGAAAGCAGGATGAAAAGTTTACATATTTTATGTCTCAGTTGCAGTCCACAGACCTTGGTGTGTTCATTAGGATCCAATGTTTTGTTCATGTTTCGCCTTTACTAGTGCCCACGTCAAAAGAGAGAGAGAAAAAAAAAATCATATATAGATATATAAACATATACGATGGGAGAAAGAAACACAGTGTGACAAACAATCGTACAACTGGCTCATATTGGGCCAATATTGTGAGCAGGAAGGAGGCAGAAAATGGAAGTAATCAGATCCAAATGTCACAGAGATGGGGAGGTAGAGGGGTTTACATATCTACCCACGCATCGGTAGACTCTTAACATTGTTATGTTTTTTTTTCCACAAAATACATGCGAGTATCTATATCTTTGTTTTTCCAACTAATTTGATCTCATTGTGCTTTTCTTTTGGTCCAAAAAAAAATGTTGTTTTTTTTTCATAAGGTGTTCATCAATGTTTAGACATTTTTATTGAAGAATAGTTTCAAATGTGCACAAAAAATTATTTCAATGGGTGGCTTTACACAAATGCAATGGAGTTTAAGTACATTTTTTCTGTAATGGGGTATTCATTTACCAATCTTCACAGTCTCCTGTTTACCATTTTCATTTATCCTCTTTACAAAATGGGTTTGGAGGTTTGTTTTTTCACTCCCCCCTTTTTTTGTTGTTGATAGAATGACAGAGAATGGGCTCAGAATAATTAGCAGTAGATGTGTTAGATAGAAGATGAAAACTTTTGAATAACGATGGACTGAAGATTGTCCTACCCAGCTCTTCATTAGAAATCTTTGATTGATGTTTGCAAGAAATGATAGACCGTGAAGTGAATTTTATGCTTCAAACATATACTAGTATATGATTTACTACTGCAGATATTGGTGTATATCATATTTCACATTGCAGTTAATATTTAGAATTATCCAGCAATTGTGCTTTTGAGCATAAATGCAAATGCATATTGGCAAAAGTGTTTTCTCCCCTTTTGTAGAAATTAATTTTCTTGTATTTTTAATATCTGGCACTTATTGTTTTAATACAAAATTGGAGGGGGCGGCAACTTTATCCCAATGTCAATTATACTTAGGTGGGTTTCGGTAGGAGTAGGTGAGAAGAGCTTGGAATTGGAGAACCAAGCTCTCGCCGATATGAAGCTTGTGTGAGATTTCATAAACCATCGCAAACTACGGGAATCCTCGAGTGGGTTGCTCCAGCCGTATAATGGGAGTTGACCTGCATCCAGGCATGCCCGGCCCCTCGTGAAGTAGGGCATCCCAGATCACGGTGGCATCGTGTCACGACCGTGGCCCAGTAACCCAGCAAACCGGGGGAGATGTGCTTTGCCGCGAGCCGTGCGCGCACCCCCTTCTCCGTGCAGGACTCCTCAGGTCCGATTGCCACGGGCCGGTAAACACTCGGCGAGATGTTTCACCCCCGTTGGTTAATGCTGTTTTGTCCCTGGGTGGCGTGGATGTGAATCAATCACGTTCTCATGAAGGATTACCGCACAACCTAGATTCCGTCGGTTCAAATTATATATAGGTTCGCCTCGTCTTGCTACATGTCGTATAACGATTCCTGTGCTAGGTGGAAAATCACAACAAACCATGCACCACCCACAAAAAAAAAAAAAAAAAAAAGAATTGAAAATCTGGGGCCCTTTATGTAAAACATTTTTTTTTGAACAATTGCAGCTTAAATAGTGGGTCACCATGTAGACAGCCATGTAGTAAACAATCAGCTGTGAGCATCTAAGTTTGAATTTAATCCTTTTAAGTTGCTGTCAGTGCAAATATTTTACAACACTAACACCAAGACCCAATCTACTCTGTATTAATCACATTTTTTTAATGAAATAAACACACAAAAAAACCAAAGATGACCACATGTACATGAAATGATCCATGCACTTCAGGACACAGACATATCTTCACATCATACGTATTATTTTCTTTTCCACAACCTAGAACATAAAATTCTCTTCCATCACATACCACTTACCAGTACATGATCTGACAGCATGCAACCATTCATGTCTCGTGTAATGCAAGATATGAAACGGTCGAACAAAACACAGATATGCATGGAGTGTAGAGATTTCTCATATGTGCCACATAATCTTGATTGACAAAATAACACAATGCTTGATAGAATTTGTATAGAGGTAGCAGAAAATAGAGGTAAGTTCTAGGAGGCCGTTCTATCCTATTAATTTGTCTTTAAGTTAGCTTTTTCTGATGAAACACATTCTGGAATGCTCTTAGTTATCTTTGTAAATGAATGATTTGATGTTCTCATGTAGATTAGATGATTAATTTTCTTCTGTCTGTCTGCCTATACCATTCCCAATTGTGCAAAATGTTAATTCAGGTGTTCCTTGCAAAAGTTAAAATCAATGCAAAATAAACTGATGTGTTTGCTGTTTCTGCAACCTTGTAATGTGTTCGAGTGAATACTTGTAAATGTTGATATGGTCTTTATATTCAAAGGTTTTCCACATGCCTATACACATCTGTACAGTTGATCAATTTCTGTGGAATGTGAGACTTTCTGCGCAGGTCAATGCCAAGACGTGCTTTGCAGTAAAGTTGAAAATACTCAGTACAACCATTTTGTCAGTGACTTAACAGATATTGTGAAAATGTGACGACTGCAATGACCAATATTTGCAACAACCATCAAATCAAGACCTCTTCTCCCATCATGCAGAGGATTTGAACCCCACAACATGTCAAAAATGACCCCAAAACTTGTTTACGTGCTCTGCGCGACCAGCTTCAGTACAATCACGTGCTACATTACGATATGTATAGAGCAAATGATTTATTTCTTGTTTCTAGATATCTAACGTGTGCTTCATTACTTTAGATTATTACTGATGTATCTTTGTGGTCAAGTATATATACATATATATCCATGATTCACCCTGTGCAGAAAGTCCACATTATTGATGTTGACGACAGTGCTGCCTGTAACAATAATTTTACTGATGAGGTGGTGTCTGTATTAAAGTTACATCCTATGCACCGTCTTGTGTTTTGTTCACAGTTTGGGGATGAAATATGGATGAAAGAACTCCATTCTTTCATGAAAAGCAGTCAAGAGAATGCATTCAAATCTTTCTGTTGACCACATTTCAGTGTTTGCATGTGTGTGAAAAATAAAAACCTGTATTTTTGTATCATTTACAAAAAGGTATCTAGCAGTAGGAGCATGCAATTCCAAATGCAAAACTAGGCATACAGTGTAGTTGACAGTGAATATCATATAATTTATCCTGTTTGCAGTGCAAAACTGTCTGTTTTTATGCCATTTGATGGTACTAATATAGGCTTAGTTCATCAGGCCTTGATGGTTTTGCAAATGGACATACCTATATATAGTCAGTTCATAGATAATTTATACACTTTTAAAAGAAATCAAACATTTCCTCATATATCAACATGAATATTCTGCCATGTGTGTGTACTTAATATTCTGGCACCAGTTATCGAGAATTCTGGAATTCTAGCTTTTATTCCCCTATCACAGCCACCTTCTTCAAGGCTGCAAAATACATGTATTATGCGACAACTTTTCGGTAGTTGTAGTTTTATTTTTAGTTTGAAGACATCAATGTGTTTTAAAATTGACAGTGTGATTATTAAAGATTTGTATACATTTATTAATATAACATTCTTACTTGTTTTAAGGGATAAAAAATATATTTGATGAGCAAATGTATCTCTTTCTGTTACTGTCTCTGATAAATGTTTTATGTGTGGCTTGTCATAGATGATCAGAAACATTCTTTGTTGTTTTTTTGTTGATATGCATTTTGTGGCTGCATATGTGCTGTGTAATACTCTGTGTGTTTATTTATTTGAAGTGCCATTTTGTTCATTTGGCTGTGTGCATTTCCCTTTAATGGTCCCTCCCCTGTGTTTTGATGTAGGAATTCGTACTCATTCCTCATGCGAATGAATGGGAAAAGGAAAGTGTAAGTATCCCCATACTTAACTTTGGAAACAACCAAACTAAACCTGAATCGAACTAAAATCTCAGCTATGGAATGCTCAACTAACCTCAGCTTTGTACATTTCCATGTGGCTAACACCCCATGAGTGAAATGCTAGATGGGATCATTCTACAGTGTTTGGTCATGATTTTTTTTTCTTGGTTTTTGGATGCATCTTTGGGTGGTGGCTTTAGGTTTGTTGATTCTTCTTTTGTTTTCTTTGGCCATCCTTAATCTGGTTACCATGACTACTGTAAACTCATGATTACACATGATAAACAGTGTAGTAACAGTCAACATACACTGTAATTCTCTGGGTATACCCATATTCCTTTTGATGCTTTTTTCTTCCTTCCTTTCTTAGTTGGGACAGGGTTAGATGTTTCTGTTCATACCTTAACCATCACTTTCATTTTGTGAAGAAATAATTGCTCCTGTGGGTTTTTGGTTCCTACAGCTTCTGTGGTTCATTCTGGGGCTAATAGAAACCTATAGCTCATCATCAGTTAATTCTACTCCCTTTTTAATTTCCTTCATGATATCTTCTTTTTGTCAGTGGAGCTAAACGTGGTTAACTTTTTCATTGCATTTATCTGCCTGTGGGTTTTGTTGTTGTATTTTACCATATATTGCAGTCAAGTTTGTTTTCCCCATATTTGTCTATTAAAATGTATGAGTGTGCTACCGACCATTCATTTTATAAGTTTGTAGATCAAGAAGCTGATAAGTCACATTTTGTGCAGTTAAATCATATACATTCTACATCCTACACCATTAAGAGAAAATATTAAATGAAAGCAAGAACAACGACCCTTGACATATTGGTATGGAAATGCCTGGATGATTCTTTACCTGAGTGTTAGGCATTGTATGGGATGAAGGGGGAAAAAGTGATGTAGAAGAAGAAGAGGAGGAGGATGAAGAAGAGGAAAAAGAAAAAAACAGGCTGAAGAAAAAGCACACAGAAAGAGAAGGAATGGAGAAAAAGAAAAGATACTTTGTGAGAGCATTGTAATTTCCTCCAATCAAATTGTGTCATTTTGGTAGCACAAGAAAAGACTGTTGTAGATTTTTATTTTTTTTTTCACCTTGAACTCATGTAGCAATACAATGAAATACATGTATTTAGAATGTTTAAAATGAACAAATTATTCCTGTTTCAATACCACACGATTCAAGGAATATATTCTGCAATTTAGAAGGAAAAATTTGATGACCATGTCATGTGTACCAAGGAGTGAAGGAAATGATAGCTAGTTTTAGGGCATTGTAATTAAGCTATAATATTGTCAAGATATTTTTAGATACAATGTTTGTTGTTGTTTTTTTTTTCATTGCTTGCTGAATATCTAGATACTTTTTAAATCAGTTTAGTTGTTGCATGTGCATGCTTGCATGTTTTTAAATTTTCACTATTCTTCTCTGCCTGCAGCAATAGATTTTTTTTTCATTTGCATCGCAGCTTCAAATTTGCCTTGCCACTTTTTAATTCACTTTGCCACTTCTTAATTCACATTGCCACTTCTTAATTTGCATTGCCACTTTGGAATTGCCTCGCCACTTTTTAATTTGCATTGCCTGTTCTTACTTTGCCTTTCCATGTTTTGATGTATTTACTTTGTTTGTTTCATATCCATACATGAGCAGCATTTGAATTGTTATTGGCAATACACTGAATTGCAACTCAGCCGGTGGTGTTGCTACATTATTTTATTCTTGCCAAAGTTTTGCATATGATTTCCTGATTTCCTGGAGGAAGGAAGGAGTGTATTTTCCACATAGGTTTTTTTTTTTTTCCTTAATGAGCTTCAGTTTTGCTGCTTGATAACACAAAGTGCATTCATGCAAAGAAAAGAAAACAACATACAAATGCATGTAGAAGAGTGACAACTCAATATATCATTCTTCACAATTAGTCAAACAAAATGTGTATCTTATTAACATATCACTGCACCCACCCTCATCTTCTATCTAAAGTTATTTCATTTTGCCAAGAAAAATAAATGCTGTAGTCACATGCATGGGTTTGCTGTATTTACCAATCAAACTATCCGTACACATGCACACACAGACACACCACACTTTTTTATGGTTTTTCAGTAATCTTTATTTGATTTCTATAATTTTAGATAGCAAAACATTCATCTTGAATGTATGCAGACAGACACTCATATATACACACAAACACACAATAATGAAGAAGAATTATGCAATGGAGGCATTCATTCTGCAAGCAGCATAGAATTAGGGTCACAGCACATAGTTCCATCCAATAGGAAGACCATACAGTGAATGCAGTGTCCATCTCATGCCTGTCATGCATGGCCATCTCATCAAATTTCGTCTTTCGTAAAGGTCCAGCAAACACGCCATTGCCTCACTGTGGAATTCTGTGTGATGATCGCACAGAAGCCAAGGTGTAGTTGCTATGTGCAGGCTCTTGGTCTGAGAAAATGATTACCGGTATGATAACAACAACCAAAAAGAAAAAATGCTGTGGCGAATAGAGTGAATTGAACGTTGCTGGGCAACCAAGCTGTGTGCAGTATTAGGGGCAGAGTAAACTTCATGCTTTTGACACAGAAATATGTGTTCCAGGACAATGGCTTTCATCATCAGCAACCTGATGAGGAGTAATTCCAATCCCAAAAGTCAAACTTGTATAAAATATCCTGCATCGTATTAATGCTTATTAATATCATACTCCAATCATTGGGTAGTCGTGGTCATTTATCTCTCATCAAGCCATATAGACGCCACTTTATACATCAATGCACATTACTCTGTCCACCACTGAAGATATTCCCAGAAACGGAAATAGCCCATATGCGTGCTTTTTCTTTTCCTGGGTTTTTTTTTTTTTTTTGACATTTTTTTTTTGAATGGGCATTATGTCTTGTTTATGCCGGGAAAGTTGTTCTCAAAGCAATACAGAAAGTCAGCATGAATCAAACAAGTGTTTACACACTTTATTATAATCATGAAAGCTGATCATGCTGCTCATCAAAACAAACTTGAAATTCCTCCTAGAATTGTATGCTCTTTCATATTTCACAAGTGGTTCCTCATTATCTCACAGAAGAAAACAATAATCTGCAGCCTCATTGTAACCAAAATTATACCATCCCTTTAACCTTGACTGTACCACTTTCAAACATGCACAAACATCATCATTTTCCTTGTGTGGTTATTCAGGGGAAAGTAAAAGCTGCTATGTGTACATTATTTCACAATAAAGATGTCTTTGTTATAGCCTTTTCTTCACATCTTTGAACAATTGCATGTTTCACATTACTCTCCTAATGGTCTCATCAATTCAGTCATCCCGTCACTTGGGACGATAATTTATCGTTTCCATACAATATTTCTTGCAGACAATTGCCTCATTTCCATCTTGCCTCATCAACTAACCACTGAATGGGGGAATCATCTTCATTCATATGCTATCATCATGTAACTCCTCTTTGCCATGTGTCTTGAATTCATCTTGGATTGTTTCAAATTACCTCCTTTTGTCCTTTTGGTCGTAGAAAAAAGATATCAACCTACTTGTCTTAATTGTGAGGTGCAAATATGTTATGTAATCAATATGTCCCCATTTCCTAAAACTTGTTATCAATAACAAGTTATCATAGATGTTATAAGCTACTGAAATCCTTGCATCTGATTGGCTGAGATGAAGTTTGTCGTAGAAATGTGGCAGATGTTACTGATAACAAGTTTTATGAAATGGGACCCCTGTGGTGCTCTCTAAATTGTCATCATTGGGAGAAATTTATCTGCTAATTTGACTCTATTGTCTCCTCATCTTTCTATCATTGAGTCACAGGCATGTCTGACCTGTGAGTCCCCTTCATTCAATTTTTTTTTTTTTAAGTTTCTTTGTCTTTTGTTTACCGACTGAGTGATCTTACAAACTGATTAGAACAAGAGTTGGTTTGGCTGTTTGAATGTGGTCACTGAATAAATAGGGTTCCATGTAGCGCTGATTTGAGGTAAGAAGAAAAACAAAGAAGATGATTAACAGTGTGTGTGTACTCTGTCGTAATCACCCGGCGGCCTGGTTTAACCCTGATGGGATCGGCACCTCTCGATATGTCATAGACCATACACACAAAACAGGTAGCCTCTGGTAGTAAGAGGGTTATTAAATACATCCAGGTCCCAGTGTAGTGTGATGTCTTGATGATTTTAATGTTCTCCCAGTGCCGGCATTGATAGGTGACAGCCAGCACACCGACTGGTCACACGCATTTTTTGTCTAGTTCACACGACCGATCGTAGTGAGCTAATGATCTCCATCTCATTATATATATTTGACCTTGTTTGACGGCAGATTATGTCTGATTCATCCCGGCGTATGAGTCGAGGTCGGCTTTCATCCACTCCACTCTAATGCCATCAAGTTATGAAGTAATGATTCCCCCTTCCCGTGAAATATAAAAATTGATTTAAAAATGGAGAGTGTTGGGGGGGGGGGGGGAAGGGATGGTGATGGTAGAGTAGGATAAGTTCTAGGATCATTTCTATATTCATTGTCATATTCCGTGGCAGATGAATACCAAAGAAATAATGATCAATTCTGCCATGCTGGTATTATGGTAAGGAGCTATGTGAGAATGAGTGTGTAGTTTGTCTGTTTTCTATGCAGTGCATCCATTAAAAGTCCTCTTAACAAAAATAATAGATAAATAAATGGGATGAAATGGGAAGAGTTGTTTGCACCATGGCCACTTTTGCCAATTTTAAGCTCTTATTGTTGATGCCAGGGCATCGGACTTATATTGCAGACAGCTCATGTTACATGCAGATAATCATGGCATTATCATTAATTTAGCGATGCGATAAGTGGATGGGGAGCTTCAACTAGTAGGATTTAATTCATACTGATTGAATGAAAGAAATGTGCACTCTTCCAACAGCCTGGCTGGAATTAATCGCAGAACCCCCTATCGCCCCCCACCCTGGAGTGATCTATGTCCTCCCACGCAAAGCTCTTTTGCAGACATGCATACAATGCTCCTGAGATTGAAATGTTAATTCGATATGATTCCATGAGATTTGGTTCGACGTAACTTGATAATCGTTTGGGTATCTGCATTTTTTTCTCTGTGGAAATATCTTTTCATACATAATTAAAAGAAGAGAAGAAGATGCAAAGTATAAAATCAGAGTCATCAATAACTCAATGAAAATATCAACTCATCAATATATATTTTTGAACACCATTATGATCATGTCTTGTTCAAATACAAAATGAGATGGGAATATAAAGACTTTTAAATAGGAGGAGAGAAATAGAGCCTTTTTGATATCAAAAGACAGAAAAGAGTGCATTCTTTTATCAAACAGTATAACTTGGTCTTGGTGGCAGCCTCTTAAAACAGAAACATACAAAGATAATGAAGTCTAAAAGCAAGTCTACTCTTAGAATTATCTCAGACAAAGAGTGGTATCCCTGTATCAGTATAATTTGAAGAACTAGCGGAAATGTCCTGCACTCATCGTCGGGATGGGATGATTACTAAATATACCGGTGAAAATGGACTCTCTCGCGTAAGTCTATATATAGGGACACTTATCACTCTGAGTGGCTTTCATTAAATGCCAAATGTCATGTACCCTGATATTCAGAATGGGAAATTCACAGGTTTTTTTTTAATAGGGAAAGGGGGTTTACCTCATGCAGTCTCCATGGAAACAGGATGGCATCCTATGGCGATGCCAGACGAAGGGTCATTAGACCTTCCCCTCTGCTGGGTACATTACTTGGTTTCCATGGGAATCACATGGGTGTCGGTCACATTTTACAGAGGTACTGTAGCAAATACCTACTGGTATTGCTTTGGGCTTTGCTGGGCTGTGCAGACATACAGTAGATAAGGAAGCACCCCCATATAGTATTGGAAAGTTTTGATGTATTAGTAACAAGGTCACTGCTTCTCACATCCAAAGATAAATTATTATGATTATGATGATGATTAAATTTATATTTATAGTGGAAACAACAACAATGTCAACAAAACAACAATAAAATGAAAATATTGATGATTATCATAATAATGGTAAGACTTACAAAAATACAAAATGCTGATATCAGAAGAAATTTCTTTTCGTTTTTTAAGGGTGGTTTTCATTCGGTAATCATTCTTGAACATCACTGGATGGTGATGCAATCCCAAAAGTCTGTCTATTCTGAAATCTTCTCCTTTTTTTGTGGTTTATATTTTAATACAGTTCAACAATTAATTGATAATAGCAATGTTACCAGTAATGAAGCTTGACTGCCTTGAAAATAAATTTATTATGCCTTAAACCCACTGAAGACTGATCCCGAGTATAGTTGGGTAGGTGTCTTTGGGAAATGCGTGTTACAGCAAAATCTGTTCGTCCTCAGTGGGTTAGAATACAGAGATCCACTAAACTGCCAAGCTGTTACTATTACAACATGACATTCATGGTCACAATATAACATATCTCCCCAGAAGTGACCTTGACTTAGAGCTACTGGAAAATTCAAAGGCCTATTTAATTTGTAGAGATTTGGGAAAAAATCAACAGGCAGTTTTAATTTCTTCATTTTCTGCTTGTCAATACGGTGTTTATCATTTCCAGATTCATGGTGTTTTCAGGCCAATTTCCATTTTCTGATGTCTTGTTAATCTGGTTGAAATAAGCAGTCTTTGTTCAGAGTGCTCATGAATATTCTAGTGGAAAGTGGCACAATTTATTGAAAAGCTTGGAACCATATGATTGATGACACGGTGAGATATGGAATCATTCCAAATGTCCTTTAGTTTGTTTAACCCCCCAAAAGTGCCTCCAATTGAATTATTCATATCTATTTGATATTAGGATAGATACATTACAATGGACTTTCATCTGACAAGTGTCAATCTGATGGTTTGTTTTGTATTTGTCAGCCTTACTTTACATATTGATCACTGAGAACAAATGTATTTTTTAAAATGTTCATTTTAGTGCATTTCCGTTGTTCTACTCACAAAATTTGAATCCTATCAGAAAGATCGTATCCGGGCAATTACCCCCAGAGGGCAATTACCCCCCGGCCAAATACTGGTTAGTGGTAAGGTTAGAGTAAAGATTAGGGTTAGGGTTAGGTTTAGGGTTAGGAGCTTGGAATAGGGTTAGGGTTAGGTTCAGGATTAGGATTAGGATTAGGGCCAGGGAAAGGGTGCGGGGTAATTGCCCAGGGGGTAATTGCCCTAGACCCCAGAAAGATGGATGTAACATCTTAGATTCATTGTGAATGTAGTTGCATGACAAATATTCTCTGATTCACACAACGAAATCAATCCATGTCAGTATTAAACTAGTGACAGTAAATACAAGCCTACAACTTTTCTCGACCTCAATCAATGCATGAGATCTAAAGCACTGCCCAGAATTACACATCAGAGGTCATTAGAAAATTATACCCGGCTCCACATCATTTATGGAACGATTGGGGGGGGGGGGGTGTTATAAAGTTAGAGAATTCTCGGTATTGCTAATACCTGGGTGCCTTGCCAAGAGCATCGCTTTAGATGCATTATGGGATAGCTCCAGGGGCAAACTTCGACCTGGTTTTTGCTGCATATGGACTCGGGTCATGTTCCACCTTCATCCAGGGGTATCTGGTATTTTTTTGCCGAAGATTTCTTAGCTTTTCATCTTCTGACCAGCACGTTGAAGCCTTGCAGTAGTAAACCGTGACTGCAGTGACCGCAAATCAGTAAAATTTAGAAGTTTTAAACTTTTTTTTTACAGCTTAATTCTAATGGAAGAAAATAGCAACGAAAGAAGAGCAGACGCAAATTGCATTGAATCGCATGGGAACTGGCACACATGCAAACCGATGTGAAGCTACAATGCTGCTGAGGAATCCCACAGTGTATCTGTGATGGGGCTCTTCAGCGTGCGCAAAAGTTTTTTGCGCATTGGCGATACCGACAATTAGAGATCATGTTTGATGCGGCACAGCTCAAAAATGGTTCTGAAGCTTTCAGATACAACCCATTTGGAGCGCTTGTCCAGGAAACTTGGCGGGCGGCCAGAGGAAATTTCTCAGCCATCGAGATGAAACTCTACCCGCATCTGCCTGATTAATGGATGTACTCTGATACAAATTACACTGCAGTGTCTGCAAAATTCAGTGTTTACCTGCTGAAACTAAACAGTTTGAGGGACGTTTTCTAATGGGGATTGGTATCACGGTTTGCGTTTCATTTGTGAGCGGCATTTATCCTAATTAGTGACATTGGTATATTTTGACAAACAAACTCGGATTTTTTTTTCTCTCTCATCAGAGATGCACCAAGTGGCATTCATAGTTCCATCTAACAGATTGCTGCATGCCGAAAATAAATTGTAGGATGATGACAAGAAAACATATAGGATGCATGTTTGTTGTTGTTGTTGTTTTTTTTAAATCTTTATGGGATATTCACCTGTTGTCCTGTTATATTATGGATGGTGCTTGTGGCAGCTTTTAATTTACCCCCCCCCCCCCCAAAAAAAAAAAAATAATAAATAAAATAAAATAAAAAATAAAAAATAAAAAATAAAAAAAATTGAGACTTATGTGGCCCTTAAACATCAATATTGTTGAGTGATATGTTTAATATGTAAGGTTATCCAGAGCATGAATTATTTCTTATTTGTGGATCTCTTGCTATATTGGTAAATCAACAAAATGCAGGCATTTGACCAGTAAGATAAAAGAAAATGAACAGGATTTTGTCATGAAGTTTTATTGTTTTGTTTTAGGGATGATATCACTTCTCATTTCTGGGTGCATGGGTGACAATGTTTTGAAATATGACCTGTGGATGTCCTGATATAACTCTCTAATAGTGTATTTTTGTTTGTTTGGGGTTTTTTTAAGCTGCCAGAATGCCACTGTCGTTAATTTATACCTCATTTTCATTCCTGTTTGCAAGTAAATTTTATGGTATTTGATGTGATGTATATGATCTTCAAATTGGTGCAAATCACAAAGCTTGACCATACATGTATGTCTCTGAGTTACAGTGCAATCTTATTGTCATTTGCCTGTCACTTGAAATGAATAGAGCTAATCTCCAAGAGATGGAAGTATTTGCGTGTGACAGGTTCGACTTGCAAAGTGATCTTCCATACAATGATTCCTACTCCTCTAATAGCATCTTTGGCTGTGAGATATTGACTAACATCCCCTCTCCTTCTTCTTCTTCTTCTTCTTCTTCGTCGTCTTTCTGCTTTCATCTGATTCCCCAAACCAGCATCTACTGGGACTACGCAGTCACAGTCAACGTAGAGGATATTGTCTACCTGCACTGTCATCAACAGCGTAAGTGAGATAAATGCCATTCTATCCCTCACCAATGAAATCCTGTTCAGTGATTGGTCTACATGGCATCATGTGACCAAACATGGCATCATGTGACCAAACATGACATTGCTATGATGTTGATGATGTTCAATGACAAAATGCCGATGGAGAAAGATGAACTATACCTTGATGTAATATTCATGGTATAGTGCACTATACCATGAATATTGCATCATAGATGTGTTCAGTTGATAGTTTTTGTATCAACAGTACCAATGTATGTGAAATTGCTGTTGGTATTGGCCTCATAGACCACTGTATATAATCACATCCACCACAGTACACTGATTGCCTGCAGTGCAATCTAACAATTTTGTGTGAACAATTTTACTGTTTTTTTTCTAAGATTCAGTAGAATGATATAAAACAAATATATCATGCACTGTTTGAGCCAACAGTGAAATTATGGATCCCTTGTTGACAGAAATTGCACTATTTTCTTCAAGAGCTGTGCTGGTCATAAAATAGAGCTATTCATGCTGATATGGAATCAATAATTTCAGTGAGAGTCTCGCAGTGCATGGTATATTTGTTTGATAGCCCTAGATGAAAGGCAGTATTTAAGAATGTTTCCAATCTTAAAAATCTGAGCCTCATGGTTTTACACATCCTACTCCTGTCTCTGGTATCGTTGAAATCGGAGGGAAGGGAATAAACACTAAATGCACAAAAAAAAGAGAGGAATATTTGTTTGTAACTGACGTACCATTCGTAATGTTCCTTGTATGGAGAAATAAATGTTAATTAAACCATTCAGTACACAGTTTACTAGCATGGTGATATTTGTGACTGCCAGGCTCAAAATCCACAAAAGTAGGCCATTTGAATTTCCACTTGACTGCATATTTCAAATAGGTATGCTCTAAGCTTTAAGATATTGCGTAACTTGTTAGAATTGGGCCATCCTAACCCATTCAAAATGTGATTGAAATAGAAAAAGAGTTAATAGGAAGTGCATTTTCACAGAAAAGGGAGAAAATAGGATTTATAGATTACAGTCACCTAGGCATGCTGTGCAGAAGCATGTTCTATTTCCTGGTAAAAGCAGCGCCTGTTAAAAAGATCCAGTCCAGTTTGACCCGAGGTGGAGAAAAGATTCGTCCAGGTATTAAAGGCAAACTTCAGAAATTTGAGTCAGTCAGTCAACTCAAATGACATACTTGGAGAATCCTAATCTGTGGTTTTCTGTGGGTTTTGAACTGGGAATTCATATTTACAAGTTCATAGATCTCTTGATAGTGAAAGGATAATTTTTCAATATTTGTCGGCTGGATTTTTTTTTTTACCCATCTGATCATCATTCAGCTCAATCAGTAAAGTTTGACAATGGCTAAAAATGAGCCACCTCAATATTAACCCCTTGTGTACTTTGAGTGTTGATTGCTACAAAAGACCCCATAGAGTTGTACACTCTGTCCGAAGTCCCCGGCACATAAAGGATTAAACATTGTCTTCAAAGCGTTGTGTGGTTTATAGCAGAAGACCTGTATGGCTTGATATTTGCAGAAGCTGAATCTACTGATACGTCAGTCTTCTCTCACTGGAATTGGGTATGTTTCAGGGAAGTAACAGGCTGTTGCCGTATGTGAAGAATTATGAAATATTCCACGTACCAGTTAGTCTCTTGACAGCGGGGTGTACCACATACTACGGTACTCCTGATAATTGGATGGGACTTGAGTAAAATTTTCATGGAATGCTAAGGGTGTTTTTCCACCTCTTGAGTGGTTTCTCTGGTTGAGTGGGTAATAATTGCTGTCACCGACCCCACACCATGGAGTAGAGAGTGCTGTACTATCTTGAGTCCTTCACACCTACTTCTGGCTAGGCTCCAGTGGGTTGAATTTGCATTGCCATAGTGTAATTATTGCTATAGTAGTAGTAATAATAATAATCATGATAATAACAGTGATAATAATGATGATGATGATAATAATAATAATAATAATAATAATAATAATAATAATAATAATAATAATAATAATAATAATAATAATAATAATGATAATAATAATAATAATGGTGTTGATGATGATGTTGATGATGATGTTGATGATGATGATAATGATGATGATAATAATAATTATCATTATTAAAAGCATTATCTTTGTTGTTGCTGTTGTTGCTATTATTGTTATTATGATCATCATCTGTTATTATTATTGACTTGTTTTATTTTGAATAGTAGCAGGAGTATTAATGTTTTTCACTTGTCACAATATAGTGCACCTTGCAACACTGCTGAGGAAAGTGGTGAAATGGGTCTAAATATTAAAACATACTACCGTTTCCTTTTGACCTCCTCCAGCGGACAGCGGGGGTACCCTGGTGCTGGTAGGGCAGGATGGGGTGCAGTACCCGCCCATCCACTTCCCCAAGGGGGGCCACCTACTCTCCTTCCTCACCTGTCTGGAGAACGGGCTCCTGCCCCGGGGCCAGCTGGACCCCCCTCTCTGGTCCCAGCGGGGCAAGGGCAAAGTGCTGCCCAGACTGCGCCGGAAGAGCTCCAAAAACTCCGGCCTGGGGTCCACGTCGTCCTCCACCTCATCCACCTCCTCACAGGATGGCACCCAGATCTTCGAAGGGGATGAGGCGACGGACTACGTATTCAGAATCATCACCAGCTTCAGGCCCGAATTCAGTAAGATTTCTTCCATGATTTTTTTTTTTAAACATATCTCTGGTAAGAATCCAAGGGAGTGCGAGGTTCATAGATTTTTGTTTGTATCAGTGCATTCATGGTTAGCAGTTGATGATGCATGGTGTAAATGTAACAATTTGCCATCTTTTTATCACCCATCCTCAAAGAGAGAGTTTGTAGAATTTAGATGTGTAGGTTGTTCATGGTGTATTTATCATCTTAAAATTTATAACCTTAAGAGGAAAGGAATACCTATTTTTTTGCCCCCATATTTCAGTGCAAAGACAAACAAGCAAAATCCTGATGGGACCAAAACATCTTCCTGTAACTTTCCATCTCTCTCTATTTCTTCTTTATCTTTTATTTTCTTCTTTGTCTTTTATTCTGACAATCTTTTTTGTCCTCCTCTTTCCCCTCCTCTTCATCTATGTTTCTCTTTGTTTCTCTTTGTTTCACCTCCTACCTTTCCTTCTGTTACTCCACCCACTTATCCCAACAAACAACACAAAAAAACAAAAATTAAAACCCTAGTATGACAACAGACATTTCTTCTAAATTTTTATCTCTATCTATGTCCTCCTTTTTTGTTCCCGTTCCTCCTACTACTCTTTCTCCTCCTCCTCCTCTTCCTCTTAATTTCTCCTCATTCCGCTCTTCCTCTTTGTTGCTTTTCGTTTTCACCTCCTCCCTGTCCTTCTATTACTCCACCCACTTATCCAAATACACCCTTTGTCCTGGTTTTTATCTCCGTTGACGTAAGGACTCTCCTAGCTACGCTAGCTTGTGACCTCCGTTCACACTCGGGATTTCTCAGATTCTACTTTGTGTTGAAGGATATGTTCAATACAGACATATGTGGCAGTTGTGCCCGAGTCCGTAGCAAGGTCAAATATACTTCTTCTTTCTGTAAAAGCATGTTCCAGTCGTGTTGACGGGCAATTTATTATGGGTTTTCTGTGTTGGCATTGATGACTTGCCCTTTAGCTGGTGATTGATCACAAAAGAAATACTTTTTAAAAATCTTGCTGAGATGCGACCTTTTGTCTCCTCTGTATCTATTGATGGAAATCATTTTACCTGTATAGGGACAACACAGAAAGAGAAAGAAGACAGAAACAAGCGCATTCGCAAGTAGACATGGTTCAAGCTTTAAAATGTTGAGCAAGTAAAAGGTATAAATCATCAGCTGAGAACCAGAAGGGCATTATAACCTTTACTTTATTTATTTATTTTTTTTTTGGGGGGGGGGTGGAGTTATTGGTATCACGTTGTAGAGCTCAATCTCCTCTACATTATGGTGTCAATTTTAAGTGATATTCATTTTCTGTGAAATGTTAAAAATCAAAAGCCACGAGGTTGCCATTTTACCCAATATTTGGAACAATTTTCATGAATTTACCCACTTTTGATTACATAAACTTTTTAGTTCTTGAAACTAATTGTTTAGTTTTTATCTATGCTCGGTGCCCTTCCAGTTCTCAACTGACAAAATGTCAGCACAGAATGCAAATCGTCTGTTGAGAATGAGAAGAGCATAAGTTGTCTTAAACATTATGGATCTAGTGACAACTTAACGCCTTTATCATTCTCAACCGACAAAATCTAGATCAGTAATATTTACGATGAACATTAAAAAAAACATTCTCATTATTCGCTGTATAGTTTGGCAATCACACTCTCTAATATATCAAAGTTTGTCTCATTCAGGCATGATTATTTTTATAGCATTCATGACAAAAACAGAGAGAGTGAGAGAGAGAACACATTGGATGATGGATGCAGTGGAATCTCGATAGCCAATAATTGTGTCATTAGGACGTGTGCTTAATTTTCCGAACAAATGAGCATACCATATGGTTCCCATTAAACTCATAAATGATGGTGCCCATTTATTTCAAGAAATGTAGGTTGAGTCGCCGCCGAGTTATTTATTGTGTGTACTCTGTGAGTGATACGGAAAAACTCTTTGTTTGCATGTGTAGGCTTTAACCCGCTGAAGATGAGTCCCGAGTATACTAGGGCAGGTGTCTATGGGAAATGTGTGTTGTAGCAAAATTAGCCCATCCTCAATGGTTTTGATAGCCAGTTATCACTGTATCTCTTATTTACTGGCAGTCCATAATATTCTGTGATATCAAGAAAAGTTTTCTTCTTTCATTTGATATGGGACAATCTACATGTGGGAAAATTGATTTATCACAAAAACTTCAAATTTCATAACAACAGAATAGATAAGCAGTTGTTTTTAAATGTTTGTAAAGACTAAAACCATAAGTAAAAATGGTACCTCACAGTATTTGCTAAATGTTGCTGCAAATGAATAACGATCAAAATCTTTGGGGGGGGGGGAGTTATGATTATCATAAAACAGCTCACAAGCATGTGAACTTGTGGATTAGTAATTCCCCCAAAGTATGTACTTGCCTGTAACATTTACACACAGTACAAATTTATACAATAGGACAAAATATGTTTAGGGATATGCTCATGTTTGTGAGCTTGGCAAAATCTTAATCATCGCAATACACTTAGGATGAATATTGTTAAGTATGCCATAATGTTTAACTCATCTGAAGAAATGCTACAGTGTAGGATTCACATAGTGTGATTATTTTTTTTTCATTGCAGCCTTTATTCTTTACAATGAAACAGTAATATTTAAAAGAATTATCACAATATTTGTTTTTGGACTTGCTCATGTTGGTGAACTTTGCAAAATAATCATCACAATACACTAATGATGAATATTGTTACCCATGTCAGAATGTTTACTGTAAAACATGATATATTTGTGACATGAAATATTTGCAAATTGGTGCCGATGGCCTTTTTCACTGCATGAAATTTTTCACGAATTGCCACTGGCCCAGCATTAAATGCATATAGTGTTGACAAGAACTTTTGCATGCATTTTGAGTTTGGGAATCTTGGCTTTCGCGAAATTTGCGAAATTAAAATGCACACGAACATTCTTCGTTTTACAGTACCACATCTACTGAAAGGTTAGGATTCACAAAGTGTGATGGTTTTTTTTCACTTCTTTCCCTCTTGTGTTATTTTTGAGCATGTGAAAATGATACGGTGTTGTAAGAATTATATTTTTTCATTTCTCTGTCTCTTTCTGTGTCCTCCTCCTAGTTCCTGAAGAAGCCAGCATCCTGCCAATCCGCAACGGGGGCAGCCGGCACACGGCGTTCCCCTGGACGGCGCGCGAGACCGGCCCCCGCCACGCCCTGATCCGCCAGCAGGAGGTGGTGGTGCAGAGCCCCACCGCCTCGTCCCCCGTCCTCCCTCCGGCCATCCCCTACTCGCCCGTCTCGCCCACCTCGGCTGAAATGGCCGTCATCACGGCCACCAGCAGGTGGGACAAGTATCAAGGGTTAGGACTGAAAACCACACGACCTCATGTCACTTGCGTGTTTCCGTGGTTTGCTTTCGCGTAGAGGAAAATGGTTTTATTTGTTAGAAATGTGAGGACGCAAAATGCATGCTCGGCTGGTTGTCTCTTTATTTGTGTTGGAGGTGAAGGCAAGAATATTGTCCATAGATAGTTTGTTCCTTGTGTCGGTGAATTCATGTCACGCAAGTGGTCGTAGTTGTTTGTGAAACTCGATTTTCTAGACTGTTTCTGATTTCTGTCCCGCCTCTTTTTTATTCTTGTTTTCTTTTGGTGTATTTCTGCTGGGAGACAGAAGGGTTCACTTTTATCACAGGCACCCGGACAAGAAATGTCTGTGCATATTGATTTTGCTGTCTCTGGCCGCCACTGAGCAAACAGTCCGGACATGCCAATGCTGCCACAAAAGTGGCGAGTCGGGGCTGTATGCCAAGGCTAACCAGGCTACTGAAGTAGCCACATCCATTATCTGTAGGAGGGAGGGGATGGTTGTAAAAGCGTCACATGGCACCACCCCTCTTCCCACGCCATGGCCTGACCCATGATAGAGGGGGCTCAGAGAGTTACCTCTCTCCACAGAGCTCTGAAGTACATGTAGCCACATCCATTATCTGTCAAGGGGGGTTGATTGTAAAAGCGTCACATCACGCTACCCCTCTTCCCACGCCACCTTATTCCAACAGGACAAGAGAGCATATACTGGTCTCTTGAGCCAGCCAATGCAGAAAACACATGATATAAGTCAATAAACTGGCCGGGGAGGAAACATGAACATACTGAATTCCCATCTAAAAGGTTAAGAAATGTTAATTCAGGGAGAGAAGAATATTTCTGTATATTCACACTAGGAAAGGTCATGATCGCTATTCATGTGTTAGTCCAAGTACCGTGAGAACACATACATTCCATTTCAGTAGCACAGTGCAGCTTTTCCATCTGCCCAGTATCTAATATTTAATGACATAGATTCCTCAAATCACATTTCAGATGTGTCAAAAAATTATCAATCATTTGTGTGGGTTTTTTTTATGTGTTTCATCATATATGAGCATTTACTTTGTCAATTATTTCACTGAAGAAAAGGTTACTGCTGTACTCTTTAAAACTATTAGCCATTCATTGACGTTTAATGGTCACTCCATAGGAAAGAATAAAATGTTTCACTAGTGGGTGAACAGAAAAAATAAAAATTGTCTTAAGATCATATGATCATGGGGATCACACTGCTGACTGGTCTGTGACTAACCCATACCACTTTAAACAGTTGAGCTTTCTATCATTGTTAATGTAAACAAGTGGTTTTCACTAAAATTTGAGATGCAAGGTCTTGTCACACCACCGACACACCACCGACAGAATCATTGTGGTTTGTCTGAAGTATAATAGAAATAAGTGTAATCAATTTCAATCGAACAAAATCAGTTTCTTTCATGACTTATTTTCATGCGATTGCATGAAACACACGCACAACTGACACACAATTAGAAGTCTTTGGCTGTTTGCATGTGTCTCTTTAATGTGAAGTAATGGGGGGGGGGGGGGAGCAGGAATAATGGGAACAGGTGTTTTGACGTGCCCATGGATAGTATGTTCCAATTCCATTTCTGTCTCTTTTTATGTGAAACTGGTTTGTGAGCTTCTGTTATTTTGTGTTTAATAAGTTTTATAGACTCTCATCACTGTGCACACAATTATTTAGTATAATTGTTGTCATTCTCTTTCTTGCTTTTAGGTTAAGGTAACCATGCTTCAAAGCTATCATTGATTTTCATGTATCATCTATGCGATTCTTAAAACGGACTGCTCCGCTTGTTTTCAGAGGCCTATGATATCTTTTGGTGCTAGTAGGTTTATATCACGTTTAAGGGCAGTTCAAACTGCCATGGAAATTATCTGCTGTTGTGACTGAAAATGAAAAATGTATTTTCAATCTGGAATCTGTAGTGTGTGCTTACACATGCAATGTACAATTTTAGCCATGGTTTGAAAATCAACTTTCTCCCTTATAGGGGGACTGGAATGACTATTTGATGTGAAATACATACAATGTATGCTCTTAATAGTTTAGAGGAAAAAATTCTCGATGGAAAATGTTTTATGAGTTATCATTCTTGACAATGAAAGATTTTTGCTCACTTTTGGTAATCTGAGCAACTGAAATGAATTATGGTTTAAAGAAATATGTTTTTGATTTTGAAAGGATGTGTGAGAAATAAAATCTGGTGCCCCTTCCCTGAAAATTGCATCTTTATGTTATCTTATAGTCATTAATGATCTTTCAAGCCTATGCTAAGTTTCTGTTTTGAATGAAAATGAAGGTTTTGCTTGTGTGGACTTATTGTTTGATTTATTTCATGGCAGTAAAATGAAGATGTACTCTTGCAGCTAGATAGTGCATGTTAAGTGTTTAAACATGTATAAAATGTATCTTGGCAGCACATTTTTTTTTTTCCAAATAAGGGTACATTTGAGCAAGGTATTTGTAAAAGTAAGACTGAGATAGAAAGAAATGATAAGCAGACATAGAATCAGGACATTTGTAACGTTTCAGAATCTAAAGGAAGCTGAAAGTATTTGTCTAGCATGTTTACTGACTGAAAAGCTAGTATTTGTGAGATAATGAGATGAGATGAATTAAGGCTGTTAAGACAGCTATAGCTCTGCTTGGCTTAGTTAAAGGACAGATTCACAGAGGGAAGGCCTTGTTTAATTGTCCTTTCATTCTCTAAACAATGGCAGCACACCCTGTGAAATATAAAATCCTTGTGGTATGTAATTCTGTGAAATGCACAAAGAGAATGGATTGAAATGTTACTGGGCTGTTCTTCTTTTTTATCTGATTTCAGAATCCTCCAAAATTTTGTTCGGATGGAAGGTGCGCAAGGATAGGAGCAAAGTCATGTGTTTAATCCGAAGTAGACATTCATGAGTTTTCAAAGCATATTAGTCTCTAGCCAAAAAAAAAAGGCATGTTCCATTATTTACTGTAAAAGTATAGCTTACTATACCCCATCTGTTTGTTTGTTTGGTTTTTTTTTTGTTGCTTAACAATGATTATATACTAGACTTTGCTTCACTCTTCATTCATTCTTGACAAATGGGTAGCCTTTTTAAAATTCATCAGCATGATAATATTTCATTTGGTGGATTGCTTTTTGTTTCAGATCATCGATAAGGCTCTTGTGTGACACCATGCGCCGGCAGATCATTTCCAGGGCTTTTTATGGCTGTAAGTAAAGTGATGCTTGCACAAGAGGGTATGGGGGGGGGGGGGGGGGGGAGGGATGGGGGAATTAACATCTGAGACTGCCCAGAGCCTTTGTCCGTAAATCTTGAGTGATGAATGAGTTGTACTGAATGAATAAGTAGGTATTGGGATGTTGGGGTGAGATTTGTCTGGGAGCTCCCTCCCACGCAATCACCTTGCAGTAATCAAACCTCTCTCTCTCTTCTTTTGTGTCTGTCTGTCTGTCTGTCTATCTTTGTATCTTTTGTGTATCTCCTAATGTCTCGGTTTGTAAACCGTGAGACTAAGCCTTAACCCTAAAAGGGCCAGGCTTTTTTGGTTATGCTCAGACCGGGGGGGATGGATTCCGCCCCTCACTGAGATCTCGGCCATCGGTGGTGCGATCGCGATGAAATTTTGCATGTGTGAGACCCACGTCATAATCTACAAGATTGTGTCATAAGATTTTTTGAAACAATCAATTTCTAATTTTAATTAATTAATTATGCAAATTAAGCTCAAGGTCATATTTTGGCCTAATTAAAAGCATTGAGAGTCTAATTTTTGATCTGTAAATCTGTTTTTGCATATTCAACAATTGTACATCACAAAAACTTCCAAAACTCATTTCAATTCTTATGTATTTTATTGTTTTCAGAATTTCTTATGTATTTCTTTGTTTTTTCAGCTTTTGTTTTTCCTTTGTTTTTTCATTGGAAATTGTCACTGTCCACTTTTCTACCATAATTAGCACAAAATTAATCAATGAAAGTGATTAATTGTAAAAATAATCAGGTTTTTATGACTTTCATGACAGAGCACTGTTTTCCATAGGAAATGTACACAAAATCACAAAATTGTGCCCGTTTTGGGGCGACATTCCATTACAAAAATGGGCGTGGCTTCGCAAAAGTATGCACGGACGTTGCAAATTTGGTCTCAAAAGTTGCGCGAGACTTGAACGAAGAAAGTCAAGAAGCCTCGCAACGAGGCCTTCTCGCGTTACAGAATTATAGCGCGAAAGGTCGAGGGGGGGGGGGCTGATTCCGCCCCCCGGCCCTTTTAGGGTTAAAGGGGTGATGAGGAGTTAATGAACCTCTGTCATGCTGCTGTAGTTTCAAATGCACATGGGTATCACAAGAGAGTGAAATGATTAATGTCCTTTTATTTTCCTATTTTCAGCACAAAGAATTCAACGAAAAGTATTTTTTCAGTCATTTTTTGCTAATCATCTTTTTTTTTTAATGGGAACTGTTAACAAGCTTAGATAGGTAAAAGGGCTTTCAAAAATTGTTTAATTGTCTTATACAGGCCATTTGTAATTTCATCCATGTGGTATGCTTGTTATTCACCAATCTCTTTCTTATTGGTGTTATAAGGGTTGATAGGAAGACCAAACAGAGAAGAGTCAAAAGTAGGGCGATATAATTACATAAAATGACTTTCTTGCATGTTCTCAAAATCAAATTTCTGCATCTGCAAATTCAATTGTGGTTGTTAACACAAACTTACACTCACACCTACACACTAATTCTTCCTTCTGTTCATACTCTCTTGTGGTATGCAATGTATGTCACAAAAAAGAAAAAGAAATTTTATTACTTTATTGTCCTGGGAAGAAAAAAAAGACTTATTTTCTGAGTTGACATTTACAGAAATGCTACCACAGTGAATAACATGCCCAGCTGGTATTTCCTTCAGCCCATCTGTGACCTATATTCTCTACTGGCACACTCCCCCTCACTTCAGTGATTGTCTTTTGCATAAATGGGAACAAAAAATAGAAATGATGACATTGTCTGCCTGCTCTTATTCTAATCATCAAAGTTACAGCAGAGATTGATTTGACCTATTTGTTCTTGCCCTTTGACCTCGATCAGGGCTGGCGCACTGCAGGCATCTCCGCACCGTCCGCACCCACCTCTCCGGTCTCGTCCATCCCGTCATCATCACCATGGAGACGCCCAGCGACGCTTCCCTGGGGCTGACCTGCGAGAAGTGGGCGGAGTTCTTCCACTCCCCGGATGACATCGATGAGGCCGAGGTCATGAGGTTAGTCTACTTCGGCGGCATGGATCATGAAATCAGGAGAGAGGTGAGAACGAACCCCAACTTTACCAAGACTGTTGTATGGTGCTTAGGCCACCTGCGATCTTTGTTGTAATCACTCCATATGAGAATACACAGGCTGTCATGCCGTAGTTCTGGGATTTATATAAAGTCACTTTATTGCAGCACAAGCTCACACTATTAATGTATACCGGTACATGTACAAATGATCTAGTCGATGGAGTGCAATCACAGAGACTCCAACTCTCCCGTTTTCGACGGGAGATCTCCCGCCGAAAGCCCATTTTTGCAAAATCTCCCGTTCTCCCGTTTGAGATTTGATTTCTCCCGTCCTGGCTCTGTGTCTCCCGTCGAGTCCCGGTGGAAAGGATTTCTTACTTATTGCTATCGTATGTTGAAAAAATAAGCCTTAGATAGCACCAGAGAACATCTAGAACCTTAGGAACTTCGCACACATCAACTTGGAGTCTCCCGTTTGCTAGGGGTTTCGGGCGGGAGAATCTCCAGATCAGAAGGTGCTTGGGGTTGGAGTCTCTGCAATCAAGCTTATTCTTGTCATCTTTTCAGAACAAGAGCTATAATTCTAATGTTACAGGTTAGGTCATAGTGCCACTGATAAATATGCTATGTGAACAAGACTGTCCATGCTTCATAGTTTGTCGAGTGTACTAATTACCTGTTAGGTTAATTTTCCTGAACTTACATAATTAATACTTTCGTATTGCCCTAGGTGTGGCCATATCTCCTGGGTCACTACAAGTTTAACTCCACGGAAGAAGAGAGGAACGGCGTTGACGAGGGCGTCAGGCTAAACTACGAACAGATCTTGGCTGAGTGGATGGCTGTTGAAGCTATCATAAGGCAACGGGACAAGGATAACCAGCAGGCCAAACTGTCATCGGAGAATAGTTCAGAGGGGCAGATACCACTCACAGGTCAGTGTGTGGGACTATGGATTTCTCTAGATGGAGGAGTGCCTTAGGGTGGCGCTCACGCACTGCAAATTCTCTGGCTTATATCCTCTCTCAACTTAAAGGGATGGTACAGTATTGGTGGAGATGAAAATTGGGCTTTAACTTTTTTGCGAGATACCAAGAAAACACTTATGAAATAGTACAGAGCATACCATTTTAAGAGGAATTCAAATTTCATTTGATGAAAATTGGGTTTGGAATAACTGAAACATCCAAAAACAAAGTAAAACAAAAAGATTGTAATAGAGTGTGGGTCCCACACTTTATTAGGATCATTCGGTTTTGGATATCTCAGCCATTTCAAAATCAATTTTCATCAAATGAACGTTGAAATCCTCATGGAATTACATGCTCTTTCATATTTCATAAGAGGTTTCTCACTATCTCACCAAAAAATGATAAAAACCTGAAGTTAGGTCTCAACCGAAACTATATGATCCCTTTAATATCTCTGCTCAAAGATTAAAAAAAAGAAAAAAAAAAAGAATGTGAATGACCGGATTTACTATATTCCAGCTTTCTATACCCCCATATACTTCCCATATAGACAGCAGTGTTGAATAAACCAAGTAATAAACCTTTTACAAGCATGGTTTATTATATTTATTCATAGATTTTTTTTTATAATGGCAGCGTAATTTTTGTATCTTTTATGTGCTGGAGCATTTGTGACCGGCGACAACGGTTTCAGGCAAAAGTCGCAAGAGCAAATTCCCTCCTAGGCGGGGTACAAAGATTTTGACCATTATTTTTGTCGATTTAGGTTTTTTGCAGAAATCAAATCTTTGATATGTTTTCTACATCTACACTAAATTTCATAGCATAAGACTAAGTTTTTCCTATCAAAAATGGAATTTTAAGCACCCTATGTTGGATCGCACTCGTCGGTTTCGAGCTTCTTTCGAACGCCGCGCCAATATCCCCACGGCGCACGGTCTCGCATGCGATTGGCTGGTGCGTCACATACATTTACATAATTCGGCTTTCGGAGACACCAGTTGCAGCGTGTGGGGAATGCTTTGTCCACGCGTGCACGATTACATGCTCCATTGTTCTTGCTATAGTGGTTTATACGCTGGCTCGCTCTGTAGTGCGTGCTCTTCGTGTGGCTTTCTGTCCAAACTATTCTACCGCAATGTTCGACAACGGAAGTGAAACAAAAATCGTGTAGCATGACATAATCGTGTGAAAAGAAAACTAAATATTCTCAAAATGTGTCTACTTGTACATGTTGTAAAGATTATGAAAGCAGACTGCCTCAATGGAAGGCAGATAAGAGGAAAGCAGCAGTCACATGTGACCAATTATATTCACATACTACACGTCAAAATCGCACCAAACTAACGAGTCGTGTGTTTTTTTTTTTGTTTTTTTTTTATTTAAGCATGACCCTTGCCAGCACTAGCAATTCTGCTTTCAAAAGGGTCGCCTATGATAAAGAAAAATCAACCACAATGAAAACGCGATTTGTAAATGTGTGGATTCGCCACCGCTCCTGTTACATATGCACACAGTCATGGCGTGTAGATGCCATTGCGTAATACGTGCACCATACACGTCATGTACATGTACACCATACGTGCAATTATCGTATTCGCGATCTTGAAAGACGTACTGGTAAACAAACCAGAGCGAAACGCATTGTTTTTCGGCTCCATACGCTGAGCTCCGAGGAAGGTGCCCGGGAAATTTGACTCTCTCAGTGAGCCAATCAGAAGGTGATGTGGTTGCTAGAGGCGGGGCTTAACATCGATTGGCACCATCGTACGGATGGGTGATTCTCCCCTCGCATCGCCGCTCGGACATTGTCTTTGAGAAAGAGGTGAATCTTCAAAGCCTGTTTTCTCGCAATTTTGTCAGGCTAACAACTTAAAAAGTGCATTTTATTTCTCTTTCTATGCCCACTTATGGTGCCGAAGAATACAAGTGTTTTATATCAATGCAAAGCTTAGGAAATGGGCAATGTGATTCAGTGAAAAAATGAATTTTCAAAATTCCCGACTTTTGCCTGAAACCGTTGTCGCCGGTCACATTTGTTGTTGTTTTTTTCATGCTTTGAAGCATCTTCATTTAGGCTCAATTACCAAAGTTAGACAATTTCTCAAATTGTGCCATCAGGATGGTAAACAGTACGTATCTTTATCATCTTGATTTGAAAATCAGGAGAATTGTTTGCGCATTGTAGCAAGTGCACACATTCAGAAATGTATGGAAGAAAACCAGAGAGACAAATGTATTCCGCAACTGTGTGCATGAGCTTGTCACCATGACACACATGTAACTATATCTCCCTACTCGTGTTACAAAAGTCACAGGATTTTTACATCTGTGGCAGAGGTATTTCCCTGTGTGAGAAATGATTAAGCTCTCTGGTCCTTGAGCCGAAGTCAAACCAAGCTTTTGAAATATGTGCTGGTAGAAGTGACCTCAGAGCAGGACTTTATGGGCCCCAGTAATCTCCATTTTGGAATAAATAAAAATTACTGGTACTGGGTAAAAGTAATTGTGAGGGAATTTGTGTTTCTGATGCCTCTGCATGTTTATGTTTGATTTTAAAAGGTTGGAATAGCTTTTACAACTGAGGGCGAGTGCAAAGGTTCCCTCCGATATAGTTGTACTGTTTACATTATGTAGTCACAGGTATTATAAAGTGTGTGTCTAATATGGTTGGGTGTCTGAGAACAAGCAAACAATAAGAATGCTATTTCGTTGTCCTCAGAAGTGTAGGCTTGTGTTAATTTTAACATCCTGTGTGTTTGTATTTTATGTGTGTGTGTGTGTGTGTGTGTGCTTGTACATGGGAATGGAGAAAAGAGATGTTTGGTCATGTTTTTGTGTCACTGCAAGAAAGAAAAGGGAAATAGCCCACCACCCCATTGCAGAACATTGTCACAAGAGGGCAGCATTACAGTTTTTTTAGCCATCCATTTCAGGTCTCGCACACCTGTGTTAATAAGTCAGCATCAACGGAATGCTGTTTTATCCCTTCCTGATGTATGTATTATTTGTAGATCGTTAATACTTTATCAGTAAAGGGATACAATTGCAATGTTACTATACAGGAGTCACAAGTTCCCATTATTTGTTATTTCCTCTTCTTTTTTTTCTTTTTTGTTGTTGTATTCACGGTGTTGTAGGTCATGATCCAAGCCTGGATAGCGAGGTCTTCGAGATCGACGACGACAACGACGAGTACGTGGAGAGTGGCGAGGTGATCCAGGAGGTGGACCAGGCGGACCTGACCAAAGAGCAGCAGGACCTGGTCCAGAAGGAGGACTATGTGGTCTTGAGGTCAGGCCTTAAAACGACTACCATGCTCTTGACTAGGAAGATCCCTAATTCCCTTCTCATTAGCCTTTCCACTGGAGCAAGCAATATGATCGTCTTCAGAGAAAAATTAAATCCCTGGATTTTTTTTGGGGGGGGGGCACGGGGGGCTCATATAGATTTAGATGTGTATTGGCCATCAAAGACTAGTCTTGAATCAGGAATAGTGTAAACTATGTCTAGGTATCTTTCCTAATGTACAGCAAATAAAGAAATAGGTCATTGAATTGGACCTCACTTTTTCCGTGACTTTTGTTGGACTTCATAAATTTTCTCATGGCAAATGTACTAGCAGTCCAAACAATTTAATTTCTCTGTTTTTTGATCACTGTTGTTGTTTTTTTTTGAAAAATTCAGAGGTACATTAGCAGAAAACATTTAATAAGGATAAAACTTGCATCGTCAGTTATGATGGTGTTTGGTGGATTTTGTACCACACTTTAATTGAGAGATATGAATAATGTGTCAAGGAAGGAAATTCAAGTTAATCTCTTTATACTTTTACAGAATAGCTTGTCAGGAAGAAATGTACAAATAGATGGGGCTTGATTTTTGCTGGAGTGCATACTGAGATTATTTTATCTTGTGTCAGTAGATGTAAATTTTTTTTCTAATCATGTCATAAATATTATTATAAAATTTAGCATTCATAACTTCTCACCTTTTTAATCTACGACCTGTTACAGGATTTATAGAATTATTATAGAAGGTTCTCAGAGCATAGTACTAGAGTGTAAAGAAAATAACTAGAATTGAGTGCAGTTGTGTCTTTACCTGCCACTGGTGGAACCATAGACTCTGTGGGTTTCCATTTCACGAAGTGTTATGCCAATCAAAACAAATTTTTGTTTCCCTTTTGGCAATGATCTTATCATGTTTGTCTTTTACACCACTTGTGCAGTCGGTTGAGGATTTGTTTGGAAGAAAAGTCAAAGTGTAAGGAAACCTTCTTCACTGGGATATTGTAAATAACTTGTCGTCAGATTCTCTCCATGATAATGAAAGCCATTCCTGGTATCATCATGATGAATGGTGTAATTTAGATGAGCTTGCATATTTATTTCTTTTTTTACACTGTGGCCTTGCCACCCCACCTACACAGTCAATATGTGTAGAAGCATGTCAGCGAGAGAAAAGAGAAGAAACCTCATTAGGGTGTTGGATAGAATGTTGCCTTCAATTTGCATTCATGAAACTAAGAAACATATCTAATTCAATTCCATTTGATAATCTTGTGAAGATGAGTTTTCACACATTTTTTTTTTTTCTGACCTTGTCCCACCACATGATGGTAGAAACTTCACAGGGGGAGTGATAGTGTAGTATATTGGAAAACTGCCCCCTTTGGATATTTGATAGAATATTGCCTTCACTTCCCCTCTAAAAATATCAAAGCCATTATTGATATCATGACTGTTATATGACACATGGGGTGAGTGAGGGGGTCATTAGAATCAGCATCAGGATGACACACCCATATTAACCCGTTGAGGACAAGTCTTTAGTATACTCGGGCACGTGTCTATGGGAAATGCTCGTTAAAGTAAAAATCAGCCTCTCCTCAATGGGTTGAACACTCCATAGCATGCCAGACAGACAGGATCACAAACTGTGCCTGCATACAGAGGATCTACCGATGTCCCCCAAAAAAATTAGAATCAGACTTTCTGCAATAATAACTTTAAAGTAGTGAATCAGTCAAAATGCAATTTCAAAGAGTAAAACTACTAGTATAACTTGTTACGTACATCTTACAGAAATACCCATTTGATTTGCTTCAGCGGTCACAGAGATATTGGGATTTTTGTAGAGCATGTCAGGAATCCCTTCCCTCCTAGTTTTGTCTATTGTGCTTACACCATACAAAATGCCAAGCGCATCCATAAGTGCTGAACTTGGAAGAACGGACCCATGACATACTTTACAACAATCCACATTTCTCTGTGACCACTGAACCAAATTGAATGGGGTTTTCTACAAGGTGTAGGTATTAAGGAAGTTATAGTTTCATACCCTGGAACAGCATACAGATTGTTTAATCATTTTGAAAGTTATCAATGTGAAAATCTGATTGTAATTTTTTTGGGGGACATACTGTAGAGCACATTGTACAATACCTTGTGCATACTCTTTATTGGGGCTCGTGCTTGTAATCATGCATATGCATATTCCAAAGTGGTTTGATTCATTACAACATGCATATTCATAAAGGGTGTTCTGAAAATGAGTTTTCACACTTTTCTTGTGGTGGTTATGGCCTTGTCACACCGCTTGTACATACATGTATTAAAGGTCAGAGATCATAGAGAAATTGTACTCTAATATGAAAAGTATCACTTTATGAGGACATTTAAGTCTCATCTTGAATTTACTTTGCATCAGTGAACAAGTTAATAGAGTTTTATTAGAATGAGTTATCACACATTTTTTTTTTCTGTCTCTCGTTTAATTTTGGGAATTGTCACCTCAATCATACAGTCGTTGCAGGAGTCTGCGGCAGGACACGCTGGAAACCGAGACAGGGCGGAGCCTGGGCAGCGAGGTGTCGGCCGACATCCCCTGCGAGGTCATCCCCACGGAGAAGATGTCGCCGCCGGGCAGTGACGAGGGCTTCGGCGACGCCTCCAGCATCACGGACAGCAGCAGGCACAGCTCTCGTCTCACGTCATCCACCTTCTCCTACGACTCGCGGGAGGTGAGCTTCCCAAATGTGAACTTTGATTTAGCTTCAGATCTCCTCTCCTCTGTTACTGTCTCATTACAGTCTTTTGATTTAAAATAGGAATTGAAATACAGCTCACAATCAATAGGTTAATTATCACGGCACTAGGGATGCAGACCAAGCCTGACCTGTCCTGCGTTGACCTTCGAAACTGCTTTTTACACTGTACAAGTTCTTTTCTTTTTTCTTTTTTCTCTTTAAAAAAAAATTGCCCAATGATGGTTTGTTACTTGCTTACCCTTGACATGAATGTGTCAAGGGTTGGAGCAGCCACTACTTCCTCTGGAAGTCCTGATTGTCACAGAAAGCGGGGTATTAATGCTTCTTTAAGGTCTTTCATTTTTGGTCAAATTGTGCAAGACTTTTTGATTAGTCTGGTCCGTAAGAGTGTCTGGACAACAGGTGAATAATAATGACACATTATGGCCTGCTCCAGGTGATATGTAGGGATCAATAAATGGTACGAACCAGGCTCATGTGTTGTACAAAGGAGAGAGAATGCATCCGTTGAATGGTAGTTTTGTTTTGTGTGTGCTGTTCATTACTGTTTGTGTCTGTTGCTATAGAATATTCCCTCTATTTTTTTTTTCTTACCAGTCAGCCAAATAGTTAAGATCTAGTTTTCTCTTCCTGTGTTTTCCAAATAATGCCAAGAAAATGTGAGATCCCTTTTATGTTTTCCTTATAGTGCTAAGAAAACTTGAGATTCCTTTGGTGTTTTGCTCATTATGCCAAGAAAACTTGAGATTCATTTGGTGTTTTCCTGATAATGCAAAAAAACCCCAAAAATTGATGATGCTAAAAAAAAATTGAGATTCAGTTGGTTCTTTCACTGATAATGCCAAGAAAACTTGAGTTTCCTTTGGTATTTTACTGACATGCACATTGTCACCGACACCTATTGCTTCCTCCTACTGCGATTCTCATAGCACCTGTTACCCTTCATCAGATTGTCTCCATGGTGATATCTATCTCAGTTTAACAGCTGTGCTAATGTCATCCCTTCTTTATTGCTGCCTTTTCTGAAAGGTAGCAGAGGCATCAGTACATTTGAATCAACTTGCCTAGTTGTCAGATTATTGGACAAAATGTTTGGCTACGCATACAAGGGGTTAAAAAAAAAAGTTTCTTTTGACTTTCAGGCCCCTTTAGACCAATTTGTCAGATGTCGCATTCATTTACTGGCAGTAAGTAGTTATGCCCCACTGAAACTTTCCGCTGCTCTTATATTCCACAGGTGATCCATGAAGGTCACAACGGTGACATCGGCAGCGATATGGATGATGCCGACGCCCACAAGAAGACACTCTTCAAGGAGGAAGATGAAGAGGAGCAGCAGGGCGGGGCCGAGGTCATCGCCCGGAACGGAGATGGCAAGGCCATCACCGTGGAGCTTGTCAACGGGAAGTCCACTGAGGACGAGGAGGATGGGGAGCACCAACATCATCGTCACCATGACGACCAACGTGCGGAGGGAGACGGAGACAGAGCTGGGGAGGGGGAGGAGGAGGGAGAGGGGGCGGCCGGCTCTAGCCGGAGCAGCGCCGATCCGGTCCTGGAGATGAAGGGGCTGAACATCCCGGAGTCATCTGGTCACCTTGTGGCAGATATGTGCACAGCATCCCCCGCCTCCTCCAATGGAGGGGTGTACACTGTGAGTGTCTATTAACCCCCTTTCTACTGAGCCTTGTGCTGTACCAATGAGAGTTATAATAGGAATCTATGGATTAACACTAGTCAATGCCTTAATTCCTTCACACACTGTTCATTCAGTGTGGTATTCTATTCATTTCATTAAAGTACAATTGTCATTTTTATGCCTCCGCAACGAAGTGGCCAGAGGCATTATGTTTTCGGGTCGTCCGTCCGTCCGTCCCGTTTTGTTTTTGTCGATATCTCAAGAACCATGTGGTGGTTTTACATCAAACTTGGTATGAGGGTATATCCTTGGGGGATAATACTTTGTGTTGATTTTAGGGTCACAGGGTCAAAGGTCAAAGGTCACAGGTTATTTCGTGAAAAAAAATTGAACTTTCATGTTTTTCTCCATATCTCACAAATGGTTCAAGGTATCTTCATGGAACTTATTATATATGCTTGTACCGATGGGCAGTGATTATCTAGAGAAGTTGGGGGTCATGGGTCAAAGGTCAGGGGGTCAAAGGTCAAGGTCAACTTCTCAAAATATCACTACTTTCCTTAAATTTTTGCAATGAATGAAGGTTTTTTTTTTTTTTACTTGTTGTATACATGTATTACCCAATATATATTCTGTGGGAGGTTTCTTGCCAAAAGATCAAAGGTCAAAAGGTCAAAGGTCAGGTGAAAGTGCTAAATTGCACTTTTTCCTCCATATCTCAAAAGTAACTCAAGGTATCATCATGAAACTTACATATTTATGCATGTTCATTCTAACAGTGATTCTCTTTGGAACTGTGAGGTCAAAGGTCAAAGGCCAGATTTAGATAATGCTATTTTCCGGTTTGATACTGAAATTATGCTTTTTCTCAATACCTTGAAAAATTACTCAATGCATAAACTTATAAAAGGGTCAAAAGTCAAGTAAAAATCATCAGTTCCCCAAATACCTGCACTCTGACATTTTAATCATTCATCCAGTTGAACCTAGTTCTAGGAAAGTGAACATTCAGCACATTTGTGTCAAACCTGTCATTTTAATATTTTGCCAATTGTTTGAAACTGTCATCACACATTGTCAAGACATTGTACTATAGACCTATTAGGAGAACCATGCATTGTGGCGGAGGCATATCAGTCGCCGTAGCGATATATCTAGTTTGTTTTCATTTCTTTACGAGTGCAGCATTATACACAATTACAGAAAGGAAACACATTATTATTTTTCGAAGCAGACATAGAAAAAAATAGATGGCAGAGATGGTCAATTCAGCATTACCAAGTGGCTTTAAGTTCTTCCATGGAGTCCCAAAGTAATGACAATTGTGGATGAACTGCATTTCTACATTTGACTCTTAAGATCAAATTGTACAAGTTCTGCGTATTTTGGGTTATTCCGATCCTTAGAGTTGAATGTATTTCTTTCGATATGTTACAGAGCTAAAAAGATGGAGGGAGAATATTTCTTGAAGTCTAGCTGTTGGGGGAGGGGACATGAAAAACTATATTTGTGCTTTTTATCTGAATCTGCAGGTTATCCCACTTAATTTTGCAGTTGTTGCCCTGCTCGCAGAATTGTGAAGGCCAGATGTTATTAAATGTGTACCTTTTTTAAAAATTCAGTCGATGAAAACCACACAAGACTCGTGTCATATGTCTTAATACAGGCAGTGGCGTAACCTGTGTGCACAATGAGCACAATGAATGCAAATAAATCACATTGTGTTTCTACTCTCGTGTCGAATTTTCATTGAGATATCATCTTGACATAAGACTTCTTTTTATTAGTTGTTCTTTTACACTTACATTTTCACCTTGATATAAAATTATATCACGTGCACATCTTTAAAAAAATCAAGTTCACAACTTCTGTGTGACAAATGTATATTCACCTCTCCCTACCCTCACCCCCTTTCTTGTCATCTAGAATGAACTCCTAGATTCCTTCAGTCTGAATCTCCACCGCATCGACAAGGACGTTCAGCGCTGCGACCGCAACTATCACTACTTCACCCCGGCCAACCTGGAGAAGTTGCGCAACGTCATGTGCACCTACGTCTGGGAGCACCTGGACGTGGGCTACGTCCAGGGCATGTGTGACCTGGTTGCACCGCTACTGGTCATTCTGGACGACGGTAAGTACCCCCACATTGGAGCAGACACCCCCCCTTCCCCCAGTACGCACCACACCTCTAACCACCCATCGCCTGCCCCACCACCACTGTGTCTTTGAGAGATCTCTGGGTCTGTGGCATGCTGGAAACTGTCTTTTGTCAATTTTGATCTCGAAAAGCATTGTGCAGTTCATGGTTAAGTTTGATACATATTTCATGCGTAGATTTCATGTTGCTAGGCAAATATGCTTTCTGTTGCAAACATTCTGAAATACCTATTCACACACAGATATTTTCATGTTTCTCTGCCTCATACGGGTCATTAGTCATCATTTGCGGAACATCTTTGTTCATATTTATATATCATTTGAGATATAAATCACAAGTATAGAACAGATATCTTTGATCTCTAAACTTAAGTTAATGAAAATTGATGCCTGTAGTTGCTGTCAAGTTTGAAGCAGACAATAACAAAATATCCAGTAGTGAAAGGTGAAATTCAGCTAAGAAGTGCAGCAATGCATACCATTTGATCTTATCAGCTGTCAACTTTTCATGGGCCATTATGAAACTCGTTTCAATATGCTGAAGTTGCAGAGAGATGCCTTGCTGTCTTATATCATGTCTTACTTTGTTGTGGTAAGGGATGAAGAAGTTGTGTATTTTGTCATGTTAGCATGGCAATTATTCCCTTGATGAAAAAGATTCTTTGTAAGATCATATTAATAATCATAATTAATCAGTGTTTGCTTATGATTGGTACACTGTAAGTCGCGACAAAATAAATCTTTCTCATTTTTTTTTATCATATAGATTCCTTTCTAATGGATGCATAATAAAATCTGAATAAGGGTTCAATGTGTATACTTTGCAACCAATAAATGTTCAAATTTGTACTAATTCTCCCATAACATAAATGTAATCTGTGTAGAATCTTCTAATGTATACCATTTTTTTTTTCATGTATCTCCACTAGGTGGAAAAATTGGTGAGATACTGTCCAATTATTTGCAACTTTATGCTTCATACATGCTTGTGCCCTGCATTGTTTTAATATTACACTTTGTGAAAATGATAGTCGTGTTGATTTTGCGATGGTTCATTTGTACTTTGCTTGGTTGGATATGATATGCCAAACTTTTAAAGGATTCTAGGCTGCGAACAGATGTGTAATCATCAAAAACTCTGGTCTGTGAAAGTTTATGCCAGATCCCAGCTTTCATGTTTGTATATTAGGGGGATTCCCACGTACACCAGTTAGCGGGTTACAAAATTCGAGTTTATAACCCGCTAGGAAACTCTAGCTTTTTGCAAGTGTGGACATAAAAATCTGAAAATTAGCGCAATCAGCAGCGCGATGCTAAACCCAAGAAATCTTGCTCTTATTTCTGAATTAGCACGCTAATTTGCCCCGCCGGTACGTGTGAACGGTCGGGTTTAGAAACTCGAGTTTTTACATCCCATCATTCAATGTGCACATCACAATAGCTAGAGCTCCGCGAGGAGTTCCTTGACCTCTTTGTGACGCGTAAAAAAACAATGGGCAAAGAGAAGTGCAGGCAGTGAAGTGCACTGTGTGACCCAATTTGCAAGTTTGGCAGTTTTCTCGATCGGCAATTAGCAGGTTATTTCTCTGTATGTGTGTGAACGGTTGAAAAAAACTCCAGTTTTCTGAGCATGCTCGGTAACCCGCTAATTTGGAAGGTCTGAACAGTTGCAAAAAAAACTCGAGTTTCTGAGCGCTCTCGGTAACCTGCTATTTTGTACGTGTGAATGCGGCTGTAATGTCTCATTAACAAAGTGTGGTTTAAGCCAAAAAAAAAAATAATAATGATTACTGTCAATTGTGGTCACACCGGAGGATCTTAGCTATGATGATCCTCTGGTGTTATGGCTAGATTTTCTCTTCTCTATTTTTTCTCTCTCTCTCATATATATTTTATCAATTTATTCATTTTTTTTTCTTTCTGTCATTCTTACCTCTCCCTCATTCCCTTGAAATGGAGGGATTGGGAACCTGAAACTCACTCTCAAGTAGTAAATTATCTTTTTCTATTGCGTGTATGTATGTCTGTGTTTTATTTTCACGTACCGTGTATTTGTTTATTTTGTTCTTTTTATTTTGATGTGTATATTCAGTTTTTGTCCATGTGTTCTACTTTATTTAATAAGATATTGTGTGTTCTGTTTGTTTATTTGTTATGTACACATTTGTACAATTTGCTGTGAGTCCTCATTATGTTAGCAGAGGACAAATATGCATACAATATATGTCAGGTATGAAAGGTACCTGATGGTATAAATACCTTGTATGTAATTATTGCATCTTGCATTTTATATATGCTTTGAGTTTATCTTGGTCCTGTTGCATTGAGTTGAATGCATGAAAACAGTGAAGAGAGAAAAAAGCTTGATTATTGACTTTTCACCGCAGAGGCCAAGACATACAGCTGCTTCTGCGAGCTGATGAAGCGCATGTCGAAGAACTTCCCCCACGGCGGTGCCATGGACACGCACTTCGCGAACATGAGGTCGCTCATTCAGGTGATTTGCAATCGGCTTTTATTCATTCAGTTCCTGACTTGGCATAACCCTTGTGTATTTAGATCATTTACAGGACTCATACACACACCCGTGTAACTTTTCCATTTCTTCTAATCTGTATCTGTAAAACATTTACAAATCATTTCCGGGCAGTTCTTGTTTGAGAGATCCCAAAGAGTTTCTTTTCACGGCAACTGTTAGCTTGCTCCATTACTGTGAAAACTTAAAGCATTATACAGGATGTCCTGGAAGGGTGCTTCCCTTCTTTACTACCCTATATCATACTCCTAGTCTATTGTAGCTGTGTTGATTGACTGATATGGTTGTTAGCAATGACATATGTGATCCATGATTGATGGGTCGTTAGCTGACCGTCAGAGCAATGATACGTTTTCCGGCCAATAGGGTACACGTACCAGTCTCTTCATCAAGCTGAAGAAAATGATGGAAGCTACAGTGTACGACAAATTACCTTTTTCTGATATGACTTATACTGTTTGGAAGAAGATGCACTGTTCAATCCCCATGGTATTCCATAACTGATACGGTAATGCTGAATGTCTTTTCTCCTCAGATTCTGGACTCGGAGATGTTTGAGCTGATGCACCAAAACGGTGACTACACCCACTTCTACTTCTGCTACAGGTGGTTCTTGCTGGATTTCAAGCGAGGTGAGGAAATTTTTGCAGAAATGCTTTCATGGCTGATTAATTTGGAATGTGGAACAAATAAATTGAATTGAATTGAATTTGTAAGTCATTTGATGAGCATATGGCAGTAGTAGAAGTAGTTGTACTTATTAGTGACTATTGGAGTAGTTGTTAGTGGTGGTTGTGGTGTTGGTAGTGGTAATAAAATGTAAAATTAGTCGTCACAATATTATGTCAGCTCTAGCACTTGATTGGGTAAAACCACTCTTGTCACTATCACAATGTGTTGTAATGTAATTCATTTACTCCTTGATATCAGCATACACTTTAATATAGGTAGGTACAATATCAATTCTAGATGATATTATGCCGCTGCAAAATTGTAAATTTTATATTTTTATGAAATTATTAATTTGAAATGCTGTACATCTTTGCAAAGTTCATATCTGCCTCTAATTCTAAATTTGGTCATTCCACTTAACTCTTTGTGTGCTTTGAGCTACGTTTGGCACAGAAAACCAAGTAGTGTTACACACATGGTCCAAAGTCCTAGCTTGCACAGAAAGGGTTGCAAAGATCGCCTGTTAATTTCTCCATTGTAGAGCTGGTTTACGACGACACCTTCTCCGTCTGGGAGACGATCTGGGCGGCCAAGCACTGCGCCTCGGGCCAGATGGTGCTCTTCATCGCCCTGGCCCTGGTCGAGTACTACCGCGACATCATCCTCGACAACAACATGGACTTCACTGACATCATCAAGTTCTTCAATGGTGAGTTTTATCATGCCAACATGACCAATGCATTTATTCTCCCTGGGCCCTGTTTTATGAAGAGTTTTCATTGATTATATAGTTGATTTCTATGGTAAGTCTATGGCAGCCTGTGTAGTAAGGAAATTTATAATCAATTATATCTTTTGATAAAACAGGGCCCTGGGGTAACGAGACCTCATATCTCAGTGGGCACATGTTAAAAAATCACCTGACTTAGTTTTGAGTATCACCAGTTCTATTATTGATGTGAGTTATAAGATATTGCAATTATTACCTCCGCAAAAGAAGGCGGTTAAGTGATCATCGGCATTGGTTTGTCTGTTTGCAAAATAACTCAAAAAGTTGCAAACAGATTTAAATGAAACTTGCAGGAAACATCGATAATGACAAAAGGAGGAGATGATTAAATCTTGGTAGTGATCTGGGAATTTTTATGGATTTTTGAAGGATTTTTTGTCATTTTGGCATATAAGGTCAATGAACTTGAGACTTCTAGCTACGCTCAGTGGAGGTTTACATACGTGCGCTAAAGTACATGCTCTGTTCAGGCAAGGCACAGCACAGCTGAAAGCTGATGATGTAACAAAATTTGCACGTGTATGGGTGGAAAGGAGTTGTTGGCTTGGTGGAGGTCTGCGCTCTCCAAGTGTTTTGTAGTTAAAATAAACAATATTTCTACATTATTTGACATCACCATTTATGTTTCTTTTGCAAAAATATTGTGAAAAATTAAAGAGTTTTTCACTCCCTTGAAAATTCTTTTTTTTTTCTTTCTTGGAGACTTCCGTGGAGTTTCATCACTTGAATGCAGTCACCTTTTCATCATATCATTTTGGTGGATTCTTTGTTATTTTTTTATTCCCCAACTCATTTTTCCAGAAATGGCTGAGAGGCATGATGCCAAGGCGGTGCTGAAGATTGCCAGGGAGCTGGTGCACCGGGTGCAGAGTCTCATAGAGAACCAGTGAGCAAGGGATGGAGGACAGGAGGAGGAGGAGGAGGAGGGGAGGATGCCGGGCAGTGGTTGTCATGGCAATGGTTGCCGTGGCAACAGGCATCTCCCAGCCAGATGCGTCGGTGTGCAATCAATCAAACAAACAATTTCAGGTGCTTTGCTCTGGCCCTGCTGTGTTTCATCTTCAGAGTCACTGTGCATATTTCATCAAAGTCTCGTGAAATACGATTGATTTTTTTTATTTTTTTGTTTTTGTTTTGCATGCATGGATGTTCGTTTGAAGATTATGTGCCGTGATTGGAATCGTGAACAAGAATTATTCTTACTTGATTGTTATAAATTTTTTTTTTTTATTTCCACTTTACTCCTGTGGCCATATTGCTGCTTGTCTTGCGAGAGAATACCTCAGATATTTTTAATCAAAATTGAGGCATTTCTGTAATTGTTTGCAAAGTAGACAATCTCCACGTGTAGAAGTAAAGTGAGTTGTGAGATTCTGCAAGGGAGATGATTTAAACTGACTGATGATGTATTCATGTGATTAGAAAAACATAATTTTCGATGATTTTACCCATTTTCCATTAAATCATTGTATCATTTTGAGATTGATTCCGTGTCATTGCTTACATGGGATGGAGAATGAATAGTAGAAAAGAAAAAGGAAGTTTGTGCGGTTTCCTTGACCTTTGACCTTAGTGCAGCAGTAATATTGTGCAAGTGAAAAAAAAACCATGCAGGCATAGAGCAACATTGAACTGCCAAAGCCAGCCTGTGAGATAAGAGTGAAAACAAATCACTGTTGTGCTGCCCTCTGTGTTTTCAGATGGACATCAATATGTGAAGTGCCAAGAATGAAGCTGCTATCCACATTTTGATTATAACCTCCATGTTTTAATCCATTCAGTACAACTCTAAGTTACAGGGATATTTGCATTTTTATTTGTGTTTGATTTTTATTTCATTGTCATGGGAAGGGGTTCTGTTTTATGCATCTGCAACAATATTCTAATGATTACCTTTGTTTTTAAGACTGCAATCCAGTCTATCTTAGTCACATAATCTTACTTAATTTTCTTTTAAAGAAAAGATACAGTTATATAGTATTGCTTTGTTTCTGTGCGTCTGTGTACGCCACATTTGTAAGTAACCAACAATACTTCTCTGTGGCATTCTCCAGAACTGATTAACCAATGTCCTTCACATGTACAGAATAAATCAAATCATTACCAAATCAAATCTAATCAAATCAAATCAACACTTGACTATGCAAGCACACTATGACACTTCTGATCTCCACACAAGATTCAACCTGACATAACAGCCTCAATAACCAGTCCACTTTTCTTTTCTCCTTTGTAGTAAAGCAAAGCCAAGTTCCCTTCATGTACTATAAACTCGTCTGTTGAGTTTGGAAACTTTTTGCACATTTATGATGGTCCTACCTGCTCCCATGCCTCAAATTTGAGATTTGGCCTTCTTGGACTCCTTCTGTTGCTCTTTTATAGGTCCCCCCCTCCCCCGAGATTTCAGTGTGTCCTGTCAGTTTCTAGAACCTTAACCCATTGAAGATGGACTAATTTTGCTACAACGACGCATTTCCCACAGACACCTGCCCGAGTATACCTGGGACTCGTCTTCAATGGGTTTTAAGGAACCCCAAACAAACTGCCTCAAGTGTGTCCAATCCCAGCTTCTTGGCCCACCCCAAAAGTACCACTTTTATAGAAAGAAAGGAATTTCTAGACTGTACTCTATATTGGTCTGTTATCTCATTTAGTCCCTTCTTTGGATAATTGACAAGTCAGTCTGACGGTCAGTGTTGTCATGGTAACATAATTGGATTGGACATGTCTGTTTTGAGTGCTGTAATAAGGTCATGCCTCCAGGATATGAATTGAGTTCTAGTCAAGCTTCCATTGTGCAACATCTGTAATGCCCTAAAACTCTGAACTGCTCATATTTGTAGAGCAGTGCTGATGTAATATGCCTCTCTGATACATTACCTATCGCATATCACAATTATTATCATGAAAAAAAAAAGTTCAGAGCCAGTTGTGAGTATGAAGTAGCTGTGTCTGAAATTGAACTTCACATTGATCATTTATTGGTTATTTCCCAAAGACAGTCTGGCTGGGAGTTCCAAATTTGTAGTGTAAGAAAAATCACTCTAAGAATCTTTCTGCCTGCTGTTTTACTTCAGTGCCATTTGATCATAGTGTGACAAGATTGTTAACCCATTGAGGATGGACTGATTCTTGAATGAGGACGTGTTTTGTGAAAAGTTTTGAAAGATGAGACAATCTTCCAGACATGTCAGGACACGTCCGCAGTGTCTGCTGTATCTCATTATCCATCTTGTAACTCGTGTTGTCTATGCCGTCAGTATCTGTCCTGCCTTGCAATGAATTTTTTATTTCGACATGCCAAATAATGCAGATGTAGGTTGGCGTGCTAAAAACCTCATGAGGACATGACATAAATGTCCTGTCGTGATGTAAGCGTCGTAGACAGTGATGTGCAGATTCCGGAATCATTGGTTTAGGGGCAACATTTCCATGTCATTGAAAACCTCCTGTGAAATTCTTGTCCTAGTTCTTGAGTATTGGCGTGGGCAGATGCTTTTCTCGCTGGGGTTGGGTGCGGGAGGGGAGATATTTCTCCGAGAATCCTTAAGCTGTGGGATCACACTTGAAATGAGTCCACCCACAGCTGGAAGAGATGGAAAACTGTAATGCCGCAGATTTTGTTGTGGATTAGTTTTTGCATTCATAATTTCTTGACGGAAAGAAGAAAAAAGAAAGTGGCGAGCTTGGTTCTTGTTGTGAGACATCCATTTGTTCTGTCTTCAGGCTTGTCTGCCATCTGCTCAAATTATGTAGCCTGAGCAGGATTTGCTTACGTCAAGTTCTGATTTCAGTTTCATGTCTTGAATCTTTTACAAATTTTGCCCGATACCTATTCTGATCATTGATGTGTGATGTAAGAAGGATTACATGGCTTGTGGGATTGCGGGCATGGATGCACAATATGTAATCATTTGACAGTAGGAATGCTATATCAATGCCTCACAATGTACTAGCCTGACCTCGTGAATCCATCTAGCTCTTAGGTCTTTTGTTGCAGAAATTTATCATTCTGACACCATTCAATTGGCAACTGTGAATTCACGTTTCAGACATTAGGGAAAGATATGATGGAACAGTTATAAATCGAGAAGAATTTGAAAATTTTGCAATCAAAACAAACTGTTATACATAAACAACAGAAGACTTAAATGAAAGAGATTTTTTTTTTTTTTACTCGTTCTCATGAAACACTAAATATGAATAATAACTCATAATGTAAAGCTACATCAGCAAATTTAAAAAAAAAAAATGTGGTTTTAGTACTTGAGTTGATGGCCCTTGTTAGATAACAGAAGATGAACACATGCACACACACATGCTATCTCTCTCTACCTCACACACTCACACTCACACACACACACACACTCACGCACACACACATACACTGTCTCTTCATTTCTACCTCACACACACACACACACACACATGCATGCTCACAAACAGATCACACACATATGTGCATTTTGGACATGTAGTATAAGGCAGAATGCAGAATACTAGTTCATGATTTTAGAGAGTTAGAGAGTTCATTCCTTTTTTTTGGGGGGGGGGGGAAGAGGAGGGGAGGGATGTTATGTGCGTGCCAATGAAACCTGCTGCAACAAATCTAGGAAACTGCACAAACTTTCTTCCTGATATTACTGTCTTTTAGTCTGTCTGTCTGTTTGTCTGTCTCTCTCTCTCTCTCTCACTCTCTCTCTCCTTTTTGTTTACAAATGGTGAAAGTCTGAAGGCTATTGTTTCCCCCCCCCCCCTCTCTCTCTCTCTGTTTTCCTGTAAGCACCATAGTCATCATTTATGCAATAGATGAATGTAAACCTTCTAACCCAGGGCACTTCTGCCAAACTATTTATGTGGATACCATCACTATGGCACCATCACTATGGCAACAGCCTATCGGGTGTTTGATTGAATACTGGAGGAGCTATTCTCATCGTAAGGCGCTGTTTAATACCGTAAGGTATTCATGCCACTGGGTCCAACACATGGCTTTGTTGATAATCCATGACAGGCATCTGTAGACATCTGGCATTTGTTGATTCAAATTCAAATTCACTTATTGAACAAACGCGAGAGTGATACGAGATAAAAAAACAGTTTGATGCAAAGTTGAAAACAGATGACAGCTTGCTATTCTATCAAGGATGAAACTTCTTTTTCTTTTTGTCTCTCTCCTTTGTCTCTCTCTCTCTCTCTCTTTGCCATTTGCTTTGCTTCTCTTTCTTTGTCTCATGGTATTTTCGTATGTTTGCCACATAAAATTCAAATTCCTGTGTGTAGTTTTCATGTATCATGAATGCAATTACAAAGTTGGCTGAGAGGAGCTGATGTGCCAGGACGAATATGGAAACAGTAAAAGAGGGGTGTATTGCAGTGCATTAGTGTGCGTATTCATTTCACAGAGAAATCTATTAATTTGTAACTTGTTTGCCTATGTAACGTGCAAATATTTTGAATGTGTGATTTATGGCACTATTTTGATATGCGCAGGTTGGAGATGTGTCTAAGTTTAATAGCAAAGATGCGCATGCCAGGAAAACCAAATACAGTATGACAAGAGTATTTATTTAATTTGTCCAGCACTTTGTTAGCATGATTTCAATATGCTTTGACCTTGTGTGTATTATAAGAGGAACATATTAATCTTGCTGTATATAAGAAAATATGGAACTGTAAGGTGTCAAATGATATCGTGTACATTTTTGTGTAGAAATGATGAAAGAAAGTACTATATTTAAATAACTACCTGTTGAACATTAGTTGGATAGGTTGTGCAAGATGATATCATGTAATAATTTGAAAATGTTTTGTAGTGGCAAAAAAAGAAAGAAAGAAAAAGATGCTTTATCATGTATAGATTATGTAATGAAAGTTGTTTCAAAGAAAGCCTGTATGGGAAAAAGAAACATTACATGTTTTTCTTTTCTGATAATGTGCATGTATGTCACTTTTGTATTAGCTGAAATACTCATGTGACATGTTTTTGAATAGTTACTGTGTAAATGTGTAAAAAAAAAATGTTAGAGGAAAATATGATTTATTTTAGATACATACCAGACTTGTCACATATGTCACATATTGCACATGAATAGCAGATCCAAAAACTATCCCAAAGATCTTTTATGTGTGTGTATGCCTGTGACAAGCATAAAATAATGGAGTTGTTAGCATTTCCTGGGCTAGTTGGCCTGCTTTAATTTCTTCACCACTCTGCACAACTGCTGATCTGCATAAATACCCTGAAACTAATTGTCCAGAAATAAAGCTGAAGTTTCCCCCCATCATCTCCCACTGTTACATCATGGCCCCTTTGAGTGGGAGTGTTGGATGGCTACATAATAGCCTTTAAGTGGGACTGTTGCATGGTTACGCGCAAGTAAATCTATCTTCCCTTTCCATAATATGGCCAGGTTTTCTGGGAATCAAACCAATTAAGTATCAAGAATAAAATGTAGCATGACATGTTTATGACTGGGTTCATCAGTGCTATAAAGTTAAAGGGATAGTACAGTATTGGTGGAGATGAGAATTGGGCTTGTAACTTTGTGTGAGATACTAAGAAAACACTTATGATATAGTACAGAGCATACCATTTTAAGAGGAATTCAAAGTTTATTTGATGAAAATCGGGTTTAGAATGACTGAAACATCCAAAAACAAAGTAAAACAAAGCGATCGTAATAAAGTGTGGGTCCCACACTTTATTAGAATTGTTCTTTTTTGGATATCTCAGCCATTTCAAAACCAATTTTCATCAAATAAACGTTGAATTCCTCATAGAATTACATGCTCTTTCATATTATTCATAAGAGGTTTCTCAATATCTCACCAAAAAATGTTAGAAACCTGAAATTAGGTCTCAACCAAAACTATACGATCCCTTTAAAGCAGACCCAAGCCTGTCCTTCTGTTGCAGGAAACAGACTTGTATTTTTATGTTAAATGCCAATGAGGTGAAGCCAATTACTGTAAAAGTGGATATTTTTGTGTGACTAATTTTAATTTTTTTTTTGCGCTTGGCCGCGTAAGAAAAGTTCCGTGCGATTTTAATTCCGCGTAATCAAGACATCAACTACCAGAACATATTGCAAGCAAAAATATTTGCGTGTGTTTATTTTCGCGCTAGCTTCTGGTTGCGGAAAAATGCGCGAAAATGTCAACACAGCAAAAATTTTCGCTTTTACAGTAACCACATTTTTACTGTGGTAACAAAGACATCATAATTACTATTGATAGATAGATGATCACCCTTTGATTAATGGCCTATGAGATCATGACAGTACAGTGGAAGTATGTAACCTGTTGAAATTATTGTGTTTTGATATCTATTACAACTTTACCGTAGGAAATCCAGTTGCTAAGGTGAGACTGGTATCGCTCAACACGTCTTCATCAATGTTGTATTTGAGACATCATCCCTCTAAATTTTTTGCATCTTCTATTGAAGTTTTTGCATTCACCCTCTGAAAAGTAGTTTGTTGGAAATTTTCAACTGTTTGAAGGGATTTTATTTTCTGTTTTTAAGGTAACTAATTTATTTTCAGCCATCTATTCAAAACCATCAGTGTATTCACAAATTGTTAGCCAATCTGCAGTTGTTGCTGTATCAGTTAACCCGTTCCATACGGGAACCTGGTGGCCTGTGTATAAACTCTATGGGAACTCAGAATTCAGTATGGAATGGGTTAAAGAAAGAATTGTAGACAGCAAGGAGAACCAAGTTTTCTATCTATATCTGTTAATTTTTGGGCAAAACCAATTTCTGTGAAATCTTGACATGGTCATGCTCCCTTGTTTAACCAGTGTCTGGTTACATATACAATGTGTGTATTTAGCATGATACAAGCCTTCACTGTGTCCCCTGTATAGAAAGAAGAAAGCAAATGCCCTGTTAAACATTTTATTGTTATTAGGTAAAAGGTACACTGTCTTGCAAGCTATTTTAAGCAAAGATTTATTATCTCCTCTGCACGTGTGTTTATTAGTTGTGATTTGTTAAAGTTCCTTCCTGGTTTAGATAATTTAAAGCAACTTTGAACTTAATATATATATATATATATACCGGCATATATTTTTCTCAGTGTCAAACTATTGCCTCCATTCCCATGACTCTGGAGTGGCGATAGCTACATGAAGAAGAGAGATTGGTTGGTATAAACATCCGCTCCTGTTGGCATGGCAACAGATAATTCATCCTGGGGTCACCCATTTAGGACACCCAAAGCTTCTGAGCTTCGTGGAGATTAGAGCACCTCCCACACTCCCTCGTGTCGACTTTCAGGTAACCTTTTAAAAAAAAAAGTGCTCTCAAAATTCTTGAGAGATCTTTGCATTATGATCCAAATGAGATTTCTCCCGCGGGAGGCATTTCTTTCCAGTCAGATGGCATTGGAGCAGAGGTCTTGATGATACGCCATCCTCTTCGCTGAATAATTTCATTGCATATGATAAGGAAATTCATCCATGCACCCCTTCCCAGCCCTCATCCACTCACCCCCACCCCCCACCCCCCCCCCCCCCCCCCACTACATTCTGGTAAGAGTGCATGTGAACCAGACCTCTTCTACTTCAATTTTTTTTTTCTTTTTTTTTTTTTTTAAGAGATTGTCTTGCCATTTCAGAATCTTTTATTTGTCCTTGAAAAAACAACAGTTGAGTTATGGGAATGGATTAAGACTGAAGCTGGGTAATAAATAACATAAGATTTTGATGGTTTTGTCGAGAACAAAAGGTCATATATTTTTGCTTACTGTCTGTACTCTCTATATGGAAAGCATTATAAATGATGATATACTCATGTGCTGAATGCATGATGGGGCCTATATATTGCAGTGGACACAAGCCAGTCCCAATGTATGTCATGCATTCACATGTGTGTACACATTAGTCATTGCAGTAATGGCAGATTTTGTCTATTTATTTGTATTCCATTGACATCCAAGATGATAGAAATGTGTAAAATGACCAGTACTACATATTTAAAGTACATGTATTTATTTTTTTCTGCCACATACTGTCTTCTGGTAAAGTGAATAGGTACTTGGACAGTGTAAGAGGGAGTACTACTTTGAGAAAAGCTCAAGTGGTACGGACTTGTGACGCCAAAATTACATCGCATGGAGAGAGGCAAGATTCGCAGTTCTGTAGTCTGCTGTAGTAGGGAGCATTAGATTTTCACAACACGGACGTTCAAAGGAAAACTAAAACATGTTCTGCACATGCGCAAAATTGCTTATCAAAATCGATCTCGCGTCTCCTGACATGTCATGGTTGGTTCTGGGCCATTTTTACATCCACTCAAATTCACAACACAGAGAGCTCTTGATGCAATGGTCTAATGGGGGCGCCATTTTACTTTGTATAGGTTGCATCTTTACGTATTAAAGCTAAAGCTACTTTACAACACGACGCAGGGAGAGAGGAGAATGGCCAGTGCAGTCAACATCTTTTATGTCTGCATCTCAAATCTAAAGCACACTTTTGTCACTTGCAGCGGTGTTTTTGTTTTAGTAACAGAATGCTCTCAATGAGAACATATATTTTTTGATGATGGGCCCAGAGTGGTTTAAAGAATCTTGATTTCTCAATTTATCAGCCAGAATAAGGGAGTAGAAACAGGGTCAACATTGTACTCTTTGTATTGTGTCAAATATATTTCTTGCAGTCTTCAGTTCCATTTGGGCACTGTGTTCTGTACAAACATATAAACTTGTTCTTCATTCTCTAAAAGAGTAGAAGTGATTGTGTGTATCTTTAAAAACTGCCAAACAAACAAATAAAAATTTCATAATGTCGCTGGGGCGACAAGACCTTGTATCTGCAAAATGTCAAATGTTCAAGAGAGCAAGTTGGCAGCCAAAGCACTATAACAAATGGGATAGCCTTTCCTCTGATATGCCGTGGTGGCTTTATTTTTGGGGTAGGACAGCTAGGATTTTGGACAGGACATCACTTAAAGGGATGGTACAGTATTGGTGGAGATGAGATTTGGGCTTTGAACTTTTTGTGAGATACCAAGAAAACACTTATGATATAGTACAGAAAATACCATTTTAAGAGGAATTCAAAGTTTATTTGATGAAAATCGGGTTTAAAATGACTGAGACATCCAAAAACAAAGTAAAACAAAGCGATCGTAATAAAGTGTGGGTCCCACACTTTACTAGAATCGCTCTTTTTGGATATCTCGGCCATTTCAAAACCAATTTTCATCAAATAAATGTTGAATTCCTCATAGAATTACATGTTATTTCATATTTCATAAGAGTTTTCTCATTATCTCACCAAAAAATGTTAGAAACCTGAAATTAGGTCTCAACCAAAACTATACGATCCCTTTAACTGATTATCTGACCATTAATCAAAAAAATCATTTTTACCAAAATTTGAGATACAAGGTCTTGTCACCCCAGCGATGATAAGTAACTTTAAATTCAAAGTCTTGCAATGTTTGAAATTCTGTGGAATCTCCATAGAAATGGCAAGTTGATGAATGTTTGGGGGAGTATTTAGTTGTTTGACCCTCCATCATAACAAATCCACAGCCTTTCAATTGGCAGAGCCAATTGATGTTTCAAATTTCTATGTAAAGTCCAATCCTGAACTATCACTTTTATGCCCACATTTGTCGTGAATTTGCTTTATGTCTGGCATGGTGAAAGGTGGCATTCAGACCTGACTGTGAGAAATAAAGTTTCAGTGCTTTATAGATCTGTCATTTTCTGACCAGAGCTTGTGTCTACAAGAAAACTCTGTTATGAGAAGGTCGCCGGGACTGCCGATATTACCTTGTTATAATCCGTACCTCTTTGTAAATATACAAAGGCCCGCTAAATACAGGTATGGAAACTCAACACCACTATACTCATTTCATTGAAAGTGGTACATGTACTTCCTTGTAAGGGTTTCTATATATTATATTTTTATTAATTTAAATTTATTTTTTGGCTTCTTACATGTTTCTAAGATGAACAAGAAAAGGCAGTGAACGTTCGTGTAGAGTGTCGTTGGTGTGCTAAAGGCATATTGAACTTAAGTATACTGTCCAAATCGTGTTAAAAAGTCTTCAGCAAGTTTGAACAGCTTTTTTTAAAACAGTTGATTCACACTTTGTGGCAAGAAAACAAGATGAGAATAGCCATGTTTCTTGAAGTTAGCGGATGTTATTGGAAAGGCTTTCATGTTTTGATTTGATGGAGAATGTGTTCCACACATTGAGAAGAAATTGTGATTGTCAAGATTTTGCTGGATTCCCCCTTTTTCTTTTTCTCAAGTGAGGTCTTTTTTTTTGTGTACCTGTGAACTGTTCTTAAGAAAAGTGAGGCCAGAATCTTCCAGATTTGAAGCAAGAAGATAGATACGTTTGGAAGCAGTTGTCTCCTCTGGAGAACATACATGAGTGTATTTGAATGCTAAAAGCTGATTTCAAAGTTTCTGCCAAGTTGGTGTTGTGAAGTTTCGTAAGCCGAGAAGCATGAATTGAAATATTGTTCCCTAAGTCTGATCAAGCACTGAATTATTGAAGGTCAACAAGTTGCAAATGTGGCGGATGCTGCTGAAAGAAAGAGCAGAGTTTCAATAGCTGGACAAATACATGTACTATGTTTCATTCCAATATTGCTCTACTTTGTAATGAATTCACAATTTGCCATGGATATGAGAAAGAAAAAGTAAATTATGAAGTCAAGTCTTTTGTTACACATAAAGACCAAATTATATTTTTTCTTTTTGCACTTTGATGAGAGAAATGGGATGGGGAAAAATTCGGCAAAAACCCTATCAGAGGACTTTCTTTATTTTTGTTTCATGGTGTAAAGTGTATATACGTGTCTATACAAAGAGGTATTTGCATCTAGTCCATTGGTAGCTTTGCCTGATAAACTGGATCTTCAGTGTATAAAGTACTTTAACGATAATGTGTTTCATATGTCGGGACTTCTATTCTTGTCCATTGTGTAGGATACATAACATGGACTGTGAATCTGTGCAATACGTATTAAATCCAGTTGTGTGGACAAATGTAAACTTGTTGTATTTTGTTTTCATCTTTGTTTGCAGAAATTTTGCATTAAATAACTACCGAAAAGAAAAGACATATGGACATACACAGATATACACATTCACAGAGACAGCTAATAGGTGATTGTGGTACCCAAGGAGGGTGAAGATTATAATATAATATATTATATATCCATATATTATATGGAATATATCATATTATATTATGTTATTATATTATATGATGATCCATGTATTATATGGATCATCATTCAAGATATGTCATGTGTCTAACTTGTGACATATTCACACTACCATGTTCATTTCACATTCCCATTACTTTACATCACAGTTTGGTCTGGTTTGAAGGAATGCATTTTCATTTTTTTTTTTTTAAATCTGTAGCAGAAAAGAAACGTTATGTTGGTCACCTTTCGTCACATGAAAAATTTGAGATGCAATGATGTAACAAGTGTAATGAACAATGAGTGAAACAGAACTCCTGAGTTAAGAATTGTGATCAATGAGATAACACACAGAAGAAAACCGGACATGTACAATACAATTTGTGCACTTCTTTGATAGAAAACTACATTTTCTCTTTATTCATCAGAGAGGTGTATTACATACACAGCTTCTTTTCTCTTTCTTCTTTACCCTTCTGCCAATCATCGTCATCATTGTTGTCATAGATACTATACAAGATAGACAGGTTGGTGAACACCATGCAGCAATATACACAGACATCTTGGAATGAAAAGGACTTTCAATTGATAAATGCAAGAATTGGTTGTCCACATCTATGGAGGGACACCAGAAGCCAGCAAGGCCCAAAATGGCCCATCTAGGCCCCCAAATGGCCCATCACAGCTGCATTACAATTGCCGACGGGTGCCAAACGCTACACTCAACCAGTAATTACTTGGACATGATGTGCAACTTGTATCACTAAAAGCCTGGCCAACCTTATTCCTCGCTTGTTTTGTTTCATCGTCCCCCCTACCCTACCCCCACCCCCCCCCCCCCCCCGCCTCACCCCAAGTATTGCTAACAACCTATGACACACTGAGACAATAAGCCACATACTCTGCTCACTCCATTTGTAGACCAGAGGTAGCAGACACCCAGCATATAATTCTCTTACTGCAAATCTGCTCAAACACATTTTTTCTCTTTCTCTCTCTCTCTCATATGAAGAAAAAGCATACATATAATAAGAAATATAACAACCAAATGACAAAAGAACAAGTTAACTGACAGTTACTTTTTCCCAAACAAGTTTTCTTGGAGGTAGCAGGTTTCTTGTGAGCATGCCTCATTTCCACAAATTTCGCTTTGTTATAAGGCAACAGTGATCAGAATTTGCCCTTTGCACATGGGTGAAAAAACAAAAAACAAAAAAACAGGTCATTTGCCATAACAGATATACTAGTTTTTAAATTCACCGAGATAAGCACCTGTGATGTAATGACTTTCATGTAATCCTTATAAAAGCCAACACATTCACAGCCTAGTATTTGGCAACAGTAATAGAAAAAGAAGAAAGGTCATTTGGGAAATGTGAACATGAGCTAATTATTAACTGGGTCATAGCATGCGACGTAATTCTTTCATGAAGGTGTCCAATCCAACAAATATCTTATGAACAAAGACAGGTTTTCAAGTGGACTGTCTGAGAGGTCTTATCTTCTTTCACTTTCCATGAACACAGACAGGAGATCAACAAGAGGACTTTGTAAAACCTTTGCATTTCAGAAGTAATGAAAATACATGTACCTCAAATCCACCTAACTGTATCACAGCCTGTCAGCAGTACCCTCTCCCACCCAAAGAGGACTCTTCACATTGTAACAAAGAGAACAATTTAGATGGAAACGTGTCCTAATCATCAACTCTGCCAGTAAGTGCAACCATGAGCTGCAGAATTTCAAGATGAGCAGACCATGATGACTGGTGAAGAGTTTCTAAGGTGTGTTTCAGCAGGTAGATTGTTACCGGAACACCACGTGGTTACCATTCCCTGACCAGGATCGCTTCGGGGTGAAGGAGGAAAGATGAGTGGCAAATTGAGGATAGGGAATACTTCTTTGCTGAAAACAATTTAGATCAGAGGTTGAAGTGATACAGCAAAGGAGGAGGAAGAGGGAGGGTGAGACAGTAACAAGCTCTGAAATGAACACTGATGAGGTGAGTTGTGCAAGAAAATATTTGCAGGTACGTTGTATATCAGCTCTGGGCTCCATTCCATTAAAGATGTTGGGGTAGCAACTCTTGCTGGAATGGCAACTTCCCATAGCAACAGCCAATCGGGAAGCTGGATTCTTGCAGTTAAACCATGCCCACTGCCACTTTAGCGAGAGTTGCTATCATGTCAACGTTTTATGGAATGGGGTCCAGGGCCCCATTTCATAAAAAGTTGATATGATAGCAACTCTTGCTGGAATGACAACTGTCACAGTAACGACAAGAATCCCGCTTTCTGATTGGCTGTTGCTATTGGAAGTTGTCATTCCACTAAGAGTTGACATCCTAACATCTTTTACGAAATGGGGCCCAGATCTTCTGAACTTCTATAGTCCAGGCGGAAAAGAGAAAGAGGGGTGGGGGAGAGAGATGGGCGGGGCATACAGGAAGAGACGAAGAGAGAGCATTCTGGCAGAAGTTTTGAAAGAAGTGAAAAGGAGAGTGGTATCGTCATCAACGTTCCGGGTGGTTCAAACAACTCATCTGCGAGGGGATTTTTCAGCAAAGAATTTTCACTTTCCCCAACTTTTCACTTGTCTACAGGCCCTACTCTTTTATTATTTTCTAGGACTAGTACCACATGGCTCTCCTGTAAACATCTCATGGTCAAGAAGAAATCTGTAAAATCATGAAGACAAAAATATCTGTGACTTGATGGTACGTAATGCTGCTATCCTTGTCCCCTGCTGAACGATGTTAATGTTATGATCATAATAACCAGATGTCATTGAAATCAAACTATGAAAGATTCATTTCAAGTTCGGTAACACACATGAACTTTTCATTCACTCTCAAATTGTATTTTTCCATCATGATTGTGCTTCATAGAGATAAAAAAAAGTACACTTCAAATACTGGTAATAACCTGATAAACAGTATTATGAATTCCGGCGTGAATATTTGGGCTAAACCTGTTTGTTGAAAGGGTGCTACATCTTTTTTGCACCCAATTAATTAAAGTCTCTGGATTCAAGGAGCTCAATTGACACCACCGATGAAATAATAAGATTTGTTCTTCACAGTTATTCAAATTGACAAAATTAAGAAGAGTGAAGTCTTGTCCCCCCCCCCCCCCCCCAAAAAAAAAAATAAAAAAATAAAAAAAAAATAAATAAATAAATAAATACACAATGAGAACATAATTCACAAAAAAACATGACATGGGTTAGCTTCATGCAAGCAATTACAGCCACAAGACAGGACTAAGTATTTACCCCAAAGATCTAAAGATTGGATCTTATACTACAATGCAGTAGGAGAATCTTTCTTCTTATCAGTCTTAATCTGCATGATTACAGAACTCATCCTGCATAGATTACATCAAGTCCCTTTCCTGCATGTACTGTAGCTCTATGTGTGTTTACAGGGAAAATGTCAGCTCAGTTAGTCTGAATTCAAGGCTTTAGTATCCTATTTTTTTTTTAACTCAACCAGTCTAGAACCAAAACTAACATTCATATTTAATACCCAGTACCTTGGTGGGTACACATACAGGTACCTTTGGGGGATCTCGACTCAACTTGCTGTTGGCATGAACCCTGTGGGTCGGATAAAAAGTCTGAGGGCATTACAAAATTTCATACAGTAAGGATTAAAGAAATTTGGCCCTACAAGCATGCTTGCATTGGAAGGAGACTAGGGCTTTCAGACTGGATAGATAAAAAATAACTACACATTCTTTTGCACCCCACATCTTTCTGTATCAGTTATGAAAGCACAGATAACAACCGTGACATCAGTACTGTTTGGAGACGTTCAGAAACAAATGAAAATGATTTTTTTTTTCAAAAAGCTTCACAAGCATGTATACATGATTTCATGGATAACCACAAACATATTGGTGACATCAAGATAATCAATATCACATTATTACCACTGTCCTCACACATCCTGCCATGCACTGATTCCAGATACAAGTGCATATATTCCCAAGAGCTCATGTAATATTCACTACAGAGAATTTTTGCTGTAAAGAGCACTGATATAACAACCTCTCATTAGAACAAACCTTGCTTTGTTTGTCAAAATGGTGATATAACAAATTCTGATACACAAAAAAAAGTTGGTGATTTAACTGGTCCCAATTACAATGAAATGTCCGCTGCACTTGCACAGCTCAGGTATTAATTCACACATTTTCTCTTGACTCCAGTGCAGCATTTAAACCGTTATCTCAGGGAAATCATCTTAATTCATAAGCAAGGCACCTACCCCCCCCCCCCCCAAAAAAAAAAAAAAAAAAAAAAATCAGTGTGCCGCAAACAGTTGTAATGCTATGTAGTTATCAATGCAACGTAAATGTCTCTCTGCGCAGATATTTCCTGAAAACTAAAATAGGGGACCCCCCACTCCCATTCCCAGGTTGACTTTTATAGAAAGAGCAAGGTCAAATCAATAAGAGCACAAATGTTTCACTAAAATCTCATCAAAAATAAAATGAAGTTCAACGGGAGCTGAAAGTTTCAAGAGTTGAGATATAGTGGAGATATCTGCCATAATCACATATGCAAATGAGGTGATGATGACATGTCCTCATTACTTCTTCATTGGTTTGTCCATGAAATCATGAATATTCATATCAGTTTGAAAAATAGCAGCTCTTTCTCTCTTCCTTGTAAATTGTCACCATTGTACAGTCATGACTACCGTAAGATGATTTGATGTCCTATATCATTTCTTTCTTTCAAATTGATTTCAAAGGAGGAAAAAGTGTTTAAGACTCATGTACACATCAATAGACTTGTGAGGGCCTCATCACATTACACTCTCATCTAATTTGCAAATGTATGTGACTGTGACCCAAACTCTGTTTATCAAAAACATGCGAGCCTCAAAAATTCCACGACTTTCTAGATCATAATCCCACATTCACAAAACTATCCCTTCTCACAGGTCTGTTTGCTTGATTGAACACCATTCACTGGAGTCAGCTTGGATTGAGATCGGAGCCATGCTTTAATGGCTTACAGTGCCTCGTGGCAGTCGCGCTGAAAGCCGTTATTACGTCTACGCCTCCGCAGTTGTTTTTCATTCTGCTGCTCACACCAACGCAGCAAAGAAACCTTCTGCCCACGCCACTGCATACAAAGCCTTCTGAGGCCTTGTGGATTTCCATATTCTCGGCTAGCACACTTTATTTACCTACACGGTCTCTCATAATGATGTAAGAGTTATGAGATGCATACCAAGTGCGGCATCATTATGTCTAAGAAGGAAACAGTTACTTGGGCTTTACATTTTTTTTTTTAAATCAGCAGCTGCAGTTTGCAAATTTTCTCTGTTGGTGTACTGTAGGAACTGTCCTATGCCAGATTGGGGGAAGCATTACAAAATTATGCCACCAACATTTGTGAAATCTCGGCTAGAAATATTCCATTACTATCTAGGAAACACTTCGTTGGAAAGTCATGTGATATGCAAGGTTCTCCCTTAGAATCTACCAAATTTAAAAAACAAAGTACATGAGACTGACAAAAAAAAAAAAAGCAGCAAATTTTACCGCAGCATGCAATTGCCTGGAATGTCTCTGCTTTCACAAGTGATCACCACATTCTAATACAAGTACGGGCCTTAATTCTTTCATCTACGGTACATGAAGTTCACTGACATCAATCTGAAATCTCGTTGATTGACTTCTTGACCTTTTATTGCCCAATGTGAAGAGGACCATGATGGTCTCTTTCTTTCTGCCTTTCCTCCCAAAATAGACCGCTGGACATTCCCAGCAGAAGTCATGACTGGAAAACAACATTATGGCCTGCCTTCAAGGAGCTCTACAATCTCATGTAGCAAACTGGAACAAAGTGTTAACAAATATCCATCAAATGGTGTCCTTTTGTGTTGACAAGATCTGGGGCATACAGAGGTTAGGTACTGGTGGAGAGATAGAAGGAACAATCTGAAAACAACATACATTGTACTTCCCATTCCCTCTACAGTAAAGGCATACAAAACAGAAAGTGGTCCTATTTGAATTGGAATCGGAATAAAGCTATGAAGTATGATTAAGCTTCAAGAATATAAGAGGCTTCTGAATGATCCATTTTACATCTTCAGTTCACCGTTTTTTCAGAATATTAGACAAACATTGCAATTGCAATTCATTCCCTACAGAGCAAATATTTTCAATGCTGTTCGCATATCACAGAACTCTTCATTGTGCATTTGCATATTACTGGCAGAATTTGAAGAGTTCAATCTCAAAATGGGTTACCACTGGTAAGCACCATTTTTCAACATTATACAGTGAGTCCATCATCAGATAGAGCAAAACAAAACCTTTTCAGTAATACCTTACTTGTTACATAACAAAGGATATTCTTGAAGTTATGATCATAAACATCCAACATTTTCTTATTTTTTCTAGTTCTCTTAATTTTTAGTTTTTATCAGCTTTATCTGTAAATGTTTCAAATTAATGCAAATGCATTGCATTTTGCAATTAAACTCTTCAGTTGTCTAAAAGGTGTTCCACAGAATTTGTTGACTGCACTTTACACTGAAATTAAGGCATTCACCCGTTACCTTTCACAACCCTCAACATATCTTATGCAATTCACATCGATGTGAAAAAAAAGGAAACAAACAATAAGCCATACACAAACTCCCCAACCAATTGTTCTCCTACCATTCATAATTTTCTTTACCCCGGTTAAGGTTGTGACAGGCCATCTTTTAGAAGGGCCATAATACCCTGCTCCTTCTCATACCTGGCATGATTGTGTTGTATCTACACAAACAGCTGACATATTACAAGGGCTGCTGACTATACAGTGTAATCAGAAATGAGCTTTGCATATCAGTACACATAAACTAAATGACTGACAACAGTATCATACTATCTCTAAATTGCATTATTATTAAGCCGACAATGCAGACTGCAACCAAGTATTTAACTCGCTGTAAATAAACCATTAAAAGAACAACAAACACAGTCATTATTGTCGGGGTGGGAGAAGGGGGTGTAGTTAAGGAACACAGTGCGTTACACATTCAACTACGATGACACTGCAACCTGGTCGTACCAACTGGTCAGTGATTACCATCAATCACCATGAGTGAAAAGTGACCAGGGCAGCGTTTCATGACACCCGTCTGTCACTGACACCTGTTTTAAGCTACTGAAATCCTTGCATCTGATCGGCTGAGAGCAAATTTGTCAGTAATGATCACTGACAGACCACATGACGAAATACCCCTTTGGACTACACTTGGGCAACTTGTGCAACCAAATCACATGGGCAGCTTCAAAGACAACAGATGCATGCTTATTTAACATCACATACCATAATTGTGACAAACAAAAACAAGTCGAATTCAATTTGCTGCCTTACGTCATCTGTGGTCATTGTATCAGACTGCAGTTGTACACATACACAAGTCCAGTAAATGGTCACTTTCATTTGGATGCTTTGGTCATGGGCAATCACAAAAAAAGAAAAAGAAAAAAAAAACACACCTGATGATGGCGCAGACAGCTCTGTGCAAAGCTTTTACTCAGTGGCAATCATCCTCCATAACGTTTTCACACACAATAGTTCACATCTCTTTCTCTCCCTCATACAATATTTTCAAATCTGTAGCTTATATCATATATGTACATATTTTGTTATCTTACAGTATACACATGCATTCGCTCACTGTAATAAGAATAATTGTTTACCTTGACACATAAATACATGTCCACATTAACTAATAGATACCCAGTGCTCAAAAGTTAGATAGGTTTGCAAATAGACACAACTGTGCGGCTTTCACTATTGCAGCTTCCTTTTGAAGCAGCCGTGGGCAGTGTTCCTATAATCCTACTTGCCTCGTTTCTCGGCAGGCTAAACAAAGAGGTACAAAGCGCCAGGTCTAGGTGCACGCTTTAGTGCCGCTTCAGGTGTGGACCCTGTGTCGTTCTGGCTACGATCACTCAACAAGAAGCTAGGATTCTCGTTTAATCGCATGACACTAGTGCATCTAACCATGACTCCATGTACACAAACACTGACCTTGCTGTTACACGCATTGCAGTCAAAAACCAAATTCTTTCACTGCAGTCACATTTTTGCTCACTTTTGGCTTCTCGGATCAAGGTAGGGAGAGTTTTAGTATGCTGAGGTCTCAGAATTACGAGCAGACTGAATGCATTATGAACCAGCCAAGAAAAGACACAGTACATGGCAAGGCATACACAATGACAGATTGATGGCAACGAGCAGAGAGAGAGAGAGAGACCCACGCCCACACAGCCACAAGACAGATTAATGTGATCTTAAAGGTGAAGCAATAACGACAGAAAGACGAACAGACCGACAGAGGTAGAGGAGTAGTGGTGACATCACAAGGTCTGACCAGACATTATTCCTGGCTACACATACAGCTCAAATAACATATTTCTCTCTGCAAAAACAAAAACAAAAACAAACTAGAAATGTCGCTTTGGCGACTGGTATGCCTCCGCCATAATGCATGATTTTCCCAATAGGTCTAGATAGTACATGTGGACAATGTGTGATTACATTTTCACAAAATTGGCAAAATATTGAAATGACAAGTTTGTCACAAACGTGTTGAATGTTCACCTTCCTTGACCTAGGTTTAATTGGATGAATAGGAGAGCATGTATCTAGGGATTTAAGGACTTTAACCTAACTTTGACCCATTCATACATTTAGACATTGAGTAATTTTCAAGGTACAGGTGTGGAGAAAAAGTGCAATTTCTGAATTGAATAGTAAATTGTTACCATTTTCATCTGGCCCTTGACCCTAAAATTCATAAGATAATCACTTTCAGGTAGAACATGCATAATATGTACTAAGTTTCAAGATAACTTGAGCCACTTCGTGATATGGAGGAAAAAGTTAGTTCAGCACTTTCACTTGATCTTTGACCTTTTGACCTTTGAGGCAAAAAAAGAAGAAAAAAAAAAAACTTTCCAGAGAATTTCTATTAGGTTACACATGCATACACCAAGTGTAAAAAAATAATAACCCTGCTGGCATTGCATAAATATGAGGGAAATAGTAAAATTTTGAAGTGTTGCACTTGACCTTTGACCCCTGACCTTTGACCCCATGAACCCTACATTCTCTAGATAATCACTTCCAGTCAGTACATGTATATACTATGTTCCATGAAGATACCTTGAACAATTTTCCAAGGCACGGAGAAAAAAAAGAAGTTTTGATATTTTTACTTGACCTTTTGACCTTTGACCTTTGACCTCATGATCCAAACTTTCACCAGCGATTCTTAATTGGGTAATACATGTATACACTAAGTTTCAAGAAAATATCTTCAGGCATTCAATAGATATGGCGAAAATAGTGAAATTTCATGTATTTGACCCTGACCTTTTGACCTTTGACCTTTGACCTCATGACGCAAACTTTCACCAGAGAATCTTAATTGGGTAATACATGTATACACTAAGTTTCAAGAAAATATCTTCAGGCATTCAATAGATATGGTGGAAAAAGTGAAATTTTATGTATTTGACCTTGACCTTTTGACCTTTGACCTTGAGCATGTGCACCCAAAAGTTGATAGGCACAACTTCACCCCCTAATACACATACCTGCCAAGTTTCATTAGGATACCTCAAAAGGTTTTGGTAGTTACCCTGTCCACAAAATTCATTACGGACGGACGGAAGGACGGACGGACGGAAGGACGGACGGACGGAAGGACGGACGGACGGACAGACGGACGGACGGACAACCCGAAAACATAATGCCTCCGGCACCACTTCGTGGCGGAGGCATAAAAACAAAACACTAGGAAGTATGCCTCAGCACTGACCTTGGGCAAAGCAAAGTCTCCACAGAAGATTTACTCATGATTTCTTAGACACCCAGCAGAGCTTTATAGAATGTGGACAAAAATTTTCCTTGACACTTCACATTGATTCCTGAATGTGTCGTACTCCTATTCACTTACGTATCATACTAACAGCTAGGAGCATTGCGGCACAAGTACAGTGACACACACAGGCATGGATTTTGTATTATCCTAGACCTTAACCTACCACATGAGCATGATTGATGTGACTTAATTGGGTAATTTGAACAATGCATTATGATTTACTACACAATGAGGCAGAGCAGCATACATTTTCTTCACAAAATATTCACGTAGAACAGTGATGCCTAAAGGTTTTAAAAAAACACGAGAGCTCAGCTCGGTGCTATAATTTCACAACAAGAGACTGCTGACTAGTCCTGCTATTAACAGTGGAGGTGGAGTGGCCATTCTTGGCCATACTCTGCGTGTTGCCTGCCAGACTAGCCATGGTCTCTGCAATTTTGGAGGTCGTTATCTGGCTGTCGGTCTTGCCGTTGATGCCACCCTTGTTCCGCGAGCCCCGCGATCCCGTGCCCCCCGAAGAGGCGCCAGGTGTCGGCGACTTGGCTTTCCCCTGCGCAGAGTTTGAAGGCGCTGCTGGCAGGTTGGCCGAGGGGAGAGTCTTGGGCTTGGTGGTGGTGGTGGGGAGGGCTGTGGACAGGAGAGCACTTTGGGAAGCAAGGCTGCTGATGCCAAGGGCACTGGGGAATGAGGCAGTAGGCACCTGCGGGAGGTTCTTGGGGAGAGCAGCCTGTAAGGCCAAGGAGATGGCCGAGTTGCCGAGAGGTGTGATGGGCTGGACAGAAGGGTGGACGACAGGCTGACTAGTGGCTGATGATGGAGTGACGTGGGTGGAGGTTGCAATGCGGATGTGCGGAGGCTGGGCGGCAGTAGCGAAGGGAGGAGTTATGAAGGGCTGAGTAATCATGGAGTGCAAGGGACCGATGTAGCTTGCCGTCGGCAGGAGGAGCGAGGTACCAGCAGTGGCGGGAGACTGCAGGGCAATGGGTGGGATGAAGGGACTGTGTCCTGCATTGGACATGACGGGCAGTGTCTGAGTGATGACTGACGCCGTCATCAGGCTCTTGGAGATTGGACCAGCTGCAGTAGTGAGGACGCTGGTTGACAGGGGGCTGGTCATGCTGGGTGAGGTCAAAGGTGAGGGAGTGGTCAGTATTGGACTGATCTGCTTGGCGGTCAAGCTAACAGTAGTGAGTTCAGCTGACGATGTGACTAAACCATTTGAGATCACTGTCTTGTGGGGGCTGGCTGCCTGGATGACTGAGGGCTGGGCGAGGAGTGAATTGATTCCCACTGTCTTGTGGGGGCTGGCTGCCTGGATGACTGAGGGCTGGGCGAGGAGTGAATTGATTCCCACTGTCACCACCGGTTTGCTGGCACCGATGACACTCTGAGAGGCAGGGTTGAATCCCAGGCGCACCGGTGGTGAGCTCATGATGCGAGGAAACAGGTGAGAGTTCCGCATGGGGGACTGGATGACAGGAAGCTGCGCCACAGTGAGCTGACGACGGACCGGTTGGCGCACCACCGGCTGCTTGCCAAGCAGCTGGCTGACAGTCTGCCTTGATATGCTTCCTGCCATAGCGCTGGCTGATTGCGTCACCAGTACTGACATGTCTTTGCCCGCTGGCGGGGACACCACGTGGCTGACCACTGGCGAGATGTGACTAACAGCCGAGGGGATGTGTCCGGCCACTGGTATGGTGGGCGCTTTGTCCTGGTTCATCTGCAGGAACGTGGTGCGGGGGGATATGGAGGTGCCATGGTGCGACGGCCTGATCTCTTCAGAGGCATGTCTCTGCCGGCCAGACTCTCCCGGCGGCGCCGCCTGCACCTCTTGCAAGGCACTTATTCGCAGCATGGCCTCGTTCGCCGAGTGGCTCAATCCCGGCACACGTGTGGTGCTGCTGGTGTACGGGAGGCTGGGCCTGGTATGGTGGCTGGGGAGTGCGGCAAAGGAGGTGGATACAGAGGTGCGAGGGTAGTCAGGATGTGAGAGGTGTGGTGCTACAGGCTGGTGGAGAGGCGACTGAACTCTGGAGTGAGCCTGAGACTTTCTCTCTTCTTCCTCAGCTTCTGCAAAATGACACGTATACAAAATAAGCAATCTTTGGGTTATCATCCAGTGACATACAGGTCTTCCTTATCTTTACTAATGGCCACTGCATGCTTCACAAAATTTCATCAAGGCTTTCTCAGGCATCTCAGAAGAGGAGATTCAATATCATTCCATGTTACTTGCTGTCTTGCATAGCACATTTACAAGGCATAAATACAAGACCAAAATGCATGTTTTCTAGCCTACTTTTTACATGAAGGAAGACAAAGAAACTAAGTAACATTGGGGTACATCGCATTCCAGCATGTTATTGCTGTCCTGCACAGGAAGCAGCACAGATAAACATGTCACAACAAGAAACCCAACATAGGACAACTGCATGAACATGGCTGTTAGAATGTTATCAAATGTAAAATATGTCAGCACAGAGAACACAACATACTCTTGGAAACATAAGAAATTCTTTCTCTCCAACAAAATATATGATGTACCGACACATAGAGAGTGACAGAACTAAATTAATAATTTTGATTAGCGCATGATGTGGTACTGCCTCAAACAGCCAAATGGTTTTGAGGAGGAGGTCCACTTCACCTGATGCTGTGGAAGTTGACGCCTGGTCGTCGTCATCGTCCGGCTTCTTCTTGTCCACTTCAACAACTATGTCCTTCTCTTCGGCAACCACAAGCCGGTCATCGTCGTCATCATCGTCGTCATCGTCGTGGTCGGTGGGTAGTTTGACTTGCTCACTGGTCGACATGCCATTCTTTATCTTGAGGAGGTCTAGGCGCTGCTGGGTGGCAATTTTCTGCCGCACTAGGCGGTCTTGTTCGTGGTCCAGCTCCCGCTCCTTGCGTGTCAGCACCTGCAATAAATAGAGGTGGGCAAGGTTTGGGAACATCAGTAATCTGTAAGGCATGGTTGGACACAACCTTGGTAGAAAGAAGTCTGTAAAAAGTTGCATGTCACTCTGAGCAGTCAATCTACAATATTCTGGGTTTAAATGGGGTTACTTCAAAGAACTTTAGACACTATAGTAATGGTTAACTGTCTATATGTGACACGAAAAATGCCAAAGTATGTAACTGAGGTAGACAAATATTAGTTCATTGAATATGCTTTCAGGTTTAATTTTCAATTCTTGTTTACAAAAGAACATGGGGGGGGGGGCTCATCAGAGCTTGAGCTTCAAAACTGAGTCAATCTTTCCTTTGGTGTCCCTTGGTAGTTCATGTCATTAAAACTGCCTGGTTAACTACTTCTTGAGGGCCGCACAAACAATCACAACTATCATCCCAAAAGGGTATCAACACAATACAGATGTAACATGTTCTACTGGATAGAGAGATGAAGACTGTAATTTGCAGTGTTCCACCCCTCAGTAGCCCTTCCCCTAGGCCCTTATGGGGACCAAATGTACCCATAGAATATCTCTGCGGTCCCTACCCCTACAGACAATTCCCGAATCTGTTGAATGCATTTTGAAAAAAAAAAAAGTTATATCAGACTTTATTCCATGAATGGGTCATGCATTAAACTGCTTTGAAATCTGCCATCTTTCTCTGTAGCTATATTCAAGTGATACCAAGAGTGTCTGCTTGATATAAAAAAAATACCTTTTTCAATTCTTTTTTCAAATCCATCACCATTCATTTTGATCTTTGGGGCAATGAATCAGGGCCCCATTTGAAACCTCCATAGGTGCATAGTTGGGTTCCCACTGCCAACTATCAGGAACACCTCACATTCTTCCCTTCAACATGTATCTCAATGCATTAGACTTGGTTCTTGTAGTTAATGATCTGAGGATGAAGCTATTTGAAATGCAAGCCTATGGGGCATTTGGGCCTGCCTCTGGGTCCCCTTGGCTCCCAGGGGGACCATCTGAACTAGTTGAAAAACTTTATATTCCCACCCCTTGGGATGATTTCTGCCAAATTTGTTGAAAATCTGCTCTTGCATTTCAAAAGAGAAGATGAAAAATGTCAATTTTATCCACACACCCCATCCTCACTTTTTTAATTCCCCAACCCCCAGGGGGTCCCAATCAGAACATTGCTACCACTGTCATTGACTAAGTACCTTTCTTCCTTAAATCTTAACATGTTTAAGTGCAATACCACTTGGCTGTTCTACTTCTAGATCTGGGAAAAAACATCTTTGAATTCACTCGCTTTTGGGCCTATTGGGTCATACCCGGTTCTCCCAAGGGGTCCATCTGAGTCACCTATACAACTTTGTATCCCTCACCCATCAATTCATCTCTGCTCAAGTTTGGTTGCAATCAGACCATGGATTATAAGGAAGATGGTGAAATCTTTGACCCTTGGCTCACAAGAGCCGATAATATCAGTGATGAGTGATACAACTACAGTTTGCGACCAAATGTAATTCGAAGATGAGTATTAGAACTTGGCGAGTAGTAAAGAATAATCAGTATGGAGTATCATGAACACCTGTTGACTGGCACCATTGGCAAAGACTGGAGTGGATGCACTACAGGGTTCATAGCTGAAGGTCACAAGAAGCAATTTCAGCAAACATCTCAATCCCACATCTTAAATAAATGAGGACATTGATGTGAAAATACAAAAACCCAAACACCATTATTTTGCATCTTTGATGAAAATCAATGTATTAATAAGTTAATGGCAATTTGAATGTTTTGATCAACCCTATCAACAAAGGAAATTGCCCCAGGAACTCTGGAGGATAACTTAAAAAGAGTTGAATGAGAAAAGTCACAACAGAAGTATATATTACTGGCAGAAAAAAAAAAAACAAAGAAAAAAACACCATATTCGTTGCAAGCCACTTTCACTTTCAAAACATTTCCTGGTTTCTAAATTAGAACAAATGAGTCAAAGGAGATTGGTATAAAGGTCTGATCAAATAATTAGGATTTACAGGATGATGGGACACTATCATGCAAATCTGTACAACTTGAAGTCCTACACAGAGTACAATTCCTTTGTGCATGTACAGTATGTCACTCTCATGTCCATTTTCCGGAGAATGAGAGAAAGGTATACCATACATGTATATTTGGTGATTCTGAGCTCTACAGGACTGCCCTAATTCAAATTTGATCACCGAATGAAAATTTACCTGAATGTAGCGCAGGGCTCCACGCAGGATGCTAAGGTTGGAGGTTTTCGATTTTCTGTCCTCCATATTGGGAATGGCAGCCCTTAGGTTCTCAAAGCATTCCTTGAGGTGGGCTCGTCTGCAAAGACCAAAAACAAAACGAACACAAAACACATGTCATGTTATTATGAAACTTGTTTCTCCCATCATTCATGCTTGTGTTATTTTTTTAAGGAACAAGCGAGATAGAGAGATATTACTTAGAAATTATGTAGATGTACAGGTTAATGTAGATCTGCACTTACTAGGACCAGGACATGACAAAGAACCTGGGCACCATTTCATCAAAGTTGTCAGCCCTGACAAGTTGTCAGTCTCGGACAATTACCATAGTAAAAGTCAGTGACAAAAGCTTCTCAGCCAATCAAAACCAAGGATTTTACTGGAAATGCCAGTGCCCTGGATTTAAACAACTTAAGATGTAAAGACATTGAAAATCTGATGCTGCTACATGGGTAAATCACCATCCATGCAGAAATGAAGATAGCTCTATGTATAAGATTAGTCTGTGGCATCTTGTAATATTTTTTCTTATTCTTACTTTCATCATTTGAATACGTTCAGCAGGATAAACTCCAAGTGGTAGATTACAGATGCCTTTGCATATCCCTTATTAAAACAGCATATCACAACAGCATATCGATTATCAAAACAGTATTCAAAAGGCATTTTTGCAAAATTCATATGATCTATGATTATCATGTCATACTTTGGCATTAAAACATTTTGCTTTTGCAAGATTACCATGATTTCTGTGTTAAAAAAAAAAGCAAGAAGAGATTTTACACTTCATTTCAAGTCTGTTCCTCTTTTAACATTTCCTCCTAAAATTACATGATCCCCAGCTGCATGCTCTTCACATTATATCACGTGTCTCTGACTTCTCAAAACTGCCCTGTTTCCATTTTTGCATAAAAGGGCCTCTCAGGATAACAAACCATACTGTAGCTCTACAGATATTCAATAACTTCTAGGCATGGCATGACAGCAGCTAAAAGTATGTACAAATGTACCAAGCAAAACCAACCAACAAGCTTCATGTATGAGCATCAAGTAATGGTGACACCAATTGTGTGTCATACACAAATGTGTCCAAAGAATGAGGTCTTGATCCTATTTGACAAGACATATATATTCATACTTGCAACTTGCAACTATATAATTGCAGCTACTGTGGCAAGTGCACTATGCACATGGCACTTACCAATTGACAAAGATGACCTTGACCATTGCTAGACTACGTACTTGTGCCTATTCAGACTATTTACAATGTAAGTACAACATGTATGTTTCTGTAACAGTAAAATAAGATCATAACATCACCTGCTGATGTGGATGACGGATGTATGTATTGAATATGGGCATCTCCAAAGTAAAAGGGTACATTTCAGGGATGTCGGGTTATTTTCTGTTTTCAATAAGCCTTACCCCCCAGTACAAATGATCTTTGAAAACACTTTAATGAGTGATAGCTTTGCCTCAAAGTTGCTTCAAACACCGAATATATTAGGATTTATGCCAGGATGAAAATTTTGCAGCAAACATATGTTATGTGGACTGACAAACTGTCACGTTTTTGTTAATCCACATAACATACACTGTACGTTCACCACAAAGTCTAGAAATGGTATAAAACAGAGTGTTCAATACAATTTAAGGGCTGCTGTCAATTTTTTTTTCTAATCGATATTAGGCCATTCAGTTGAAAAAGAACAAATTTTCAATGAGCAAACTTATTATTTGACCTAAGTTATATGTTACTACATAGATGTCAGTTCAGCGTAACATACATTCGCCACAAAATGTTCATTTTGGCATAAATTCTAATATATTTCTTGTTTGAAGCAATTTAGGGGCAAAAGTGATCTCTCTTTACAGTGTTCTCAAAGAACATGTTGCATGGGGGGGGGGGGGGGGGGGGGAGTGCAATGCACATTGGAAACAGAAAATAACCTGACACCCCTGAAATGTACCCTTCTACCTTGATACTGCGCATACTGTACACAATTTATGTGTGTGTATGCGGTTTTGTGTGAGTGTTTTTGGTGTTTGTTTTTTGTTTTTTGTTTTTTTACAATACTGACCTGTTCTTTTCCAGTTTGTTGTGAACTTCTCTGATACCAGCCCTGCAGAAAATGAAACAGTCCAGTATAACTTTATCAAAAATCAATAAAAAACAAACAAACTAACAAACAAACACTCACATATACACATACACCATCTATAGGTACTGAAACTTTGCAATTTGGATGTGCAGTCACTTTTTTTATCTTCTTTAACCAATGCAATGAAAAACCAGCAAGAGATACATATGATGTATATCTTTGAGCACAACTGGATATAAAGCATGTAAATAAGTCATGGCAAGTTCAATGTCAGCACTATATTTCATAATTGTCAATGTCTACCCTTTGCAATGTCTCAAGTTGTAAAAACAGAGGCATGCACCAGACAGAAGTACCACAATGTTATACAGCCCTCAGCTTTTTTACTCCAGCCTTTTATGTGTGTGTGTTTGTTTCTTTGTTGTTGTTTTTTTTTTGGGGGGGGGGGTGGACATGGTGCCTTTGAATGTTTCTACAGACAAATAGCGCTATATAAATGCTGTTCCATCATCATCATCATCACGTGCCTCACTGTCCCAGCTATTTGCAGGATTCCAAGGTCAGTGAACCAATCTTGCTCTTTCCCTCACCTTCCTCAAAATCAATGAGTTCCTGGCCCACTGTTTTTTAAGCACAATAGAAAGCCTCTTGACAGTGGTTCCTGATGGCTGCCCAACAACGTGAGTGCATGCATGCATGCATGCACCATGCATGCACATATTTCTGTTTTGTAAAATCCCTCTTGCTTGGTACTAGTAGCATATGAATTCAAAGCACTGATCATGGAAAATATATAGCATGTGACTAAGCCTGGACAACTGAAAAACACATGTATGTACATGTAACACTCAAAATAATACTGAGATAAAGGTTTATACTGTATGCTTGCGGTGAATCTTTGGGATGACATTTACATGCACCACCACGTCTTCTTGTAGCTCTTTAACGCGAGCCAGACTTGTTTTTGATTTGCTGTTTTAAGGGGGTGTTTATAAGGTTATTCTGTATTTGTGCATCACATGTGCATCGCATGTGCATTGCCGCATCACATTATACTGACACAAAGGCCTGAATTCACAAAGGTAGTTCAAATCCATCTCATGGATTACCATGTCAATTTCCATGATACAGTACTGTATGTTGCATGCTGTAACAGTAATCGAAATCAAATGCACACTGACATGTGCAAGGTACAAATACACCTTCATCTGTACTGCACACTTGTTTTTGTCCATGGATTCTGCTTAAACTACCTTTTGAATTCAGGCCAAAGAGTCTGAATGAAAATGCCCACCCACCCACCCATTTCTTTTTTTCTTTTTCCAATCTTAACTTTGCACACATACAGAGTAAGCATAAGAGAGTGAAGCACCCCCTTCATTGGAAAATTTCCTACCCTGTAGACTGTGGCACTCTACATCCTTAGGATTGATGAAGATGAACAAAACACAAATATCATTGAACACACACTTGTATCTTTTTTTTTAAATGTCACAGGTTAAAATTGGCCATGCAAAGAATATAAAAATGAAATCTGTAGAGTAGACACAATCAATAATTTTGATCAAGAACAAAAGATATGCACAAAACTGCTCTACCTTTTGTCCTTCCCACCAGAGTCTACCGATTCTGCCGAGTCACTCTCTGAGGGCTTGAGAGCTGGAGACAACTTGGGAGATGTGGGTCTTTCCCCAGCAAAACACTGATTGTGGCTGACAATCTGGTGGACAAGGCGTGGACTCCGGCTGCCTTGAAGATTGCTCGGGCTGGGCCCACCCCTCGGACTGTCGGGAGCGGTCAGCATGGTGTACTTGACGTCCTGAGACTTGGCCAGGTGCAGGAGGTCGATGGCCTGGGCCTGCTGCGGAGTCACCATGTGGGAAGCCGGCGCGGTCGACGACGAGGACGGAGGCGGGATGGGAGGGGGCAGCGGAGGGGGCTGGGGCTGCGGTGGCGTGTGCGACGGTGCTGGAGGCTTGGAGGGAGGCGACTTGGACATTGCGGCTGCAGGCTGTTGCTGCTCCGCCAGCGGCACTGAAGCAGCCTGCTGGACCAGATGAGGATGTTGCGGCTGCAAGTATCGCTGATGTTGCGCATGCTGAAGATGCAGTGGTGGATGCTGCTGCATGTGCTGCTCACCCGGTTGGTGCGGAACCCGCGTGTGAAGGTGGTACGGAACGGACGCATGGTGGTGAGGAGAAAGGGAGGGAGGTGGGAGAGGTGTCTGGGAGTGTAACTGGGGATGGTTACCTGAATTTGAATGGGAAAGGGGTGGATACGAAGTCGTGTGTTGGATGATGGATACTGGGATACTGCTCGGCGTCGTTGCCTGGACTTTGCCTTGCAGAGATGCAGGAGAAGGCGTAGCCAGCTGGGCTACGCTGGGAGGAGGCTGGCTGTAGCGTGCTTGGACTAAATGAGAATGTCGCTGCTTGCTCGGCAATGAGCCCGCAAGCTGCTTCTCGAGAATGGGGGATGAGTAGTGGCCGAACTCCTTAGGTTTGTCTCCTTCTACATCATCGTTCCCTGCAGATAGCCAGATTGAGAGAAAAATACACAGAATTAACATCACATGAGAATCATTTAACCACCACAATGCATACTTTGAAGCAATCACAGGATGGTACGGAATACTCCGAGATCAAGCAAGAGCAGAAAAGTAAACATTTAAGCAGACAAAGACATATATTGCATACCTGTACTTCAGAGAAAATTGTATGAAACCGGACCTCTTCCTGGCAAGGTACTGTAACAATTCACTAGTATCATACAGGCATAGACTTAATGACTTGTACAACATACAAACATGATTTCTTGAGCCACAGCAAATGGATACTGTTGATACCGTGTTTTTGTTGTTGTCGTTTTTTCTCGGGCACGAATACATGAATGGATGATATTTGTTTACTTCACTCAGTTTAAGGTCATGCATCTTATACTACACTGTGATAGTACAACATGTGTTTGTACTTTGAGCCCAGCCTGCTTTCTGTTCACTATTGATCTTGAGAGGCACCATGCCGCAACAGGCAGCGCAGTGATTGCTGTGAAAACACACTTTGGCCACAGGCTCAATGTTCAACATCTGCCGTTACCATGTCAAGAATATTATCAAATCCTCTACAGCAGTCTACATGTAAAACAGGGAACCCACCTGACAGTGACCAATACATGTAGATGCAGAATCAGTTCCATTACAAACCTTTTATTTCATAATTCTGATAGCTGAAGAGTTTAAATGTGTTATACAGTGTACAATGTAGAAAATTTCAAGTTGTGCCATATGTTTGATAATGTTATACCACAGTACATCTAACTTACCCAGAGAATTTCCAGAACTGGGTCACAAAATGGTCACTAGGCATGGGTGATAAATGTGCATTACAACAACTGATCCACTGCAGTTATCTCTACAATATGATTCACACACACACACACACACACACACACACCAGGAAGCTGGCGTTTATAGCACTATGCATCACGAACATACAGTGAAGTGCCAAAAACAAACCATTTTATGGTAGATCAACACTCACACCATAGCACAAGCAGTTTCTATTAAGTAGGCTACTGTGGAAGGAACACATGCAATTTGCTTCAAAAGAATCAGACTTCATGATTTCAACTCATCTTGAGTTGGGTGTAATTCACTCTTTTTTCCCCCCTTTTTTTTTGACAGATGAAGATGTTCTACACAGTATTCAACTCAGTAGCAAGGCATGAAAAAACATGGGTACTTGAAAGGGAAGACACTTGATATGCTTGCTTGTTGATACAATGTACTGTACATGCTGTCTACTTGTAAGTGGTACGTTGATGTATTTATTATGTCTGACTGCCAATTTGCATGTAATGTATGCATCCAGGTACATTTTGTATGTACAGTTAAACTCGCCTAAGTCAACGTCGCATAGGTCGAATAATCGCGTAAGTCGATGATTTTAAAAAGTCCAGATTTTTCCCCATTGACTTACGTGTATTAATTCACTCACAAGTCGAATTTTGTAAGTCGAATACTCGCCTTAGTCGATGAAATTCCAAGAACACTTTCACGGAAAAACCATTGAATTCACTGTGCCTAAGTCGAATAAGATTTTATTGTGTAATAAATCACTGTAATTTATAATTCATTATTTATTACTCATTATTATTTTGTTTGTCAGATGAGTTTGAGGTGACATAAAAAAAATGAGCTAAAGTATCAAAATTCAAAGCGACCGCATGCGATCGTTGAACTCTCTTCGTGTTTGGAGGTCCGCGCGCTGGTACAGCCCTGTCAGCTGTCGCGCTACGTACGTACAGGGACGACTGGGCTAGTGTATTGCTCCACTCGCAGTAAGGCGTTCGTACAGTACACATGCGATCATTTACATGTACGGTATTATTGAACTTGCAGCGTAGCTTGGCATTTGCAGCGCTGTGCAGTGGAGTGGTATACAAGTGTATATGGATGAAGCTGCTGAGTTTTCTAAGCGGAAAGTAGGGGGAAAGTTACGGGCACGGGTAAATCAGAATTGCACCTCTACACGCATTTCAAGACACGGTATGGTAAACTGGAATCAATCACTGCTCAAATATCGTTCATATTCACTTCCCCAAGGTTTAACAAGTTTGTAAAGTAATCGGACCTTTGCCAATACTAATGCACTGTCCATGCAAAGTTACATGATAGCTGCGGCCCTGCCGGGCGACCCGTGCTGCGGCACACCGCTCCATCTCTCGGCTCTCAGAGTAGACAACATACATGTACATTATACATAATCCAGTAGGTGTGGTGTAACTGTAAGTCGATTTTTTTTTCGACTTACAAGTCGAAAATCGCCTAAGTCGATGTGTTTTGCTCAGTCCCGAGAAGATCGACTTATGCGAGTTTAACTGTATTACTCAATTGAGAGATTGCATAAAAAAACCAAATACTGTACAATGTACAACTTCTGTAATTCTGCACAACCAAAATATGCCCGCCTCCAGATGGTTGAGAAACTGCTAAAGAGTACAGCATAGATAACTAATGAAAGCTTACAATGTATATGCCCAGAACAAAAATGAACTCTTTATAGCGATACTGTATGAAGGGTAGTACACTGTATTTCATGGGAGCAAGAAAACTACATGTAAAAGAAAAAAGGTCCACTGTAATGTTATTGTAAAAAAAAAAAAAAAATCTTTTCTTTTCTTTTCTGCCGAGATTTTCTGTGCCAAATCTTAACAGCATTACATGTAGATGCATTGAAAGCTTGCAAGACAGATAAAATGCACCTGACAGGCTTTTAATGATTATGAATACTGTGCATAGTACTACAACCGTGCAGTATGCTGGATCCCTCAAATCATGGAGGAAAAACTAGTACACTTGTATCTCAAAAGTTTTCACACGATTTCAGGAACTCTGCCAGCTCATGATACAAGTCTAGTTCAGTGTAAATGCTACAGTTAACACATTCCATAAATACAATGACCCAGTTAAAAAAAAAAAAAAAAAAAAAAAAATTGTATACCACATAAAATGCACTTCATACAATTTGTATATCTCCAAGTGTTTGGCAAACTCTCAATTCCCATACAGTAACATACTGTAACATACAACACAGTAGTACATGTACAGCTGTACAGTGTATATAATTTATACTGCAGTAATTGTACTGTAGTTGTTGGTTCCTTAAGGTCTCCTGATCATGTCAAGCTATCATAAATCACCTTCTTGTAATTCTATTTGTATATATTTATCAAGCTGTAAGTTATGACAAAGATGAAAAGTACTTTCAATTCTATTTGACTCTTTTATCAAGTGTACATTTACAAATGTGTATGTCTCCTGCACATAGGAGAATCTGTACTTCCAGAGGTAAATGTACACTGTGTGTGAACATACAATTACAATTGTACACATACATGTAGCTCTCTGTATACTAATACTGTGGAGTCTCTGTGGACTCACTGTACAGTATGTGGAATTGTCAACTAACAAAAATAAAATCTAGATCAATTAACATTCCTGCTCCGTAATTATGACAACTTTATCAACTCAAACAACATGTACAATGTATGTGTACATACAGTGTACATTGTGGTTAATGACCCTACATGTATTTCATATGGCAGAGTTGCAATCAGCTTTTTAAAATGTTTACTTTATTGTTTATTAAAGCATAGAACAATGTGCTACATGTACATAAGCAGTTGCTTGATTGCCTGAGGCAGGTGAACCAGTCCGACAAGTTTTTTTTTTTTTTTTTTTAGCAAAAACAAAAAAGAAAAAAAGAAAAAGCTTGCTTGAATAGGAATCTCAAGCAAAAAGTTCTAAAGTCATTTTTTGTTCTTTTTTCTTTTTTTTTTACTTTCCCCCCCTTCAAACCCACAAAGTCAACAATACACAAGCTTTGATAATGACAGTTTAGTGATGCAATGCACTTTACAGGGATGATATAGTTTTGGTTGAGATAGGGCTTCAGGTTTCCACCTTTTTTGTGCGTGTGTGAAATAATGAGAAACTTCTGATGAAATACGAAAGAGCGTACAATTCTAAGAGGAATTCAAAGTTTATTTGATTAAAATCACTTTTTACGTGTAAGTGGCTGAAATATCCAAAAACAAAGAGATATGAATAAAAGGTTGGACCCACTTTTTATTATGATCACAATATTTTACTTTTTTTTTATACATGTACACATTATCTCGGCTATTTCAAACTGATTTTCATCAACTTAACTTTGGATTCCTCTCAGAATTGTATGCTCTTTGATATTTCATTTAGCGGTTTCTACAATTATCTCACAAAAAGTTCGAATCTGAATCTCTCATCTCAATCAAAATTATACCATCCCTCAGTAATGTCACTTTAGCAATTTTAAAACACTTTTACACTTTATGTGAGAAGCCCTAACACAATGAAACATCAACACTTAATGGAACCAAGTTTGTTTAATACTCCCATGTGTTTATAAAGTGTGCGAATCAATGTGTACTGTTTATTTAAATGATTGTGGTTTATTTACATGATTGTATTTTATTAAGCCCTTGACTTACATACAGATACATGTACACGTGATTTTCTACATTATTTTCTTATATTTTTGGACTTTCTTTTCGGGCAAGTGAAATTCATGTTCAGGTAAGTGTTCTGCAACAATTAAAGAATCTGCTTGCCCAACTTGGCAAGTGGTAAAAAACAAACAAACAAACAAAAAAACTGATGTACAATGTGCATTGCAGTACCTTGCATAGAATAAGTGCAGATTTGAAACTTGAGTACCGGTACACAAAAGGTAAAATAGCACAAGAACAAAGTTGTAAACAACCATTTCTAAAAATATCTAATGTTTGCTTAAAGGCGCCCTGAATTCCCAGCATACAATGTAGAAACCCCTTGCATCTTGTGTATCTACAGTTTTATTTGCATTATCATTATCTGGTGTAAGCAAACTTCTATTCAACATCATTGGTGATTGTGCACCATGAACAAGACATTCTTACTGGGAAGGATGAAGCCGCACGTCATGATAAATGACTGCAGTCATCGCCATTCAACAATAAGGAGGGGGATTAAATAAAAGAAAAATAAAAAAAGAAGCCTATCACAATTCATGGTCCATACAACTGTACAATACAGGATTTCGTTCTACAATGACATTGCGCGATACTACCGCAGAGCTACCAAGTCTCACGCATTCTGCGTGAGACTCGAGCATTTAGGGGGCCATCTCACGATCTCACGCATGACACCCATTTTTCACACGCATCGGGCGAAGTCTGTAACTTGGGCCTATTATAATGAGCATAGCTCAAAAGATTTAAGTGATAGTTGCAATTGAAGGTATATTTCCTTTTTGTCTTTCAAAATAAGTAAAAAATAGTCACTTAAGTATGCACCTGATCGCGCACCATTAAGAGCTCAAAATTGAAAAAGCTCCCTACCGTGGGAGGCCACATGGGGAAAAAAACCCTCCCACACCCTCACTCGCATGCCGAGATGCCGAGTCATGAAAATCTCACTCATAAAATCTTTTTGAACTTGGCATCCCTGCTACCGTACACTGTGCCATACAAAACTCTTCAACAGAACCTCCATTACAATGTACTGCAAAACCAGACATTCCCAGCATGAAACTTACGCAGGTTGGAATCGAAAGCCTTTTTTTTCCCTTTTTCTTTTTTGTGCCATTAAACATTCGTGAATCACTACTGGCATTCCATGTACAAATGTACACGTATTGTGTAGACAAAACACTGTCATGTGCATTTCACTTTCACAAATCTTGGCTCTTCTTGAAATTTGCAGAAGTTTCATGTACGCAAATATTTCTGGTTCTGCAATATGCAAAAGCTAGAGTCTCGGTTTCCAAAATTTGCTATTTGATGCCTTCATAACATGTATGTGAAAAAGATCACAGTCCTGTTGCGTTAAAGACTCATATTGTACAACAGTGACACATTACACGTACAACTGTACCTGTTACTTGTGCATACATGTACATGTTTGGTCACATGATGCTGGGGGGGGGGGGGGGTCCTACAGTGTACATGTACATTTGCATGAAATCCGAGGTCTTCAGAAGTCATTGAGAATTTTGAGGGATTTCTTGGAAGCAGAAATGACAAAAGATTTACTGCAGGCACACACATACACACATCTGTATGCAATGCAAAAACATATTTACATGTACAGTGTAGCTTCTCCAGCTTTTTTATACAGCATTAATATCCGTGTTGGTCCACAAGTGTAAATTAGTGGAATATGACAACTGTATTCAATCACACTTCTTAATAGACGATATACATATGTAGTACACATAATATGAATCATCAATTACTACAACTGTATTCTTGGAGTCATAAAGCATGTGAGTGAAAAAGCTGTCCACTTTGCTGTTGACATACAAATATGAGATCAAACAGCATTGCTCCCCAACAAGCCACCGTCATATCACACGAACCACATAAACTCAATGGGCGATTTTGGGTTCACCAGAAACCAGACACCCACCTTCACCGGCGTTACCCTACAGTGTTTGCTTGAGCTGTAGGCAGTCTACAACTATACATATGTGTGTATATATAGCTGAACAAATTTAATCACCCACACAGTTTGTACACTATACTAACAGGGTTAATCGCATTGCACTAGTATTTCATGAAGAAATAAAAGGGGGAAATTTTTTTTTTTGTCACAAAAATTGAATGCAGACACATATAATTTGCATGATATACATATCCCTAGACTTGAATTGTCTCCCCCCCCCCCCCCACTACACTTCAGGGTTTGAAAACGGGTCACTTAATTTTTCTGTAATATCTACAATAATATTGTAGTTCATATTTTCCCTATCAAGTTACAATGTACCTTGCGTGTGCATGGTGATAGTACAAAGCAGTCAGTCCGCAGCATGTATGCTAATGAGCCGATCCAGCAAGATTTATTCAGCACTCTCGTTGACGATCTTTGCGTTCGAAAGGTGTCTCGTCGTGCGAGATTTTGCGAGACTTTGATAGGGCTATGGTTTTCACAGTGTAGCGACTTGTACATATATTTGTCATGGCTACAAGTCACGGTAAATTGTTCTCCAGTCTTAGATCTTTATTTTGATAATAAATTTGGGTATAACATCGGATCTTATCATGACTAAATAATCAGTTGAATTTGCGTAAATTTTACCTGCTTTTCACGGAAGATTTTGTCGTCTAAAGTTCTTTTTTGGTTCCTGACCGGATTAAGAAACTGTTGTTTCTGATTTTGGCTTTTTCGTAGAGAGGAAACTTAGATGCTCATCATATATTGAAGTCAAGGAGACGCAAGCATGATTTATACTAGTTTTTCCGTTTTGAAATGTCTGTAAAATTCACTCCTAAGCCGGAAGTACGCTCCACACAAAGTCAACAGTGGCGCGATAAGAGCTCTCTGATTGGACAGTGCATGCATTCAGCGCTCGAACTACACGCGTGCAAAGAAACCGCAAGTGGCATGAAACCGTTATGTAGCAGCATAATGACGTAATGCAAGCGCTGAATGCAAGCGCTGTCCAATGAGAGAGCTTACTCTTGAGATTACACGGTTTCAAGCTGATCAGCACTGACATCGATGTATATTTTACTGGTTCCTGACCAGATTAAGCAACAAATTGTCAATATATTTACATGGATACAAAGATTAGGAGATGGACTACCAAACAAAGCATTTTCATTGAGACGCAAGGTGAATTTGATATTTTTTGACGTCTTGAACGTGTACTGCACGAATTACTTTTTTCATCATTTTTCAAGCTCAAATTACGCTATGATATTTTTCATTTACAATAATTTGAGTAACATGTGACGACAGATTACATATTTTCCTTGAATTTGATACCAAATTTGTGAATATAAGGTGTATTTTTGTTGCCGAAAGCCCAAGGACAAAATCCCCTTACGCAGCTTATTACGTATGCACGCCTAGAGCGGGCTTGCATACGAGTTGAATAAATACGAGCGAATTATCGGGTGCTGCGGACTGACTGAAAGGCAGATACAATTTCTACAAAGCTTCTCAATTCTACCATATTTCTTGGTATACATGTAGCTGTAGGCTACATGTACCTACACACATTTTTTATCTGTTGCCAATTTGTTATTTGTCAGCTGGTTCTGTTCTAGGAAATTAAAAAAAAAAAAAGAAACTTTTACAGTGTTACACAAGGAAAATGGTACGAGGATCATTAATTCCTTCTCTTATAAGGGGCATACAATGAACAAAATGACACACACACACACACAAAGACAACAACAACAACAAAAAGTATCCCACTGAACTTACCATTCTGGAGGAATACTGTACCTTGTGTTCATGTTGTATGTACGTACGCTGACAGAGCCACTATTTTTTTTTCCTCCTACACTCAACAATGTCTTCAAAATCTAATCAGTAGTTTAATTACTCTTCTTGCTCATCAACCCATGCCTACTCGAAAGGTCGCTGCCATGTCTCAACTGACCTTGCCTTTCTCATCCATTAATGAAGTCATTACCTTGCATAGTCTACTCAAGCCATTTTACTTCACTGCACAGGACATTCATTGTGTCTCCCATTGGGCAACACTTCTTGTTATAGAATGTAATCCTCCCCATTGTCAAGGGATACAACAACAAAAAAATCAATCTGATCAGCTGTGCAGCAGAGACAAGTAGCAAACTTGTTCACTGAGCATGAGGAAGGTACACAGCATACAGTCTACAATGTATGTTTTATGAAACCAATGGGGGATGTCCTTTGTGTTGATGAAGTATCATAGTTTTCACTTTCAATATTAATAAGGTAACATGTACAATGTGTACAGTGTATGTTACAATAGATTCAATGGATTCACAGTACAGAATACAGAATAAAGGAAAGGATACATAACATTGTACAGTTGTATTGTAGATGAAGACAAAAATTAGTCAAATTTCAAGTGGCAAACTGCTAAAGTAAAAAAAAAAAATAAAATTATGTGCTAACTTTTTTCTTTTATGCCATTCCTTTACAACTAATCATTATTTTAGTGGAAAGTGCAATCATTTCAAGAAATTATTTCTTCACAAACACCCATTCACCTACACTGTACTGAAAGTAGGAACAATACACCCCAAAATAGTCTTCTGTTGATGAGATCTTTACTGAGGTAAAAATATATGTGTAGGATGTGAGGTTTTCTACACTGAAGTCTTTCTTCATATTTAAGTATTTTTCTAAAAAAGACCAAACTTATCTTCTTTTTTTTCCTTCTTACGAATGCTTTTAACTTCCTCATTCATGATAGAGTGCAAGAGCTCATTCCTGATATTGAATAACAAATGTTTGCATACAAATGTACCTTTTTGATTAAAATGCAGTGATAAAGATTTTCTACACAAAAACATATCTATACCGGTACTGTGCATTGTCTACAAGACTATTCACGCGAAGCATACAGCGTAAGAGGAGTCTTCAACAATAGACTGATTTACTAATCTATGTTGTCAATTATGTGGGGTTTTTTTGTGGTCCTACGTGTATATAAACAAGCTTTTCCATCGACTGGTTCTTGAAGAATAAACTTAAATACTTGGAATCCAACCTGTACATGTACAGGTGAGTTGTACTGTTTATGTATAATCATCAGTTACTGCTATGTCAGGCAAGCTCTGGCAAGCTTTCTGGTAGTCAGAAACAACCTACATTGTGTGTACAATGACCAAATGTATGTGAAAAGTACAGGGTATGCATAAAATCTTAATGTCATGGTAAAGTCTATTTAATGTCACCGACATGACAACTAGAGCTCTCTTTCACAATTCCAAACTCTTTTAATTTTGTTTAAGCAGTATATTGTCCACGATTGTATTGCAATTGATGCAGAGGCTGACGCAGTTTTCTCAACAATGGTACAACTGTACATGTACATGTGCGAACATGTTGTGTACATACATGTACAGTAGTCTACCTGTATGATCTTCTATGTCATGGAGGTACAAACACATTGTACAGTACATTGTATATTGTAGGTGTTTGGATACAATGTACATGTACATTGTACATGTACAATTGTATTATAATTGCCATGCACAACTTGAGTTGAAACAAGATCTTACAAATACACAATTTTTAAAATCTTGTGACCATGAGAATGCTAGTCATCTGTCATAGTTCACTGGCACCAACAACTACTAGTAATACCACCAGCAATACATACATGTGCCTGTAAAATTTGTGGGTGAATTTGTTGTGAAATACATGTATACAAAAGGAATGTACCATACTATAGTCTGCTCAAGACATTTTTTGTTACTTCTAACATGTATTTCAACAGAATTGCCTTCCATAGGGCCTATCCTCTACTAAAATTGAAACAGAACCAATATACAGTGTATCATATTTAAAATAGTCTCTTGAATGCACAAATTTCTCAATTTCTATAAAAATGAGAAAATGAGTGATTACTACATTTCCCATAGCAGAATAAAACATACACATGTAATAGCTTGGTGTTGACAAGCAAAACACTTTTTTTTTTTCCCCGGGGGGGGGGGGGGGGGGGGGGGGGGGGTACAGTTTTTGTACACTTACCAAGTTTCTAGGCACATACCAAAGAATTCATTTCTTTCAACAATATGTACAAACATGTACACATACAAGTACAATGTAACAGAGCATTGTACATTGTACACTCGGTATGTATAGTAAGGGTACTAGGTCTCGCGCAGGGACGTAATGATCGCGCATAGTGCAACTGCGTATAGCAAGCGACATTACGCGTAGTTGTAAGCGCAAAATTTGCCGATACGCCCATGGAATAAACATACCTGACCTACCGCTCAACATGAGAAGGAAGCAGCTAAGAAATTTTGATTTCCAACAAATTTTCCACTAAATTTCCAACTTTTTACCTTGTACAAACCTACCTTCCCTTAAAATCTGTTCTAAGGATGTTGTAGCCTAGACGTGTCGTCTCGCTTGTCTCGTTCGTAGTCGATAGAATTCGTAATTTGTTCGATCGATCGTTTACCACGTGACGTCATCATACACAAGAACAATGTATGCTGCCAGCTACGCTGAAATACTATTAATAAATGTTGTTTTAAGTCAAATTTTAACACAACGATTATAATGTTACAAAGGAATAAATATTTCAGTCTATCGAAGTTGAAGTGTGATTTCAATTTGAATTTGCTTGTGATTTCTTGCGCTAACTTGTGATATATTTGTGACAGGGGAGGGCCATAATGATACTGAAGAAAACAACTTAGATGAGAGTGTGACAAATGGGTGACGAAAATGAGAGGGTGACGAATGGGTAAGCACACACACACACACACACACACACAAAATATATGTTCATATTCTACTTTTTTCCATTTTATATTACATGTATATTATTGGTTAAAGTGATTAGAAATATTGAAAGAAAACTTTATAAATGAAAATCATTAACGATTTATGAAAATATCAATGATAAAAATAATGATAATAAGAATGATAAAATGAGATGATGGTGGTGGAAGTGATAATAATAATAATAAAAATGATAATGATGATGATGATGATGATGATTATGATGATCGATGATGGTGGTGGTGATAATAGTAATAATGATAATAATAATAATAATAATAATAATAATAACACATATAACAATAATAATAATAATAATAATAATAATAATAATAACACATATAACAATAATAATAATAATAATAAGACATATAATAATAATAATGATAATAATAATGATAATAATAACACATACATTTGTATAATAATAATAACAACAATATACACAAGTTAGGTAAAACTGCTGTTGCTTAACAGGGACAAATTTAATATCAAGTGAAAAAAATATTCTACGAAAGCCGGAGCACGTTACAGCCGCAGAGGGGCAGACACTTTCACGCATGAAACTACAGAGGGCAGCTGCGCGATCTTTACATACCCCGAGAAATTGAACGCATAAAAAAAAGTCCGACATGCAAACGGCGACAGCGCACTACTCCGTGATCGTATTATCAGGAGATTCTGGGAGGTGATTTTTCTGCATTTTCGTGATATTCATTGAGAAATTCAGGTACGATTATGGCATAACTTCTATTATAAGAGCATTTCAAATTTTCGTGCGCGATATCTAGACCCCTCAACCATACTTGCCAACATTTGATTTGAGAAAGCAGTAGAATCTGACTCACACCTTTTTTTCTTTTTTTTTTAAGGGGGGGCAATAGGAACATTTTAATAAAAAAAATAAGAAAAAATATTGCAGGACAATGTAAATGGCTTAATGTGTGGTATCTGTCACCTCTTTTTCTACATTTGCATCTTTACTGTGTGGTACTGTATGTCCATGGAGATGGACAGAAGGGGGAGGGGGTATGGGAAGGGATATCATCCTCCCACTCAAGGGAGCTTTCACATTCTTAGAAGTGAAATCAATGATCTGGTGGACACTTTTTTAAGAAACTTTTAATGAAACAAGAAAGAAACATGAATACTTAAGGAATTTAATATGAATAGCTTATGTTCTATCTGTCACCTTTTATCTGCATCTGCTTCTTTTCTGCATACAGTATGCAGAGATAGACAGAAAGGGAGGGGTATCTCCCTCATACAATGTACCTTTTTAATAAGTGAGGGCGCTTTTACAAAACTTGTACATTTCAATAGAGTGAAATTCAACAATCTGGTGCACCTTTTCTGAATGGAATTTGAAGAAAGTATCATTGGATAACTGAACGGCTAAAAAGTGGAATCTGACATCTGTCACGTCTTGTTCCACAGGCATCTTTACTGTGTAGCCTACAGTGTATAAAAAGGTGCATATCGCTTGCTGGCAATGAAAAATTTACAAATGACAGTAATAACAGATCACGATAATTTAATTTTGTGTCACACTTTGTAGTGGAGGATAACGAGATACAAGAAATGCAGTAGGGCCTAGAAGTCGAAGAGATTAAAAAAAAAAAAAAATCACTTTCTTTAAATTTCAGGATTTTCTCAGTACCGATCAAATTATTTAATAATCTTTCAGAGCGGATTATGAAAATGTACTAGTAGAGTAGTACTAGTAGGCCTAGGATCTAGGTTTGATATTAAAATATGCACACTACAATTTGTACCCGAGTGTTGTGGTATAGTATAGGTTCTATTACGTTAGCTCAGTAGAACGAAGGCCAATAATACTTGCTTCACACAGCTAGTCCAGGGCCACGGTCTACCCCGTCTAGATCTCTAGATAGTGTAACAAGTGTATTTTTCTCCTTGTAAACTATATTCCTTCACTTTCTAAAGCTAGGACAAGGAGGGTAGAACAAACTAGAAGGTACTTCAAACGTCTAGCTAGCCTCTAACGGTCGTTAGATCTAGGCCTACTAGGATTTTTACTCCCACGAACTGACTACCCTACTGCACTAGCTACGAACAAAGTTGAATGTAAAGAAATACGAGCACAAGCAACCCTCAATCCATTTCACTTGCAAGGTGACTTCGCCAGTCATTTGACACTATTTTTGTTGACCCAGCCGGCTCATTTGAATATGTATCAACGCGGCCGCGATGCTGTATCACGGACGACAACGTAGCGAGAAGCGGCGTACTACGCAGGTACGTAGAGCCAGTCAGTACCAAGGTCAATCGGGCAGACCGCCATGTAACATAATTTGCCCGTCATTTCCACCATTTCCTCCGTAAACAGAATGACGTATAGAATAGTCACATCTCATGCAGCCCAAAATAAAAGAAAAAAAGGGGAATAACATCAAAACAAATTTTCCTACCCTTCCAGCTTAGATACACTGTTATTCGTTCTCAGCAACGTTTAAAAAACTTAGTTCTATTCAGTATTACATGGCTTCGGCAAACAGAAGGCAGGCGTATCCCGTACCGGACCGTACACATCATCGCATCGCGAGAGAGTGTACGATGTATGTATGGCATAGCAAGGCGCTAGCCTGCGCAGCAATGTCCACGACACACAGCACAAAATAAAACACACAACCTCACACACACAACCAACACCGTGCTCACACACGCTCCAGACTGTACACACACATACCACACACAAGCACGTCATCTATTCACAGTATGATTGAACAAGCGGTACATGTGCATACTTACCACGTGTAAACGAATGCTCGACAGCGGCTCCGACAGAATCGACATATTTTGCAGCTTCAAGGAGAGTGTCGATGTTCATGATTTTCCGCGGCCCTGTGATTGTTTTGAAGATGAAGGATGTTTTTCACTGCAATACCGATTTGATAAGTCCCAGGTGTAGTTTTAGGAGTCAAATTCACCATATTTGACGTCAATGTAGACTCGCATCGTGTGAAGCATCGCACGGCACATAATAACACTGCGCTCTACACGGATACTATGACAATTTGCATTTCTCTACGGAGGGATACTTCGTACAGTAATGTAAAAAGTGTCATGATCAATCTTATTTAAAATCTGTAAATTTTGACCGATACTATTTTAAATAACATTTTGTAACTCAGATTAAAAACCCAATATCATTGTACCCCAATTGTCATAATATGCGCCGATCAAAAATGATTTTCTCCCCGTACAGTAATGAAATAACCCTCTAATTTACGTACCCCAGCATGCTTGGCCAATCATAGGGCTTGCGAGGGGTTGTTTATTCCACATGCATAATCACGTGGTGTCTTTCTGTTTACCATAATATAAGTCCAATGAAACCTACTCCCTTTATTTTTGGCAATTCGAGTGTATTTGGCTAGTAATTTTGGTCTATAATGATTCAATTTATCTACAGTCTAAACAAAAATAATAATAAACTAAGCAATATAATTGATATGCGAGTTTAACAAGGAAAAATATATTAATCTATGAAAAATAATGTCACTATTTGCGGGGAGTATGTTGAAACGTCTAGACAGCGTTGACAGCCACGATCGACCAGAATCACATGGGTCTTATTTTGTTGCAAAAGAACACGTTGTGATTTGCATATACTATTTCCCATAAACTGAGCTACCAGACGTTTGATACGTATGTTCTATTCTTGGGTTTCTCTTGCACACACGTAGTTCCACATTTATTTTATGAAATACTGAGATCCACAGTTAAATAATAATAATAATAATAATTCCATCTCGTCAGAGTCAGCCCATCATTACGATAATGAATGTAAAAAAAAAAAAAAAAGGAGTGCTAACATGACTAGGTAAGACCAAAGAGATTTTTCTCCTCCCCACCACTGGGGAAAATCTCTTTGGGTAAGACAGAGGTCAACCAAGTTAGCTAATCAATTAAGTTGAACCATGGACCTACAACAGGTCCATGGTTGAACTGTATTCTACTCACTATTTTCCTCTTCCTGGCTAATTTCACCACATCCCTCTCTCCCTCAAGCTATCACCCCAAAGGAAACAAATTTTTGAATTAGAAAATTGCTATATGAACAAGCTACGGCAGATATGTGAAAATATATATATTTTTCACAATATGACACATTTTTTCAGAATTAAATTGTGTCTCTTTCCATTGCCTCCCAATGCCACTTGCAGCATACCTATTTATATAGGCATTGCAATGGCATGTCTGCACAACGGGAGACTACAAATTGAATACTGTATACCCTGAATATTTCGCGAGGTTTTTATTTTCGCAAATTTCGTGAGTCGGATGCTATTCACGAAATTAAAGACAAGAGAAAATATTGACTCTGATCCCAATGTGAATGTGATGTACACATGTACATTTCTCCGTTCAGTACAGGACTCCACGATCGCGAACTCCACACAGGAAATCATCAGGAATTCCCAATTCGCGAAATTTAAACTCGCAAAATATATGGCGTATACAGTATTCTCTCAAGTATGTTTCATGTAGATTCCACTTGTTTTGGAAGCTGTATGAAAAATGCTTAAAAATACAATTTTGTGTGAAAATGAGAATTTTTTGATACGACTATAGTCATAATGATCAAGCTGGTAATTTTCTATGATAAAAAGGAATCCAGCCGTCAGTGGCCTTGAATATTTTTACTGCTCTTTTGCCTTTTTTTTTTTTTCACTGATTACAAGAGTGGGGCCTACACTACATGCATATTGATGTCAATTTAAAGAGCAAAATCACTCAGGTAGATTTGCCAAATCGAAGAAATTAAATTTTGATATCATACAATCATATAGTTAGCGCCCCTTGTTTGAGACGGATTGTACTCCAGTAATAAAATGTGTACATTAAATACATCTTCTTTCTTTATCGTAGAGACGACTAAGAAAAGCCTAATAATAGATTCACCTGTGCGTCGGTCGTCCGCGGGCTCGCGCGCATGCGATGACGTATTGTCATTGGCGCGAGGATGGGGCGTGGTATCACGGTTCTCAATTTGCATAAACGAGAAATTTGGGTCGCATCATGCTACACGTGACAAACAACACACGTGTGATGTATTGGCATGACAGCTCCGGGTGAAGTCGAAGTCGGAGGGCGTGACGCCAGCACACGTTCTGGCGGTCGAACGGGCGCAAAGAAAGGAAGATTACCAGAGTACCCAGGTACATGATGATGTACAGTTGATGTATGGCTCATCGCTTTCTGCGCGGTGTTCAACAGAAGAAAAAAAAAATGTACTGATGACTCCGCCGTAGTAGAATGGATGGATTCACATTCCTGGCCCATACTCACAATGTGCCCAATATTGTGTCTACCATAATCTCATATTGTGATAATCTTCTTCTAACAATGCAGATCTTGGACGTGGACAGCGATATATACACGTCTAGAATACAGTTTAAGGAGAGATACGTTCCTGAATGTGTACTGCCGTCTATTTATCAATTGGTTATTTTCTTTTTCTTTTCTTTTTTTTTTCAAATCGATTTGATTTTTGTAACTCGTTTTCGTGTGATGATGACTAATAAATCTATAGGTCGTGCGATGATTTCACATTTTGTTGTTGTTGTGCGTTCCTTTGTTGTTGTTTAATGTTTTTTTTTTTACAGTCGCCTCTCATGCACGTTTGAATGGTTCGCTTTCAGTGGTGTTATTATGTAACAACGTACTGTTATTTGAGAAGTTCGTTTTGTTGTGAGAGTAGCGGACAGCTGAAGGGGGAGGGGGCGGTGGGAGGAGCTCTAAAAAGGGGAATATCTAACCAGGCCTCTACACTAACTTTTTCAGCCTGCCCGCTCGGGCCACTAAAATCTTTGAATCTGGAATGAAGTTTGGTGACCTGAAATAAACGCTAACATTACAGTCCATTTTGAATAACAGTTCCTTGATTGGGCTACCGACAGACAACCGTCTTGGAAATTTGGTGGCCCGACATCAATTTTTAGTGTCCCCTGCCCACGGCCACTGCTCAAAAGATTGTGGGGTTGAAAGATTGATACATTTAGCTTTAGTTATCAATTCCCATTATTAGCATTTTTAAATCTATGTCTAGATTTTTTTCTCTAGTATTATAGGACCGATATAAATCAAATATGCTATATATTCACTCTTTTCGAGGTTTTTACCAGCTGAAATTATGGATTCTTCTGTGACTGGCATATGAGTTGCTGTTATCGATAATTTCTTTAGCGCTGTGCCCTTCAAAAAATAGTGCTGTAATACCATGCAGTCACCTGGATTACCTAACTCTGAATCCATCATTTCAACTGATGGAACTGCCTCTCAGTGCATGCATGGTATATCATTCCGTGAGATTTTCTTGAAATTCGTATAAATGGAAAATCCCTTACCATTCCGCAGAACCGTGAGTGAAACCTGCCATCCGTAATTCATACAAATAATTTCATAAATAATTTCATCATGCCTGAATTATGGATTCAGTATGAAAAAGCTTCTTCGTCAACCTCAAGCAACCGACTCTGTTTATGTCATAATTATATTGGTATGATAGTCGAAAGCAATGACATGAGCAAGAAACGATCTATAACTCTCTCATTCTCACTCTCCATAACATATCCATATCTTGGTTTATATATCTTAATATATTATTTCGATCTATATTCGTGTATCTATCCATTTGTCATCATATCATGATATTTATCCGTATGTCTGTTTCTGCTTGTCTGTCTGTGAGTCTGTCTCTCCCTTCCCTCCTTCTTTGAGTTAATGGTCGTACACAGAATATAATCTACAGTAGCTTACGTTCTAAACCTAAGAAAAAGACACAACGCAAAGTGAGTTCCAAACACAGAGATGTCTATAGCTGGCGCTGTGCATCTTTATACTCCGGACGCACTCAGTATAGAAAATTATTATTGTTCCCATAGGCATGGGACTGATACAACATCTGCACTATTGTATGACAATGGTTCCTCAAAGTTTCAAAAGCAAAGGAGCAAACCGACAAAAATAACGAAAGAAAAAGAAAATACAAGATTAAGAATGAAAGGGGGAGGACTCTCAACAACAACGACAACAACAAAATCAGTATATGTCCTAATAGAAAGTCATCTCATTAATGGGTGCAATGCATAAACCTCATTTATATCGAATCACAGTGTATGGGATGATTTTTATTTTCAATTGGTTGTTAACAGTATCATAAAGTTTATCGTTTTCATTCATTTTTTTTTTCAGAGAGAATCAACACATCGAGAGCACAAAATTTTACAGACATGACGTCATAATCATGAGAATGACTCATCAATGGATTTGGCATGTACAATGAAGACCATTTTTGTAAGGAAAGAAGATTTATCTTCATTAACTCGCGCTTTGTTTTGCATTGGACGGCTGCTTGTTTTCCATTGCCTTCATTTCATTTCATTTCATTTCATGTCATTTCAATTCAATTTTCATTTTATTTCACTAACTTTGTGTCTAGGCCAGACTCATATTATTGTATGCGAGAGGTGGCTATCATCCCCCTCTATGGGGTAGGTATGGAACATTTCCATCAAGTCCTTAATGAGACAAGTTGGCATTCCACTGATCATTTAAATTACAAAAATATGCATCATTTTGACGTTTGTGTTACCCATGTAAGAATGTTTGTGAATGAAAATAAAACAGGAATGAATGACATGAATTAATGAATGAACATCAAATGTATAGATAATGCATTACCTTTTTGAAACATAAGATTCGGAGGTGCATCATGAAATAAAAGTTTTGTCTGTCACAGTTTCATATCGGTTACTTGATGTAGACAGCAATAATAGTTTCCCAGGAGTCGGAATATAAACGCCACATGGAAATGTGTTTCCCCTTCAGAAATTTATAAATGTAGTGTTAAATCTAACACCAATATTTTTGCAATGAAACGGACACACGAACAACATTCTAATTGGTATATCAATTAGGCCTATACATAGTATTACACTAAAGAGGATATCCACTCCAAAAATAAATAAACTCTAAAAGAGAGAGAGAGAGAGAGTCGAGAGAGAGAGAGAGAGTCGAGAGAGAGAGAGAGAGAGTGAGAGAGAGAGAGAGAGAAAACTCTCAACAGAACGTTCAAAAAATGACACCAATATCGGATAAGAAATGAGGAAAACTTTACATTTGGAAATTTCTCTTTTTTCGGAAAACATTTCTTGACCAGTCATTTCTATATGAATATTCAAAATAAATGAGCGAATTGATGGTGTCAGATCATGCCCTCACAATAATGTTTTCATGCATGCTATTATGAAATTCGGAAAAAACGTTTATCATCTTTAGCTAATACAGGTAAAAGCATATTCCCATACCGAAATATATCAGATTTGTTCTTTTTCATTTTGATTGTAAAGCAAGTTTTATATTTCTACAGCTGAAATATTAGATTTTTGTTATTTTTGTACATAAAATGAACAAGAAATTCCGGAGATGTGAGCGCATGCAACTTGAATATTCGTAACAACTGGTCAAGTTAGTGGTTTTTTTTTTTTGGGGGGGGGGGAGGAATGAAATTTCAGAATGTTGTAACTTCCTTCTGTTATTTCTTATCCGATTTGGATCATCCGATTTGGATCACTGTGCTGCAGGTTTTTTTTTTTTTTTTCTCTATCTTGTGAAATTGATAAAATTCTGGAGCAGATTTCTTAATTTTTTAAATAGCGATTCCATGCCAAATTCCGGTCAGCTGTAATAAATAGAGAGAAAACTGCAAAGGTTTCATCAATATGTGTTTTCGCATAGAAAAGAAGGGCTTAATTGCCATCACAAAGATATTCCCCATTGCACTCATCACACAGTGATACATGAATCAATATTGTATATTCCTTCTGTGAGGCAGATCCATTTTGGCACATCCTTCAAATATTTTTGACTGGCGGCATCGAACATGCGTGGGTTCAAAGGTAGCAAGACAGTTGTGATTCCAATCCCATGTGAACCTCCTAGATAAAACGAAATCAGGTCTACCAAAAATACAAGTGATGTTTCAATAAAATCAGTGCTGTTTAACTACATCTCTTCACTGGACGTTTAGCATGTCAAGTGATGGTTACAGTTCATTATTCCGATGGTTTGTTAGTCCAAAAATGGAAAAAGCTTCGTTAATCCGAATTTAAGGTTCATATAGGCCTAATGCCGATTTTTTTTTAGTTGAGTTGAGTTTATTAACAACATACATGTGAATATGATAACATGAAATTCCATAGGGTAAGATACAATAACATGAAAATTTTTTTTTATGAGAATACAATGATTTTGTACAAGGTTCTTACAGCTATGCAAGCATATATTTTACATACTTATATTTATCTTACATTAGAATACATGTGGTGTAATAGATTTAGTTTCGTTGTGATACATTTATCACTGAAAAGGCAAAGAGTATGAATAAGTGGAATGTAGAAATACGCATAGACAAAGGTTCTGAAAAAAGAAAAAGAAAAACAGAAGATAATGTTGTTAAAGGGGGAACCAAAAGTTAGCACAAGTGCTAGTCGAGAATGGTTCTCCCATTATAGCTACATGTACATATATTTAAGCTGCTTATTGCAAGGTCTACTCTTTTAAAGTAACTGTACTATAAAAGTACATTAAACTAAACACTGAATATTCTTTTCTTCACTAAACTTCATTTAACAAGTGCTTTTTTGGGTTTCTTCGAAATGAAGATCTTGTTCTTTCCTCCTGAATATTTTTGGGCAAACTATTCCAAAACTTTGACCCGACAAAAGATATAGAAAATGTACCATGTGTCGTTTTACATTTCGGGAGTCTAAGCATGTAATCATCTTTGCCTCTATCCTGTATGCATGATTCATTGGCTCATAATATTGCGTTACAGAATGTGGTAAATGTCCCTTGTGTAGATCATATATAAAGGTTGACACTGCAAGCTTATGCAGGTCAAAAACATCTAGACTGGTGAATAATGGCCTTGAACTTATTTGTTCTTAAGGGGGAAAATGTAATTGCTCTCACGGTCATTTTTTTTTTTTGTGCTAAAAGTATACATTTTAAGTGGCTTCTGTAGGTACTTCCCCATACTTCAATTCCATAAAGTATATGTGATTGTATAAAGAATTTATATAAAAGCATGAGAACATGCCTTGGAACCAGTATCTTAACTTAAAAATTAAGGCAATTTTGCGCCTAATGCATTTTGTTGATACACTGAATCTGATCCTTCCACATCAAGGTCTCATCAATTTTGATTCCCACAAAAGATGCTACATGTACTCTTTCTATAACCGTTTCAGAGACTGTTAACACACCTTTAATTGCAATTGGTTGTCTTGGTCCTTTAATAATCATATAATTTGTTTTCTTCAAGTTAATAGTTAATTCATTTACAATACACCATTCCTGTACCTCATTCAATTGTCTATTTACGTCATCCATATCAATCTCTTTTGTACCTTTGGGAAATGTACGAAAAATGTTTGAATCGTCAGCGAATAGTCTGAACTGAAAATAGTTCGATGAGCTAGGTAAATCATTGATGTATAATAGGAACAGTGTGGGTCCCAGCACTGATCCTTGTGGTACTCCACATGTGATCGTTCTACTACTGGATATTTCATTCTTGTAGCACAATACCTGCGATCGGTTTGAGAGGTAATTTTGGAACCACTGCAACACAATGCCTCTTATGCCATAATATTCTAATTTCGCAGAAAGTATGCGATGATTGATTGTGTCAAACGCCTTTTTGAAATCTATAAATATATAATGCCAAGGGTTATTTCACCTTTATCATTTGAGTGTATTACTGTATTAACCAAATTGATTAATGATAATTTTGTAATGTATTTCTTACGAAATCCATACTGGTGTCTGTACAAAATTTTAGTGGACTCTATAAAGTCCATTAGACGACCATTGACTAATTTCTCGACAATTTTTGCAATTACTGGCAGAACTGAAATAGGTCTGTAATTACCTGGGTCATCTTTCGAACCTTTCTTGAACAAAGGCGTCACTTTTGCCATCTTAGGTGCATCAGGGAATTGGCCCGTTTCTAATGACAAATTAAAGATATAAGTCAATGGGGAAACAATATATGGTGCTGCGTCCTTGATCAATCTTATTGACAAATCATCATAACCATGAGACTTTGTAGCATCAAGAGCATATACAATATCCATAATTTCTTCTTCTCTTATAGGTTTCCAAGCCAAAGACTTTGTATTTCTGGCACCCAAATAATCTTGAACAACTATTAGGAGGCCCATTTGGTATTCGTTCTGCCAAATTTGACCCAACAGTGACAAAGTAGTTATTGAGTTCTTGGGCTATTTCATTGTTAGAAGATTCAACTTTGTCAATTCCACCTTGATTAATAGTTAACTCTTCTATATCCAAATGCTTATCTTTAACCTTTCTACCAATTAACTCATTAATGGTATCCCAGGTCTTTGTTATGTTACTTTTGTTACGATTAAAAGAATTGCAATAATACAATCTCTTTGCATTTTTAATAACTGTCATCAAAGTGTTTCGATACCTTTTATACTTGTTTCCGTATATTCGTCACTAAAATTTGATGACCTGTAGTTTTTGTATAAGTTGTGCTTCTTCTTGATGGATTTAAGAATCGCTGATGAGATCCAAAGTTTCTTTGGGCTGTTCTTTTTTCTGGGATACATTATATTCTATTGTAGGTGCATGCTTATCACATATTTTCTCAAACATATCTAATCATGAAAAACTTTATAAGCTGTGTGTTTACATTTTCGTATCTAGATACAATCATGCGCCCAATCAATTTTCCCTATAGATCCTCGTGAAATGACTGGGCATAACATGACTTGTAGGATCGGGCAAATTTCCGCACAAAAGCATTCGTATTTTTATTCCCGTTTTCGAAAATGACAAAAATTGGAAAATGATCTGACACATCTGTCTCAATGACACCTGAATGAATTGTATGACTATACACATTAGTATATATGATCAATAACAGACGACGTAGAATCTGTCACCCCTGTGGGTGACGAGATAATCTGTTGCACTCTTGTACTCTCTATACACTCAGATAATCATATACCTTTTGATTATTCGTTTGAGATATATCTATATTGAAATCACCAACAAGTACAATGCCTGTTTTTCTAACCTTAAGCTCCTCTAAACCATTAAGCAAGCTATTTCGAAATTGTTCAACATCAGTATTTGGTTTTCTATAAATTATTCCTATCACAATTTTATCAAAACAATTCTGATTAACCTCAACCAAAGACTTTCTGTTTACTCAACATAATAATAAGTGTTGATAACATAGTTCAGCGTCTTATGAATATAAGCTCCTACGCCTCCACCCCTCTCCTTTCCCTGGAGACAATTGACCTCCAAAATATAACCCTGTAATGGTAATGTGTTAACATCATGTACTAAACGTTCCAAACTTCAGAAAGTGCAATAATATCAAATTTGAATTTAAGGCTGTGATCATACAATAATTGCAAAATAAAACGAGGCTCCTTATTCAGCAGGCTGTTCATCCGAAAATGAATAAAGATTCGTTATTCTGAAAGTTCGTTGATCCGAAGGGTCGTTAATAATGGAAAAAACAAACACACCAACATTTAGTGACAAAAGAATGTGTTGTTATGAAACAGGTAAGACCGTACGCAATGAAATTTGAATGAAAAATACGCGCACACACATCCCCCGCACCGCACAAATGATAAAAAAATACATACAAACAAGCAAACTACTTGATAATAAAAAACTTGTTGACGAACTGGAGTACAATTGCAATCTGTCTACGTGTTCAGTATACTCAATATTATTCCATTATCAATATTATATGATTATTATCATGATTATAACACAAAAAATTGGGTTTCTCATAAAAAGAGGATGCAATAGGTCACAGGGAGGTGCTCACTTTTCTCTGGTTTCAATGCGAGAACAGTGTTACTTCTATATACATTCGTTCGTTATTCCGAAGGTTCATTAATTCGAAATGAAATAGGGTTTGATTAATTCGAAAATGTAAAGATGGTGCCTATTATAATATAAGCCTGTCCTTGAACGAACCTTTGGAATTTATATAAGCCTTATTTCGTTTTCGGCCAGCAAACCTTCGGAATAACATGACCTGTTTCCCAGTTTTCGGATTAACGAACATTCGGAATACGAAAACGAAATATCCACCTGGAGACCATCAAAACATTTTCTCTATTAGGCTTTGTGGTTATTCTCTAAAATTATTTTCTTATAATTGGTATCTAGTTTTACTGTCACTGCTTTCATCATTGTAATTCTCGTGGTTTAGCCTATGCTACCCAATTCAGTATTCAGTTCAAATTTATTTCGTTTTTTTCACAATGAAATAATACATAAACACAAATCTCACTTTCTTCAGTGACAAAAAATTCGTGATTCACACAAATTTATACAAAGAAAGCAATTATTGAAAACTAACAAGGATACATAATATGCACAGCCTCCTATATAGTTATATATCTTATACCCATATAGGGTGCACAGCCTCATATTTTTGGCGCCGTAAAACACGAAGAGAGAGAGAGAGATAACTTACAGTCAACGGTAGCACGGTAACTTCAACAATCTTTTAAATCTTGCAAAATCATTTATTCTATCTCATTTTAGGTCAGATTTTCATGAAGCCTCTTCCACTTAACGTCCTTCTTCTCGGCTTCTCAGACAGGTGTTCTTGGCTTCTTCGTCAGAAGTTCTTCTCCTCTCTCTTCTCCTTCTTCTTCTCCAGAGGTTCAATTGTTCTTATTCTTTTTCTTCTTCAGAAGTTCTTCTCCTTCTTGTCTTATCAACTATCTTCAACTGGGTATGGAGTTGCAATTTGAACCCTAATCTAAATGTTTAGATCTGGGGGGTGTTTCATCAACGTTTGTCGGCGCTGACAACTTGAATCACCATAGTAACAGTCAGTGACCAGAGCATCTCAGCCAATCAAAACCAAGGATTTTGCTGAAATTGGTCAGTGCCGACAGTCAGCGCTGACAAGCGTTGATGAAACACCCCCCTGGTCGTTCGAGTCGCACGGTAATAGTTAAAAAAAATAATAAAGGCCTTAAATAAAATAGTGATGATGATAATGGTACCGGGGAAAACTTACTAAGTAAATGGGTAGAAGTGGCTAATAATAACACTAAAATGTGATTTGATTAAAACAAAGCGCCACAAAAAGCAACCTTTGAAAAAACCGCTTTATGACGTTATTAGAATAGAAATGCACCCGGAAGCTATTCCTAGCGGCCAACTGACATACGTGTAGGTGTTCTCTGTACATTGCTTATCGCTTGGGTTCACCGACCACAGAGCTCCGCGAGCAGCTAGCTATCATAACGTAAATGTGGCATGCCACATTTCTCCTCGCGTAACAATATAGTTCTACCAAATCTATGAAAATATATGACAAAACAGTTATTACCTTTCATAATTATTTGTATTACATTAGAAATGGCATTGATATGGTTACTATCTACTCTAAATGTAGACACTTTCTCTATATGAGATTATTTATGTGATAGAAATTATTTTTCCGTAATCCGGAACTACTGCCGATTTCTCTTTACTCATGTCGGCCTGCTTCATCCTACTCGGCCGCTGCACCGTATCATAATTTCTGTGTTAATTATCAATTTCTCCGCTCGTAGAAATAAACAAACTCTTCTGGTTATCGGATAGCAAATCAGTGAAAGATGTCGCAAGTTTTGCCCATACGTTTTCAGGAGCATTTACAGGTGAGTTGTCTCGATTAACGGCTACCATAATCACATTTGATGAAAGTCTCATAGACTCTACGTGTAACGGGCATGTTCGTGTGTAAACCGGAGTGGATCCTGTGTGTGGAACATAAAGATACACGCCCTCCAAAGATAGTGGCCGATTAGACCCTGATTATGCCGGTATCGAGACAAACACAACATATCGTGAATTTGTCAGAATCACAGGCAGGAAAGGCAGAAAATCGTACAGAATATATGTTTCCAGTATGATTTAACTCGACTTAGTTATTATGAGTGGGGAAAGTGTATTATGAGTTTGTTATTCCAGGTTGTGAGTAAATAGACAACTCGCGGTTGAAGCCATGATGAAGGGGAGGTGTCTACTTGTCGACCATACAAAGGTCGGTCCCCACTGGATCCTCATCAGTCGAGGGCTGTGTGGGGAATTTTCATTTTCATTTGTGGGTTATGCACATTTCATAACACTGTTTCATGCCACATGGCACTGATCTACCTCTCATTCTAAATGTTATTCAGATGACATTTGGCTGTAGTTGCCATGCATAATTAAGTCATGCTGTAACTTTGAAGTCTACAAATGTGTAAATGAATTCCTAATGTGGTTTGTCTATTAAAACTCTAGATAATTTCTCATTGATTGCTTCAGCTCAGGAGGAAGGCAACGCCAACAGTTATGAAAAACCCGCACTAAAAGTTCGACCTCCTGTACCAAAATTTGATCGCTCGCAAAGCCAAATGCATAGGTTTGCACGTGCAGCAGGCAGTCAAATTTTGGACGGTGTTACGGTCAAATTATGGGTGGCTTGCTTTAATTCCATGAGATATACAGCTGTACAGGTTGTTACTGTAGAGATTGGAACTCAAAAGGCGCAAATGATCAATTAGGCATAGTTAATATAGACCTGCCAACCCCTACTCAACTAAGTTAATGATGAACATCCATAACATGGACACCTGTTGTTAAAATGTTAATTTTGAAGGTAGGCATGTTGTGTCGGTAGAAGTTTATTCAATTCTGATTTTGTTTTATCATTATAATACACACAATGATTCACATGCTACTTAATAATTTTGCTAACAATTTTGAATTTGGGCAACTATCTGAAGTTTTTTTTCCCCCCACAATTCTCCACTCTAAATCAGGAATTTGCAAAAGGAAAGAAAAAGAGAAATTGAAGGATGAGTTTGTTTTTCATTACACCCCTTGTACTACTGTAAGCTAAGCATACATGTATATCACAAGATTTTGATATGAAGTGAATGATAGAGGTGCGTGGTGTAGAACAGAAATATTGCCACCTTAACTTGCTACAGACAGGGTCACCAAAAAAAATCTGTCACATGAAACAATACACTGTATTTGTTCTCGGGGATTTCTAAAGACAATGGTTTCATGATAATTCTCGAGGAAACACGTTATGTATGGGAGACTGTCAGTATGACTAAGCCAACGCTTAACATTGGTGCAGGCCCCATGGTCCCACGGTCCCAAACTGATAAAATAACTTGGGCCTATAACTTTTCAGAAATTACAAAATTTAATAGCCTGACATGATCATTGAAAAATAAGATAATAACATCGTATAGACCAGTAAAAAAAAGAAAAGAAAAAGAAAAAGTAAATTTTTGGTTCAGACCAGTGTAAATGGAAAAACTGGGTATCGTATCTACATGTGTACATGCGAACTGATTGATAGGGATAGGTCGGACCAGTAGGAAAAATGGTTTAATGTGCAGCCCTGTCTTAGCTCTCTCAGATTCTGACACTGTTCAATTTCCCACCTGTGCCTTGCAACAATGCGTTCTGGGTATTTGGGCCTTGTAGTGGCAAGTCACATTACTTTAACCTGTTGAAGGCTAGTCCCTGAGTATTCTTGGGCTGGGGTGAGTGGAAAACGTGTGTTATAGGGAAAATAGTCCATCTTCAAGGGGTTAATACACTGCATGAGTGAGAATGGTAAGGTTTTGGATTTTCTCCCCCCTCCCCCCCCCCCCCCCCCACAAGAGACACTTGGTTTTGTGTAAGTTTGAGCAGTTAACTTTTGAATGGTTGCATGTTGTATAATACATGTACACGTTTGTAGGCCTATACAAGCTGGCAGGAAACGGCCCAAGATCATTGTATAAGTACAGTCTCCCCAGAAAAGTTATCAAAGCTTTCGTTTCTAGGCTACAACAACAAAAATCACAGGGCTTCAAGGTAGAGCGAATAGTGGGATTGAAAATGATGTGGGAATAAGCCCTTTGTTTTTATGATTCTTTTAATATTATGATGATTACTATTTGTATACACTTTCTAAGAGTTAAAAAACATGTATGTGATGTACAGCAGATAGCATTTACATGTACTTCATCAAACTGTTAAAGGGAAATTTACTTCTTAAACTGTTAAAGGGATGGTACAGTATTGGTGGAGATGAGAATTGGACTTTTACCCTTTTCCGAGATACCAAGAACACACTTATGAAATAGTACAGAGCATACCATTTTAAGAGGAATTCAAAGTTTATTTGATGAAAATCGGGTTTGGAACGACTAGAACATCCAAAAACAAAGTAAAACAAAGTGATCGTAATAAAGTGTGGGTCCCACACTTATTAGAATCGCTCTGTTTTGGATATCTCAGCCATTTCAAGACCAATTTTTGTCAAATAAACTTTGAATTCCTCATGGAATTACATGCTCTTTTATATTTCATAAGAGGTTTCTCATTATCTCACCAAAAAATGTTAGAAACCTGAAATAAGGTCTCAACCAAAACTGTACGATCCCTTTAAAAGGAAATTTGCTTCTTAAACTGTAAAGGGAAATTTTGTACTTCAAATAAACATTAAAGGCATAATTTACCATTTGCAGATGAAATCATTAGTGCTTTAAAATAGTTCTAAAATGTGAGTTAGGGATAGAAACAACCACTGTCAAAATTTGAATCCGTATAATTGATGTTAAGTGTTGTTAAATACACAAAATGTGAACAATAGTTATAATAAAAATGTTTCCAGACTAAACCGTATACAGTTACGGTTTGTTGAGAAAAACCCTGATATCTCCTTATATTCTAGGTTTTATTGCAAATATTTCATATGGTAGGATGTTTTATGATACAACAGACCTACACATATGCATCAAATGTGATATCTTGAACATTTTTGAAATCACTGCTCCCAAAGGTAAACTGGACCTTTAATTCAGTGAATGCAGAAGTACTTGTGTTAGCCACAAATGTAGTACACAAGACATTAGTGAAGTTTGAGGAAAATTAGTCTGTTCAAAAGTTATGAATTTTGAAAGTTTTGGTTAAATCCATGTGCCATCAATGGATGAGTAGACAACAATTTCTTTATTTATAAAAGATATAATGAAGATTCCACAAGTGTAACTTTTTAATAAAATGTACAAATCATTATGATATTTTTTTTCTTCTGGTCATCTGTTTGGTATAATATTCCCCCTGCCATCTGAAAGATGTCAATAAAGTACTCTTGCTTTAAAATGCCAGAAAACTGTTGGGCCAGTTACCCCGCCTATGATATAAATTGGTCTGATAAAGGCTTAGATACAGTGTGTACATCAACAATTTCTATTGTGACCAAGTCATTATTAATTCAGTGACACTGTCCAACTTCTTTTATGTAAAAAAGAGAGAATACATTTAAAGAAAGTTATGACTTGACAGGAATGAGGCCAATAATTGTGAACCTCGTCTTGGTCTGAAGTGAATGCATGAGGAGAAGATCACTGCAATATCAGAATTGAGTACATGTACCTGTGGTCTGAGCACATATACATGTGCAGCTCATCCAGGAGATATTCCATTTTGTATTCAATTTGGCCAATGTCATGGCCTGTGGCTCTTCTGCCTGGTGGGCTGTATGCAAGGTGCACAGAATGCTCAATGTATAGCACATCTGGTATTTGAAAAGTTTACAGCAACAAATTCAAATATAAGTCAGCAATTACACTTTACAGTCTGTCATAGGCTACATGATAGGCACACCTTTGCTGATGTGTGTACTTTTTATGTCCTTGTATGAAGACCTTCATGCATCATGTCAAATGTCATGTTCAATTTTTGCTGACAGTAGATTTGATGCCATACATAACTTCCATTCCATGTCTGCAAGTCAAGCCAGTCATTCATCAGCATAAGAAAACTCCCTCATCACTGCTTGAATACATTGACTGTTGGTGATTTAGGACGTTAAGTTTTGCAAATGTACATAGTTGACTCTTGCTCAACTGTTTATGCTTGACACTTTCCAGCGCAAGAAATTCATTGCTGGCTGTAGGGATAATTGCTAGGACTTTAGACTGCTGTTATGATAGTCGTAAATGTTGAAAAGGAGATTTAAATTACACACTATGTATAAGATGGGTTCACGCATCCGATGAAAATCTCAGTTCAGGTGTGATTTGTTTTTAAGGGAAACCCAAACCCTAGGGCCCGAATTCACCAAGGTGGTACAATTGAAACCATGGTTTAAACCATTGACAATATGTATGGAGTGCCAAATGTCGCATGGCCTATTTTGTTGTGAAATCAGTCATTTCGTCGACAACATGATCATTTCGTAACATAATGAAATGACTGATTTCGTAACAAAATAGGCCATGCGACACTTGGCGCTCCATACAAATTGTCCATGGTTTAAACCATGGTTTCAATTTTACCACCTTCATGAATTCGGGCCAAGGAGCAATGCAGATTGAGTGAAAACAGCAACATTAGTAGAACACATCAGTGAAAATTTGAGGAAAATCGGACAATCATTGCAAAAGTTACGAACTTTTTAAGTGTTGGTGTTGGAATCGCTGGATGAGGAGACTACTAGAGGATATGACGTACTGGTAGTGTATGTGTAGACAACAATATAAACAATTCAGTGCTTATTTACGTCGATGTAGGGCAATTTGTCAATCAGTTGCAATATAAAGAAAATATAAAGAAAATAAAAAAAATTCACTTTTCTAGCATTATGAAAGAGCACTTGACTAACTGCATTCAGAAAGCAGGGGGAATAATTGCTACTCTTAACATATGACGGCATCAAGTTGATGAAATGTGTAATTTTCATGAAAAATGAATTTTTGTGGAATTCCCTTCATATTTTCTTAATATTGTTGTCAACACATAATGTACGTCAATCTCTAGTAGTCTCCTCATCCAGCAGTTTCAACACCAAAACTTTGAAAATTCATAACTTTTGCATCGATTGTCCGATTTTCCTCAAACTTTCACTGATGTGTTCTACTAAATGTTGCTGCTTTCACTCAATCAGCATTGCTCTTTGGGTTTGGGTTCCCTTTAAAGGACAAGTTCACCTTCATTATCATAAGGATTGAGAGAATGTAGCAATATTAGTAGAACACATCATTGAAAATTTGAGGAAAATCGGACAATCCGTTCAAAAGTTATGCATTTTTGAAGTTTTTGTGCAGTCACCACTGGATGAGAAGACTACTGCAGTGTATGATGTCACATGCGTACAACAATATAAGGAAAATATAAAGAGAATTTCACAAAATTTCTTCTTTTGAAAAAAGTACACATTCCCTTGACTCGTTACTGACATATGTTATGGGTAATATTAATCCCATTGCCTTTAGAAGGAGGCAAGTCAAGTGCTCTTTTATTATGCGAAAAACAGTGAAAATATGTTGAATTTTCTTTACATTTTCTTATACTGTTGTACTCATATGACATCAGGAGCCTTAGTAGTCTCCTCATCCAGCGGTTCCAACACAAAAGTTTTAAAAATTCATAACTTTTGCATCGATTGTCCAATTTTCCTCAAACTTTCAATGATGTGTTCTACTAATATTGCTGCATTCTCTTAATCCTTATGTTAATGAAGGTGATCTTGTCCTTTAAAGTTACTTTTCTATGTATTGGTTTAGGTATACTCTAGTTCTACTCTGTCATTGCACATTTCCATGGGTGAAATGGCACACGGCTTCCTCTCTGTGCCCTTCCAAGTCAGACACGAGGATGAGGTCATTTGTAGGTTTGCTGTTAGTCGGATATTTATGAAGTCAGTGCCTATTTATACCATGCGTCCTAGCCAACTCTTGGTGAAAAAACAGACCGTCTTTTTTCTCCCTTTCACAGCCTATCTTTGTGTGTGCTGTGGAAGCAGCTACATGTATATTGAGTTGCGTGGGATCTCTTCAAGTCAAATCTCTTTAAATCAGACAAATTAATCAACGCTATCATGCATCACATGCTAAAACTGTTTACATAACCGACATTGAGGAAGACATGAACTATGCTCGCTTTTGTGTTTGCCTTACCCAATAAATAAGAAGGAATGAACTTCTGAACTAAATAAACTACAATGATGGGCCTATTATAATAGCATCATGACATATTTATGTCTGACATTATGCAAAATTAGCAATTTAAAATGGGTTGCTGTATTATTCGCTCAGTAATTGCATGTCATGAGTATTGGCATCTACTGAAAGCTTGATCATTGTATTTAGACACTGTCTTGTTTCTACTCTCTATGACCTGGTACGTCTCCTTTGGGATAGGAAGGAACTGTCCAGAAACCCCGCTTTCCAAGCCATGAAGACCAATACGATGTTTCCTCTCCCAACATAAACAGTGGGACCAGAAGGATATCCCATTGACAGAGTGTCCGCTCTCAGATATCAAGTGGCTGTGATCATTTGAAACACCTTGAGCACAGTACTTCTCCTTACAATTCTTGTGATAAATTGACAAAAGGAAGCACGTACATACAACCGGGGGGGGGGGGGGGGGGGGGGGGGGGGGGGGAGAGAAAGACAGACATACAGACAGACAGACAGAAAGGGATGTGACAAGTTCAGTCACACACACAAGTATGTACACACTTGTTTGCACACATTTACCATTAACTGAGCTTAAAAACATGAAAAATATTGCAGAGCACCACATAATTTGCCCAAAATAGTATTACTCTGCTTTTACAATTTCTATTGAATTCTGATCTTGTTGGTTTGAAATAGTTTTATGATATACACAACCATATGTGGGAAATAACATTTCTCATGGCACACTGGAATTGCAACAATATCACATTGAATCTGCTGATTGACTAATTCTTATATTTCTATCATCCTGAAAATAGATTAATACAATTTTTTCCCTCTTTAGATATTCTCATTTAAAGAGATGGTATAGTTTTGGATGAGATGGGCTTCAGATTTTAACCCTTTTTGTGAGATAGTGGCTACAACTGTACAAGCCTTGTACATTTATATCGTCTTTCCCATGTTTGAAACATGTTTCAATACCCACTGTCTAAATGCATTTGCAAAGTCCTTTCGGATCATGTTACTCAAGTTGTTGCATTTATCATCTCTCCCGAGAGTCAAGAGGAACTCGTGTCACTGCGCAGCTCCATTGCGTAGTTTGAACCGAGGAGCGGAGATGTGTAGTTGGAAGTGGTTGGTGTGGGCAGGTCCGAGTTATAAACACCTTTCAAAATGACTCTGGCTTTATCCTCTCCTCAGAAACATGTTTCTGGCTCAAACATGTTTGTGATCCCTTTTTCGGTGTTTCATATATGTGTTTCTAACCCCATAATCAAAACCGCTTTGTGTTTTAATAGATATAAATTGCCCAAATCTCTCTGAAAGTTGTTTGTGCCTGAAGTGATATGAGTTGATACACACAACCACTGGGAAAACACTTATGAAAAAAGAACATACAATTCTAAGAGGGATTCAAAAGTTTATTTGATGAAAATCTGTTTTGAAATGGCTGAGTTATCCAAAAACAAAATGGTCCTGATAAAAGTCAGCCCCCAACTTATATTAGGTGTTTGGATATCTCAGCCATTTCAAAGCTGATTTACATCAAATAAACTTTGAATTCCTCATAAATTTGTATGCTTTTTCATAATTCAAAAGTGGTTTCTCATCTCACAAAAAGTACAAATCAACCAAAACTGGTATACCATTCCTTTAATGCATGTATACATCATTATTCACAACTCCCCCCCCCAAAAAAAAAAAACAACAACAAAAAAACAAAAAACCAAACTGCTCATTGAAATGAGGCAAGTAAACTACATGGTTCTCACAGCAATTCACACAATGAGTGTGCATGCCTTTTCAGTCAATCATTCAGTTATGAAATGGGAGATACTCTTGTCATTTGCAGAGGGCATTCAGGCTTTTCTAAAGTCAATATTTGACCTACTATGGTAGAATAAACATGAAATGCCTGCATTTATAATGAGCAGATTTAATGTGCAATGTCACTCAGTCACCCAAATTAAAGTTTTGCTTTCTTTTTAATAGGAAAAATGTAAAAAAAAAAAAAAAACACGCCAGAATTTAAAGTTTTAAGATAAAGTCCCTCCTTGCAAAGTGGAGTTTGTGACCACAGTGCATAGACTTAATGTGCAGTTGTAATCATAAAAGTTCATGACCGAGTCTTGAAATTGGCAATAAAGGTATTCTTCCTGGTTTCTTCAAATTGGCAAACTTTTTTTTTCTAATTTTTGCAGGTTTAATGAATTCAATGCATTCAAACTAATCTTCCTCTCTTGCAAGATACGGTGTATACAGTAAAGTTCAGAGACGTGTAATTGTACCAATTTACTGTCATGATGACAAGATGATAATTTCTGCAACAAAATGCCCCTTTGACTGTATGCGTGAAATCCCATTTGAATTTCATCCATGACAGTACCTCTTGTCATTTCAATTTGTCAGTGCTGTACCACTGTCGCTTATTCAATCGCGTTGCTCCCATGAAGATCTTAGCATGTGTATTAAAATGCACTATAGGCAGGGCTCAACATTAGCGGTGGCCCGGTGGCCCAGGGCCACTAAAACTTTATGTTGGGCTGCCAAAGTTCCAGAAGGATATCTACACTTGGTTGCCTGATTGGGCAGCCACTGAAAATTCAAAATGAATTTTTATATTTCATTTTATTTTGGGTCACTACAGTACATTTCTCTTTCAGGTCACCAAAATGTCTAATTCATAGATATTAGTGGCCCAAGAGGCCATCAGAGAAAAAAGTTACTGTCAAGCCCTGCTATACAATATACAACTGTACATACAGTAGGTTTATGGGTATACAATGCAAATTATCACAGTCAGGTCTCATTATTGGATCAGTGATTCATAGTTCAATGTACAAAGCCTTATTGATTCATCTGGATTTAGTGCTATATTTGTTGGTGATGCCATACCCATCAACTTTGTGTACACGGTGATTGTTTCTTGAATGACAAAGCCTTTATTTGTGCTGCATAAGTTGAGCAGGGTGTAAAACTCTAAACTTGACACATTACATGTAGACCCTTGAACAGAAAATTGACTAGTTAGCAGTACTTGGTATACATTTGTACCTACATTGTAAAGAGCATTATAATTGAATACTGTAAACAAACAGAAAAGTCATGTTCAACCTACAACTGTACATGTAGCAAACTTACATGGGCACTATACAATGTACACAATATAACATTGGAATTGTAGCAACAAAGTAATTGGTGAATTTGGAACTTACATTGTAATTTTTCTCAACTCTGTAAAAGATTATAATTGCTCAGTAAAGTAAAACAAAAATTGAACGTAACAAATTCTCATAGCAGAAATTAGGGAGAGTTTTAAATAGAATGAATTACAAATATAACAATTGCTGAAATTAATTTCTTGTCATTATAATGACATAACATGTTTTCCAGTCAGCATCTGCAGATGTAATGTTGAAAGCAGGTTGAACCTCAAAAAGAGAGACAGCATGATCTAGGGCTTCAGTTTATTTCAGAAAAGAGTGAATGTACATAAATACATTGTAATTGGTAATTGAATACACTAGTCATAAGAAACTAGAACATGCACCGGAAGGTTGTACCTGTGTGTTTACCATGTCAAGCAAGCAGATTTCACATGTGCTGTGCAAGTTGTTGAAGATAACACAGACGTGTTGACTGTTGCTGCTGGCTGCCATGTGTATTATCCCATGTTGATGCCAAAATACACCATTGTAGCTATTATTTTTTCACAGAAGAAAAAGTCATAAGTTGCTGTAATTCAAATTTCCGACTACCACTAAAGTTGCTGTTAATTCTAATATCAACATGTAATAAATGTGTGTTTTATGTAGTGTATTGTAAGTCAAACTTTATTTTCTGGTGCCAGTAGATATTAACTTGCGTACATATAATGCAGACAGATCGACGGCTTGGTATCTGCTTTCACAAATGAGAATGGGAAGGGGGTGGGGTGGGCAGCAGGGAGTTGTGAATACAGTCTTTGCACTCTAATTGCACTCTAGATTGGATGGCTGTAAAATGATACTTTTTGTCTGAAGGCATTATTTGCCGTTTGCAGATGACACAAAAACCCAGTTTTCGTGCTTCAAAATAGTTCTAAAACATCAGTTGGGATACCTAAATGTTAATCAGTATTATAATCAATGCTAAACATTGTTAAATATACAGAATGTAAACAATAGTTTGATATGATAAAATTGTTCCTAGAATAAACTGTCTTCAGTTATGGTTTATTGAGAAAAATAGTGACATCTCCATATATTTTAAGCTTTATTGCAAAATCTTTAGGTGGTAGGATGTTTTGTGATACAGCTGACCTGCACATATGCCTAAATGCATCAAATGTGAAAACTCTGACATTTTTTAGATTACCTCTCCCAATGGTAACAGTACCTTTAATGTTGGAATATTACTGTGCAAGATTTCCTTCCTCGAGTTCCCAAAATGGCAGGCTGGTACAACTGTAATTTAATTCTGTGTGTTGCCATAGCAACTGAAACTTGTATGCATGATTTTGCAAAATATTTGGAAGAGTGGGGTTAACGGACAGAGACGCTGTACAATGTACATTAGTATGGTATCGGTATGTGCATAGTGCTTTAAGAGCCAGAGAGGGAGAGGGAGGAGATGGCAGGGATAAAGACTGTCCCCATCCTTATCATTACAAAGCAAATAACCTTTTCTACAGGTCACTATCTTATCATTCTACAAGATGTTTTGGGGTGTGATCATGACACTGTATCATGTGTTTGTGATGCAGAGGTTTGAGACTTTATATGAGAAATTACTTGCTGCATTCCCAAACATAAATAATATGGTTGAAAGTTCTTACAGTATACGAGTATGGTCCTTTGAAATTGATTGATTACCGTGGTAGTTAGAATACAGTTATACTTCACTGATAAAATTCCTCTTGCTAGTATTGCTTCTCTCTTCATTGAGCATTATTGAGCAACCATTGTCAATCATCCAATTACCTTGATGAATAAGTGGCTGAATGCAAATGAATATTTTATAGCCATTGGCAAATCAATGTTAAAAGTTTTGATCACCATGTACTCTGTGGCCCTTGAAATATGCAAGCAACATTCACTTACTAATGCATTGATGGCCTCGAAATGCCTTTAGACTCATCCGTGCCTTGCAAATTTAACCATCAAAAATTGGTGCTGTACCATGTTTATTCAGGTTGAAATGAATAAAGTGAATGTGCACCCTCTGTTATGACCATTTGAAACTGGGGGTTTGTCTTGTAATACTGCCCATCTTTCCCAGTGGACAATGTTTTTTTCTATGGTCAACACATGATTAAAATGTATGTGTGATATGTGCGCCAACTTGCCAGCAGAGCCCAGGGGACACTAGAGCTGTAGTGTGCTGTATACACCCTACATTTTGCGAGGTTTTTATTAGCTCACCTGAGCCAAAGGCTCAAGTGAGCTATTGCGATCGCCCTTCGTCCGGCGTCCGTCGTCCGTCGTCCGTCGTCCGTCGTCCGTCGTGCGTCGTCTGTCGTCCGTCGTGCATAAACTTTTACATTTTTATCTTCTTCTTGAAAACCCCAAGACCGATTTTCATCAAACTTGGCAGGTAGCATCCCTAGGGGGTTAGGAACTCAATTTGTTAAAATGGGCACCATGCCCCACCCAGGGGGCCCCCAGGGGGGCCCAAACCCCCCAAAATTAAGGAATCTGTAAAAATCTTCTTCTCTAGAAGCAGAAGTGATAGAGCTAAGTTAATACTATGAGTTAGTACATTGATGACTGTAGTTTCAAGTTTGTTCATGGCAGAATCAGGGGTGCCCCCCTTGGGACCCAGGGGAGGGGAGTGGGGAGGGGTCCTAATTGGGCCTAAATTATACATTTTCATCTTCTTCTTGAGAACCCCATGACCAATTTTCACCAAACTTGGCAGGTAGCATCCCTAGGGGGTTAGGATCTCAATTTGTTAAAATGGGCACCATGCCCCACCCAGGGGCCCCGGGGGGGGGGGGGGGGGGAATCTTTAAAAATCTTCTCTAGAATCAGAAGTTATAGAGCTAAGATAATACTATGAGTGAGTACATTAATGACTAGTTTCAAGTTTGTTCATAGCAAATCCAGGGGTGCCCCTCTTGGGGGCAGGGGGGGGGGGGGGGGTTGGGAAGGTCCAAATGGGGACCTGAATTGTACATTTTCATCTTCTTCCTGAAAACCTCATGATGGATTTTCGTCAAACTTGGCAGGTAGCATCCCTAGGGGGTCAGGATCTCAATTTATCAAAATGGGCACCATGCCCCACCCAGAGGGCCCCAGGGGGCCCCCAATCCCCCCAAATTCAGGAATCTTTAAAAATTTCGGCCCTTATTGTTCATTTTCATCTTCTACTTGAGAAGCCTGGTCAAATTTTAGTACAGCTGTGAATAATTTAGATTAGTGACTGCATGAAAGGTGAACTTGCGATACTCAGGTGAGCGCTAGACCCGCGGGTCTCTTGTTTTTTGTGAATTTGCAAGTTGGGTGCTTTTTGCTAATTTAAAAACACAAAACAATATTAACTCTGATCCCTACATGAATTAAACGTGCATGCATGCATTTCTCCATTCATTAAATGTAATCCAAGATCGCGAATTTAACCTCTTGCAAAATTGTTGCGAAATCCTGATTTGTGAAGAATTAGACTCAATAGTGTTTTACAGTGTGTGTCCAGTGAGTCTATTTTTGCTCAACCCTTATCGTGACATTTGAAAATGATGCAACCATATCCACAATTCAAGGCTTAACTTCTTCATACTCCAGTAAGATTTCTGTTTTGGTTATTATGAAATGTGCATGCTATCGAAATTACAAGATATCATCTGCACATTGACTGTATTGGAGCTATACAGTTCTCTGATATACAGTGTACTCATATCACTATCAGTTTTTTTCTTAGGCATCCTTGCAGTTCAGTATGTACTGTATGTACATTTTTGTACAGCACGATGCAGGGGGACGTGCACTAGTGAGGCTTCCACACATAATGATGCGTACACAGTGTTGCAGATGCCCCCATGCACCATCCATGTGTTTGTTGGTGATGTGTAAGTGGTGGAGGAGCTACAGTACTCTCCCTTCCCATTGCAAAGTGCGTATTCATATTATTAGAGCTGTGCATGTATGTGTGTGTGTGTGTGTGTGTGTGTAATATATGATGCGGGGCTCAGATCACCGATTTGTATAGCATTTGCAGGTCTACACACGTGCTTTGAGGTACGTAGGACAATTGGATAGTTGTCGTCGGGTTTCTGAATGAAAGGATTACAGTATCACTGCCTGCAAATGGCAGAGGAAGCTTCCATATGTTACAACCTCTCATTGTACATTTTGTACACCTCCTGTGTGTGGTTGGTACTACTGTACATGTTTGTAGGTGTGTGTCTGTGAATGTGCAGTAGTACAGGTGTTGATTAGAAGCGGTTTGCGGGGAAACAACTTTGAGACGTGGGTTCCTAGATATTTAAACATGAATGATAGTGATTCAAAATATTATGAAAATTACACATTGTTCTGACCATGCACGTTGTACTGTAAAAGTTCTTATTTTTGCAAGGGTGTAATTTTCACCAACTTCATTAGTTACTGTTGGGCCCTGAATTCAACAACATGCGAAAATATTATGAACAGACAGTGCACGTACAGATAGCTTGGGTGTCAAATCATGAAAAGCAACATCTTGCGAAAATGTCCATGACTGTATTCGCAAGAATATCTGTACGTGAAAATTATTCCCCTTGCTTCCTAAAATAGGTGAATCAAGTGCTGTTTCATTATGCTAGAAAAGTGAAAACATGTTGAATTCTCTTTATATTTTCTCTGTATCTTGTCCCTACTGTGACATCACAAATTATTGTAGTTTGTTATCCAGTGATGACACATGGATTTAGCCAAAACTCATTCTATAATAGGGTAAGATTCATACCCTTTAAACTGAGTGTCAAGGTTTTATCCAACTTCACCATTTGATGTGCATTCACTGAATCCACATACTGTATGAGTTATACTGTAAAAAAAAAAGAAAAAGAAAATGGGGATGAATTAAGATATTATTGATACAATGTAGGTGCATGTATAAAGTTTGTTTATTTGATGCCCTCTGTGTACTTAACCCGTTGAGGACAAGTCCCGAGTATACTCGGGTAGGTGTCTATGGGAAATGTGTGTTGTAGCAAAATCAGCCCGTCCCCAACAGGGTAACAGCATGAACTCTCATATGATTCATACGTGTAAATGTCTGATATTCTACAATTATGAAATGATAGTGGTACAAGATGAACCAGAGAATTCTAAAGAAAATGTCTCTGCAGGCAGACTAGAGAAAACACAATATGTATGGATTATCTCTGAGCATGATCCTAAACAAAAGGAAATGTAACACAAAATGGCTGCTCACAATTAAATCATATTTTGTATGTTGACAATTTTTATCACAGGGCATTACCTTTGTTTTGACTTACCATCACAAAATACATTAGATTATGTTTAAAAAAAAAATCTACATTGTAAAAATCAAAAGGTCAAAATTGGATTCTTCTTGTCATTTTACACTCTGTGACTCAGATCATTTTGATATTTTGCATTGTTCCATGATGAGTGCATTTCAAACCTGATAATTCTAGCTCTTTATATTTCTGATACCTTTCAATTGACCTTGATAGAATTGTACATGATAGAAATGCCAAAGTATCTCTTTTCTTGTGTGTGTAAAAGCATATTTTCATTAGGAAATATTAGTATTCATTCCTGCAAATGACATTTTAGTTATTATCATCACCTCTGTTTGTATTGATTCATAAAAATCTTTTCCGTTGTCGTGTGCTCTGGTACCTACAGCTCCAGAATCTGGGCATCAATGCCGCCAACATCGGGTTCAGCACACTGACCATGGAGTCGGACAAGTACATCTGTGTCCGCGAGAAGGTTGGCGACCAGGCCCAGGTGGTGATCATCGACCTCAATGACTCCGCCAACCCAATCCGGCGACCCATCTCTGCAGACTCTGCCATCATGAATCCTGCCAGTAAAGTCATTGCTCTCAAAGGTAAGACCAAGCTTTGTCCTAGAGTGTATCCATGTATTACACCAAACTTCTTTGTTTTTGTTTTTTACTTTTTTCTTTGTAGAAATTGATTTTGAAATATTGGGTCACTCAGATAATAGTCCATGTTTGTGAAAATTTCTGTTGTGATGATCATCTGAGATTTGTCCTTGTTTCCAGAGATTTTATGATGCTTTCATTGAATATGGAAGCCAAATTGACATAATTTCTTTAACCTTGGGGGGGGGGGGGGTGGTGTGGTGGTGGGGATAACTGCCTTTGAATAGTTTATTTTTATGAATCCAAAGTAGTGTAGAAAGAGTAAGTAAAGATCTGGAATATCCAGAGGAGCACAGTGTTTTCTATAGAACATCATGGTAGGCCATAGAAAAGAGAAGACGGCTACATACATTGTAATACAAACTAAATCTTACGTGAGCGGAAGTTTGATTGGGTAGGGGTAGAAAAGAAACATATTTGCATTTTGGAAAAGCGCATGTGCCAGTCGCATACTAGTGCATCGTTGACAAATTCCTATGTGCCTCTGCACCGATATTCTGTGGTTTACGCTGGACTTCCGAATTGGAGAGGCATCGCATTTCATCGGATTTGTGCATCAAATGTTTGTAGGGGCTCTTTGCATTTACTTTCTCGGCATTTCCATCTGTGGGTGATGCTGTATTAGTCCCTTGCTACTCAAGCTGCTCCCGCTCAACCTACATGAAGATATGTACAGTACCTACAAAGTGTATGTTAGATGGTGGTGAACGATGCTAGGAAGATCTTGAGTCAAAATTATAATAGTGTAAACATGTGTGAGAGTGTTATGTGATTTGTGTGTATGTGTGTGTGGGTCTGTGTGTGTGTTAGTGTTAGAGAGAGAGAGAGAGAGAGAGAGAGAGAGAGAGCAAAACAGCACTTCCTAGAAGCACATGATGCAATTGACCTTCTTAAAATAACTTGTTGTAAGATTGACATGCGCAACTTCGTCACAGCCAACTTGGCCCGCTCACATGCTTAATGAATTGGGTTACTGTGCTGGCGAGCGATTCCTTTTCCCCCACACACTGTAGGTAGCATGCCACTATTGTCACAGTCAGAGTTAGATATGACCCGACACTATCAAGGCCTATGGATGTGTCCACTGAATGCTGTCCTGAAGTGAAATCTGTACTACAATGTTGTATCTTTACATTCCTTTAATGCATAGAATTTCAAAACTTAAATGTCCAGAATTTTAAGCAAGGAAGAAATTGAGTTGATTGAAACAGTTTCCCATTAACATTTGTATCCTCATATGATTTGATGACATTGGAGTACATTGTACTCCGATATACGATAATCTAATGTAAAAGTGACTTTGGCGCAAAATGAATGAATGGAACTCTAGTCATAGGCCTCTCACTGCGCATACTCATAGGGAAAAAGGAGGGAAACTGAAAAATCAATGTGGGGCAGAAAATCAATATGGTCAGTGGTCAGTACAACCCCTCAGCATGCCTGGCCACTATGACTGCAACACATTGTGGGTACCATCCGGTGAGGATTATTGGTATTATGCATCGACATACATGATGCAAGGGAGTCGCTGCATCTCATTTAAACATATTATACTATAGTAGATGCACAGTTCAGCCTACCTTGACTTTGCTGAGAGATTGAGGAGTAAAGTGGGTCAGGTTACATGCAGTTCGAGTGGCCCTCTTGTCACAGAGGCTGTGCTTCTACTCTAGAACAAAAGAGAAGAAAAAAAATGACAAATATACTGATCAAGCTTGTATTGCACTTCTGATCTTTCATTTACAAATGTAGCATTCACAGTGTACAATGTACATGTAGTATCAGCAATCTACAAAATCACAACAAAATGAAACCAGACAATTACTGTAGAAGGGATTTGTGCTTGTTTCTATTAATGTTTACAAGACGCTACAGTGTACAACGAAATACAACTGGAAGCATTTAAATGACTTTGATTATAAATGTTTGTCTGTCAGTTGATGTCATGCCATTTTCATACCCCCTGAATATGATACTCCTCATTAGACAGTTTTTGTTATGTTTTGCAGTGGCGGATCCAGAGGGGGGCGCACCAGGCGCGCCCCCTTTCTATTAAACAAAAGAAATAAAAAGAAAAAATGGGGGCTTGTGCCCCCCCATTTAATTTTGTAAAGGCGCCTCCCCTTTACGGAATTCCTGGATCCGCCCCTGTTTTGTTTTGTCTTTATTTATTTATTTATTTTTTTTTTTTGGGGGGGGGAGGGGAGGGACACCTTATTCCTGTACAAGCTCATCATACCAAATTCACAAGTAATGAGTGTACAATGTATATATCAGATGGAAACTTTAGAGCATTAAGTTCAGTTCAGTTCAGTTTAATGACATTTATTTTGAAGCTGTAATATACAGTGTATATTACTGTAGATATACAGTAACTACTTTTTTTAGTCTAAAGAAAAAAAAAAGAAGAAAAAATCTGTCAAATTTGTACCAGCAGAAAATTCAGTCAGACCACTTGTGATGGTTTTGAGCTGCAGGTGCGTAAAATTTGTGGTCAAAGATCAAGGCCAATGTGTTGGATGACGTGATGGTAAAAGTATGAATGTATTAACATTCAGAGAAATTTTGATCAGACTTGTGTCTTGTAGAATGATAATTGGTCGCAAAACTAGTCAAGGATTTTACTTAAAGGTTCTTGAGTGCTGCATTAGTTAGATTTCTTGGCAGGTTGTAAGATTTGAAAGAAAATACATGTACTTCTTGTTTCATAGCAAAAAAATGAAAATAACAAAATAACAAAATAAAAAATTTAAAAAGAAAAAGAAAGCGGATTGGACAGGTCAAACAAAAAGATCTAGATATAAAAAAGTTTCATCAGGAGCCATGCTACATGTGTATTATGTATTTATCTATGGATATTGCTTCTGCACCGTACATCTCAGTGCTTTTGTTATCTGTTCCATTGGATTACATAAGGTAAGATGAACAAGAGACAATTCTACAGTATTGTAGTCTTAGTGACCAAAACACATCATGATAACCACTACTTAAAAAAAAAAACCAACAACAACGGATAAATACACCTGGAAGGAAAAATAATTGGTTTTGGGAATGCTTTTTGTTTTCAATATGAGTTAATTATTATTAATGAAATTGAGTTCTTTGCACTTTCAGAATCATTGATTAGCATACCGGTACATTGTATATCATTGTCAGGACTTCTGCTTCTTTTACACAAACTTCATAAATGTAAGAGTAGATAGAAATTCCTGTGTTCATGGTGTTGTGAACACATTGAAATAGAAGATTGAAAAACCATTGCCATTGCAGCACACCAACATTTTGCATCCTTTGAGATAGGTATGTAGTGCAGGAAGTCACATGAATATACTGTACAGCCAGAAATGTTCGTGTATATTTTAATTTTGCGAGAGCCAAGATTTGTGAAATTACATGTAAACATGCAAAAGTTCTTGTCTACACTATGCATTGAATGCTAGTGGCAATTTGTGAAAATTTCATGCCACAAAAAAGGCTGTCAGCTCCAATTCGTGAAAATTTCATGCCATGAAAATATCTTGCTTTATAGTATACATCATACAGCAGCACTACATTTGGTATGCACAGTACATGTACATAGTCTTTGCGTGTCCATCTAGACTATACAAATCTCTGATCAGTCATTACAGTACCATGGAGATGTGCCATTAAATACCAGCAATCAGGAGTTGTAGATGTGCACGGAGAGCCTTCAAATAGCGTCAGGCCATCAGCGGGGAGAGAGGATGCGTTTAATCACACAGGAGTGTCCCACACAACAGGGATTACTCATCGCTCTAAGTCCTCACTTGTGGGACAACCTGGCTTCCTGGTGCTTGTGTTGTAATTGACCTACATGTGTACTCTACATCTGCAAGGCAGGTTGCTCTTTGACAGCAACTCTATGATTTCCCTTTTTCTTTTTCTTTTTTTGCCGTTGTGAAGTAGGCACTACTGGCGGTGGAATTCTGCTGCAGAAAACCTATTGAAACAGCTTGATTCTTTAGACTGTGATTGACAGCCTCATCGTTATAATTCTTGTTTTTATTTTTTTTTTATTCTGCGCTAAGACTTTCCTATTTGCAATTGATTAGTTAGCAATGGACTTAAAGAGAAAGTATAATTTCCTGAAGTAGGAGTTTACTAAAAATAGAAGAGATTTGACTAGATACAGTATAAAAGAGGTTTAATAGAATAGTAAAAGTTTTCCATAATTTTCGAAAATTGACTGTTCCCTTTATCATACTGAAAAATTTTAAGTCAGAGAGAGAGAGAGAGAGAGAGAGAGAGGAAAGGAGAGAAATTTGAGTAATTTTGAATTTTAAAGTATGGACAATAATGACACTTTCACCATGACATTGATAATCCAATGGGCACAATGTCAAACAGGTAAAACTGTGTGACTATATGTACATTGCCATGATGCCAAATGTTACTCAATTATTTTCTATCATTGTGATGTAATGTCTCCAGATTTACACACAACCCCCCCCCAAAAAAAAAAAGGTTCTCTCAGACTTTGTCTTGATGTGGAAATAGAGAGGACATTATGTCCCAACATGTACACCCACTTCAAGATAAAGTAAGTCAGCACCTTTCAGCCAAAGCAGGACTTTGTTCATGAATTTTTGTGTTGAAAGCAAAAAATGAAAATAAATAAATAAAAATAAAAACAGTGTGGTGGTACATAGAAGATTGTTATTCAAGCTACATTTTACCTCTATAGACTTTTTTTTTTTTTTTTTTTGAATACCCCATAGGCATGCCATGGTTGTGATAGGAGGATGGTTCAAGTGGACATGACTGCCAATATTTTGATTTTTTTTGTCTGATTTTACCACTCTATCTTTTCAAAGCTTTTGCATTCATTCAAAGTACAAATAACCATCTTCTTGCTGAATAGTCTATTGGAACTTTTTGGAAACTGAAAAATGCAAGAAAGATACACCTTTCAAAGGTCACATGACTTGGGCTCAATTAGAAAATGACATTATTGTTTATAGTGGCAGTTGATAATATTCAATATCTTCTGAAATTTTATGCCTTTCCAGCTTATATTTTCTTCATGTTAATTGTGTCATGTGCAGTGCTTAGTTGATAGAAGTTAATGTTTTACTCTTCATGTGGGAGGAAGTGCAGTATTGGCCATGTCCTTTTTCTGATGGTCATGACAGTTTCCTTTGATCAATATTGAGCTGATTAATCGTTGTGGACATATCTCATGGCTTTTTCTATTAATTTTGTGCTACCTCTCGGCCCTCATTAGCATGAATTCTTGGGGGGTCTCAGAGGTGTTCTGAGCTGGACTCAAACTTGACTCCAGTAAGTGTCTGTAATAGTATTGGGCTTTTGACATTGATATAAAATTTTGTGTCAAAGGATATGCTTCATGTCATAACTGTATACTTGAGTAGGTATCAAGTTTAACCTGCACTGCTAATAGCCATAAAAGTCCCTTTGTCCAAGACCTATTCAAAGTGGTATGCTCCCATGATGCCTTCCACTAATAGGCCCTTGGTATACAGTGCTCTCTTTGGGTGTTTGACAACTGAGAATGCCTTTTTGCTGTAAAATTATACACATATCACATGTAATTCAAAGCAATGTAGGCTAAAGCTTCAAACCTTTCTGTTGCCAAATTAGCATTTTAAGAATAGGGCTTTGTGTCCTGACTGTGACATGACACAGATGTGTTTTATTGCATCTATGAGGATTGAGTGGTGTCTAGTCGGACTTCAAATAAAGGAAATAGTGCCACATGTGAAGCCCTGATAAAAGAAAGAAGAATAAGAAGGGAAAAAGGCAGTTTGCTTCATTTAATGACCTGAACAGACAGAATGGCAAATTGCTGTCACACATTGTGCAGTTGATCCCTCTAATGCAGTATGCCGTCGATGCAAAACCCAGCAGAATCATACAAGCGACATTTACATATACAAAACGGTGTATGTAATCACATGCAACTCAATGCACTACACTGAAGCAGTAGTACACGTTCTGGTTTACAATGGTCTTTATACATACAATCTGTACATGCGATGTACACGTTATACATGTACCAAGGAAATCCCATTATCATGGACTGCTTTTGTTTGATCAGTCTTCATGCACAGAAGCTGTGTCTACAAAGAAATTTAATCTAATTCATTCCATTGAGTATGACTGCACTTTAGCCCGATGTTTGATTCAGTTGCATTCATAATGACTTCTAGTCTAATGACACCTTTGATATTGATGCATATTGCTGTCGAAATTCCCACTGATCAACTGTTCCCACGTGATAACACTTTCAGAGCAATATTATACAATATAATGCAATTAATGTTTAGCACGCTTTTTCCATGAGGCTCAGAGCACTAAAATGAAATGAAAATTTGTAACGCAATTCAGAATGATAAATGAAAACATTATGAGTGAGCTTCAATCTCTCATTTGGACATCACACAATAGGTTCATGTAGACAAGCAAAAAATGAATGAATAGATAAATAAATAGATAAAAATTGGGTACAAAGCAGCATAGTGAATAATACTTGACAGTTGGATAAAACAAGTTCCCTAGAAGTTCAATATATGTTATGTGTAAGCGTCACTGAAATAGTTGAAAAGTTAATGTTTTTTTTTCAATTGTTATATCTTGGAATGGTTCAGGCAGAATTAGCATTTTAGTGTAGGTCATGCACTGCAGTTAAACAACAAATCAAAACTTTGCACGTTTAAATCTGCATGTCATCTGATGTTTAAACTGTCATGGCTCAGGACTGCATTATTGAACACAGCATGTGTATCACTGGAGCCAATTCTGGGGAAGCTTTCACACTGCACAGATTTATCATAGTTTCTCTGTCCCTTTGTTGTGTGCAGCTGGACGCACCCTCCAGATCTTCAACATCGAAATGAAGAGCAAGATGAAGGCGCACACAATGACGGAGGAGGTGACCTTCTGGAAGTGGATCAACGTGAACACCATCGGCCTGGTGACGGACACCACCGTCTACCACTGGGGCATGGAGGGCGACTCGCAGCCCATCAAGGCCTTCGACCGCCACTCCAGCCTCGCTGGCTGCCAGATCATCAATTACCGAACGGACGCCAAGATGCAGTGGCTCCTGCTCATTGGCATCTCAGCCCAGGTAAGGGCAGTCTTTAATCCATATTTGATGAGGGGATGGGGGGGGGGGATGTAGGTGAAAGTGCCGTATATCATGTACATTCGTGTGACAATGTTAGAGTTGAGAAGAATATTTAATCAATACAGTCAGTAGTGATTTAAATTAGATGGTGTACTGATGACAAAGGCAAGGCCTCTCCTCTCAGGGTTTTGTGTTCTGGGGAAAAAAAACCCCATCTAATACTGAGTAATCTCTTTTGGATTTATAAAACATCATTTGGGTCATGACATATCGTCACTAACTCAAAGTTCTTGCATTCGTAAGGAGTATTTTTTTTTTCTGTCCAGAAGATTGATGCCTGAAAGCTCCAGGTATTGTTTGCTTTACAAATGTTATTTCAAAAAAATTATTAAAAACTTTGTCAAATTGTATTAACCACCAAAGGCCTTGCATTATTTTTATGTTAGGCATGAAAGAAGTGTTGTTGGATGTTTGAGTTAGAAATTCAATATATAATGCAGTTTTCCTTATACATGAAATATAATTCGCCTCCAATTTGATTTTCAAAGTTCTGGCAATAAAGTGATCTTGCATAAAACCTCTATGGACCTGGATGTCAAATAATGAGCATCTGTCACACAAGACTAAAAAGTCTGATATTACTGTTGTTTCTTTTTCATTTTTCCATAACGAAGATCAGGCTTTGAGCATGTAATTCAAGTTCAGAGAGATAACAAGCACTCTTTTCTTGTGAACAATCCCAGTGAATAAGAATAGTGTGTGTGTGTCATCTGCTCTTCACATTCTAGGCATGTTCTCTTGACATGTCAACTCTAATCAGCAGCAGTCTTCACTGAAGTTACTTTTACCATGTGCTTTTCCTTTGGTAATCATCCACACAGCAAAACCGTGTCGTGGGCGCCATGCAGTTGTATTCCGTCGAGCGAAAGGTTAGCCAGCCCATTGAAGGCCACGCTGCCTGCTTCACCTCCTTCAAGATGGAGAACAACCCAGAACCATCCACCCTCTTCTGCTTTGGTGTTCGCGGCGCTGCAGGAGGAAAGGTATGAGCCCTGAAGTGATCTTGATAATGTCACCATCCGTGTCGATATGAGAAATAGATGATGAATCATGCTCTAGAATGGTGGTCTCGAGATATTTTTAGTCATGTGGTACGTACTCTCATGCAAAGCTAACTTGTGGAGTTACAAATTTTTTGGCTTGTGTGCAGTTCAGTTGTTGCCATCGTTCATCGTCAGGTGTGGTTCCTGTGCCATATGTCGCACATCATTTATGAAGTTTTATTGCACATTCATTGTTGTCATGGTAACAGAAGATTTTATCAACATTTGCTACGGATCATCCATAGTGGAGGGGAATCTCACATAGTCCATATGCAAAGTAGGGATATTCAGGGGCCCTAGGGATAGGGCACCAGTTACAGTCCCCATGAAAATACCAGTGTGGTTTGAAAGGTCTCTTAGACTCTTAACCTGTTGAGGATGAGTCCCGAGTATGCTCCGGCAGGCGTCTGTGGGAAATACCTGCTGTAGTGAAATCAGTCTGTCCTCAACAGGTTAACTGCAAAGTTTGGTTTATGGGGCAGCAAGGACCCTTTTCAAGGGCATATAGTTACCTCCGCCAAGGGAGGAGGTTATGTTTTCGTTACCGTTTGTTTGTGTGTTTGTGTGTTTGCCCTTGTGCAAAATAACTCAAAAAGTAGTGAACGGATTTGGATGAAACTTGCAGGAAAGGTTTAGAATGATACAAGTAACAAATGATTAAATTTTGGTAGTGATCCGAGAATTTTTTGGGAATTTATGAAGGATTTTTGATAATTTGGCAGGTAGGGTCAATGAACTTGGGAGTTCAGGCTGCGCATATTTGACGTTTGCATGCGCGCACTAAAGTGCGTGCTCTAGTTTTTTCTACTAGGGCGAGGCGCGCCGTGCAGCTGAGGGTTTATGATGTAACAAAGGCTTCTATATTGGGAAATCGGGCAACTCTCAGCACACCATGCTATATAAGTACGTATGGGTAGAAATCACTGATATCTCTATGGAAGAACAAGATCAGTGGTGGAAATGAGCTGCATGCTTGGCAGAGGTCTGCGCTCTCAGAGTGCTTCTCTAGTTACGACTGTGAATGGTTTCATAATGACTCCCATCTGGTTCAAGTGGAAGCAAAAATTGATGTGTTTGGGGTCTAAGTTTTTGACTGAGATCAAGTTTATTGCATCATACAAAAATGATTGATGAAGTATATATTGGAAATCTGATTGATGCAAAATGAAAATGATATAAACAGCACTTCAGGATCAGGTTATACTTATGGTTGTCCCCTAGTGCACATTCAGAATGACACCGTGATAGTTGAAATGATATGAATTTGATGGACCTATAGAAGAGAGGTAAATGTTGCACGTTGATAAGATAAGAAAAACCTGCCTTTGGTAGTTTGTGTTTAATCCAGATGGCATTCTAGCCATCTGTCTGTTTGGTTCCACTCCATCCATTTGAAAGTTTTTGTGTGTAGTCATGAGGTTTTTTTTGTCCCTCCCCCCAACAGCTGCACATCATTGAGGTTGGAGCGCCAGCCTCTGGCAACCAGCCCTTTACCAAGAAAGCTGTGGACCTCTTTTTCCCACCGGAAGCCCAGAGTGATTTCCCTGTTGCCATGCAGGTAAGTGACTATGGCCACAGTCTGAGACATGCCTCCCCCTTGTTCAAGTTGGGTCTCATTTCTTTCAAGTGAAAACATAGTTCTCGTATCCGTGCAGAATTGTTGGTTTTTTTGCCCTAGAATGGAGACCTGTGTGTAAGAAATGTGTGAAATGATGCTGTAATAACACAATTTCAAGTGGTTTTAAAACGATGATTGAAATTATTTTACACCTTTGATCTCAAAATATTCCAAAACAATTCAATATCCCGGCAAATCGCATCAGCCAAACCAGTTTCTTGGTAGACCCTTTCAAGGTATTGCAAGCAAAATACAAATGGTGGAAGATGAAGTTTGAGGCCTTCTGAGAAGTATGTTTTGGTTTAAAGCAGGGCTAGCATCAAGATATGTGCAGTGGTTTCCAGTGAATTAGGTACACAAACATGCAATACACTGTATTTTGCGAAGTGTGCAAAAACGCACTTTGTTACTTTCATAGTTTCAAGAAAATGCACACACAAAGAAAAATGTTTGCCTCAAAGTAGTTTAGTCCTATTGTCAGATGCTTAGATTCATTCAGTGTTATTGGTTAGAAATCTGTGGGCAAACAGCTTTATTGAGTAAAATGTGTTCCAAAAGCGGCTTTAATGCTAATGATGCCATGCAGAGGTTCTTCGACACCAATCGTAATATTTCACTGTGATGAATCATACTATGCAACATTGATGCCTTACCGTTAATACAGGTCAGCCCCAAGCACAATGTCATCTTCCTGATCACCAAGTATGGCTACGTCCACCTGTACGACGTCGAGACAGCCACCTGCATCTACATGAATCGCATCAGTGGTGACACCATCTTCGTCACGGCTGCCCACGAGTCCTCGGCTGGTATCATTGGTGTCAACAGAAAAGGACAGGTGTGTATGAGCCACATTTACTGTATGTATGTTCACCAGATGCATCAGCGAGGTGTGAAACCTGAGCTGGTCACAGAGCTCAGAAATGAACCTGCTCTCCTGTTTAGCAAACCTCAGTTCGTGCCCAGTCCTCTGTAAGAGTGAATACAGATTTTCACCATCTTTGAATATTCAGCACATGCTCATTGTATGGAGCTTGTTATTGACATTATTTATTCACTTCAATATTCGCTTGCTGTACTGCCTTGCATACAACAGAGAAAACTGGGATTGTTTCGCGTAGAAATGTAGCGAATGCAGTCTGGCCTTCCTTTAATCGTAGTGGTGTGTGCATGCAGGCACATCTCTTTACAAAGAAAGTGCAAAGTTTCCTACAGCAAGCTTGAATGTTTACCTATCTCACAAGGCAAACACATTATTAGGTGAGTGACTGTAAATTTTTGTTTGTGGACCACAGAACAACCACAAATTTTGAACCTGAGATGATGTATGTAGCCTGTGCTTGGTGCTTCTCTGTGTCCATTGTGTTGCCCTTTGTTATTTAGTGAATTATTATTGTTTGTGAATTTTTGTTTTCTGTAGCATGTATAAACATACAATTATATTCAACTCAAATGCAGTGGCACTAGAAAATCTACTGGATGGGCAGTTTGGGGGAATATCATTTTGGAAATTCATATTCCCTTTTGGCCGATACGATAGTCTGTGTTGATAGAATTTTGCATCGTTCATGGAAATGTGGAGAGTACTTGACGAGATATGTCAAGTGAAGACAGGTTGCCTCAATGTTCTCATGGATCATGTGTCAAGGCAGATGATACTTCCTTGGGATGTAATCATTAGGCTTGTTAGCCTTTGAGCGTGGTGCAGTCCATAGCTCTATTCTCAGTGTATTGACTGCCATAGCAGGAAGTTGTTGATCCACTTTATTTCCCCGACTAAATCGGCCAGTTATGTGACTGTGACCGCCACTATTCGTAGCATTGGGTAATGAAAAGTGGAAATCTTGCGAGGGAGCCAAGTGTGTGTGTGTAGGAATGTGCACAGAAATCTCATCGTGATGATGTGGGCTATTTCCCAGAAATTTAGGATTTTTCTCTTTTTTTTTTTGGGGGGGGGGGGTGGTTGGAAAATTGTTTCATGGATACTCCATTTCCTGTTGGTTGATCATATGTACAAATCTTGTGTTCGTGGCATTTTTTAATTAAGAACATTGATGCATGTTAGTTGTTTCATCTCTGTGGGATACAGTGTATTTGAATAGCAAGCACTTGACAGTACTCAACAGAAACTGCTCACTTTCGAAGCAGTTTGAATGGTGAATGTGATTTTTTTCCATGCATTCTTTTTTTTTTCATCTACGTTGATATTGCTGTCTTGAATTGATGCATTGTCAATTATTGACTGCTCAAATAAAGAAATGACTAAAACAACAGAAATGAAGTGGATTATTAGCGAGGCTATGTCATTAACTCAACCAGAGTTTGATTGGGTATCTCATTAATGTAATTCTGGACACTCCCAAATTATCATGATGAAGATGACTTAAAAATTTTCTAAACATTTCTCATTTTTTACTGATTACAGTGATCTCTAGATAACATTTGCTGCTGCATTTTTAGACATGACACTGTGAAACTCAGTGGAAAATATTGTCAACTATGATTCAGACGCAAGAATGATGTTCTACATTACATGATGACGATGGATGTGGCTGTGTTCTGAGTTGTCAAGTGTGGGTTGAGGGGTTCGAGGTTTGATAAACAGAAGAGACGGTTTCATCTTCGGCCAGGTGTAGGGGAATGATTATTGCTGCTCCTCTGGCCAGTGACTGAGAGCTATGGTTGGTGTGGGTTCGTAGAGTGTTGGTTTGCTACCTTGCCGCAGATCTTGCCGCTCTGCGGTGATGTCATGACCGTGCCCTTCTAGTCGATTGCAGCCGAAAATCTAGAAGCCGTCAAAGGCAGTGCGGGTGCGGGAGCAGCGCTCCGACGTGGGGGTGTGTTGCGACTGTTGTGGATATGCGTGTGTGGGGGCCAAGACAGGATGTGATGTGGTAATTTGATTAGTGGGCAGACTGGAGCGAGGCCTACCGTTAACACAGCAGCACGTGGGGGAGCTGGCTTCCCCAAGTAATTGTCACTCCTGCGTGATGCATGAGTTTGCTTGTTTCTTGTTTCTTTTTCTTCCTTTTTTTTTTCGTTTTAAGTGGGTGGGACTGAGATCCATGTGGGGCTGGGAACCATGTTTTGAATTGCTGCAGCGACTAGGCAATTCCCCCCCCCCCCCCCCCATCTGGATTCATTGTGACAAAAATGTTATGATAAGATGACAAAAACACATATCAGAGTTATTTCTAGTGTGGCACATGGTGTGTTGCAAGGACTGTGTTGCTTTTGGCATGATCACTCATAGTCATGTGGGCTCATAGTACACCAGCGATGTGTGATAACTGTTGGGACAAAGGCTATGCAGATCGTTTGCCTAAGCAGTGAATTTGAATATTGAAAATCTAGTGTACAAATCTCTTTGTCTCTTTACAACGTAAAAAGCTTTAATTTTTTTTTTGTCACAGTGATGTGTGGAATTAGAGTCCTTCTGCTTCTGTCCACTGGCATTCTTACGTGTAATCTTGACAAATTCTCTTTGGTAATGCCATGCACATATAGGCACAAGAAACAAGATTTTTATCAATCAAAGAAAATGAATGAGTCCTCCGAATTGTTGCTGGCAATGAAACAGATGTGTAGGGACGTTTGAAAGTGACATATTCACTTTCAAACACAGAGATCAGATATGCATAGGAACAGACATCTATCAGTGGTGCTAAATCAAAATCTTGTTTTTGACAGGTTATCACTGTGAAAATATGCCATGTCAACACATAACTTTGACTTGATACATAGTATCAAAGCATACCAGTGAGGTTAAGAGAAGTTGTGAAGGATTGTATTGCAAATTTTCAGTGGAGTAAAAGAAAGTGAAAAGTCATATTGAATTTGCCCCCCCCCCAAAAAAAAAAAAAAAAAAAAGTACAAATATTTGAACACTAGGAATTCTTCTGAAAAAAGGGAGGGGGACAGAACTCCAAGCAATGGTCTGAAGTTTTTCAGTCTGTATCCTTGTGTGACATTCCCTTAAAAGAATGCATAATAAAACATTTACATCTGAATGATAGACTTTTTGTAATGTATTGAAATTCACTATGTTTCTTTTCCTTCAGCCTAGTAGTGAACTAGTTCATTCTAGTTCATTGACCTGCTCCCTCCAACAAACCATATTTGCAATGCATTATAATTTATAGATCTATGTTTCTTTTTCTACAGCCCATTAATGAAACATTTCAGCCACTTACTCCCATTACTTTCCATAGGCAGGAATTTGCATAGTTGTTTGCCAGGTAGGGCAAGCCTCCTGCAAGCATTTTGGTTGTAAAAGGGCAACTTTTGTGACTAAAGCATATATAAGATTTTAATGTATCAAAGAACCGATCTAGTAAGTTTCTTAGGCAGAAATTCACTCATCGTCCATTAGTTGCTGCTGGGCAGGGCAAGCCTCTGGCAAGCTTTTTGGTTGCCTAGGCAATCTTTTGTGAACAAAGCATGCGTAGAATTTAAATACATTGCAAAAACGGTCTATTTAAACACGCAATGCTGTCACTTACCATGTGTCAGACATACTAATGATGCTGGTGTGTGTAGGTTGCATTCTGAATACAGTTTGTAAACACACATGAAACCTTGTATGAATGGGTGCAAGGTGGAGATAATAGTGCTGTGTCCATGATAATTTGGCTCTCCTGACATTTACACCTACACACGTCTATCCTTGCGTCAAGACGTAAGGAACTGCCAGGCCTTGTATAATGGATAGATGTTGACAGGTTGGCATTTGGCTGAAAAGGACATGTTGCATTTTATTTCCAGACTGAAGGAGTAAAGCATGAAGTTTGCCCATTCTGTTGTGGGAAAATGTCATTGTGCTGTAGGTTAAAAAAGACCGTTGTTTGATTCATCACATGATTGCACAAATTGTACAGCAATGGTCATTTATTTATTTTCTTAATAAACCTTAGATTATAACTGTAGCCCACATTGTTCATTTGAATGTGATGAATTTCAAGTATCGTATGTTGGTATCTTGTAGCCGTGACAACCCATGGAAACAATTTGAAGAGAATTCATATGACGTTGGTTAGGGATAGTTTAGCGTAATGTGCAAAGACAGTGATTTATCAGCTTTACTCATCTTTTCATATTGTTGAAGATCCCCCTCCCCACCCACCCCCCAAAAAAGTCAACAAAACAAACCAAATCAAACCATCAATAATAGCACTCTGTGCCTAAGTGTCATTGCTGTGTTCTTTTTTCTCCTTTCACACAGGTACTTTCACCTGCATAGTGTGGAATTAATCAAAACAAATCCAAATTGCATGTATGTTGTAATATTCACACACAAACCACTCCTCTCTGTTTGTCTCGAGTATATCATTGTTGGAAATTAACTAAAATATTTTCCAATGAAAAGTTTCTTTTGTTCAAGTGAAATGTAGAGGCTCATTGCTGTCACTTATTTACCGATACGTTTTTCCCCCTGCGGTCAAATGCTGCTGCCCACAGGTTCTGACGGTCAGTGTGGACGATGAGAACATCGTGCCCTACATCACCAACAACCTCCAGAATCCAGACCTTGCCCTCCGCATCGCTGTACGCAACAACTTGTCTGGCGCCGAGGACCTCTTTGTCCGCAAGTTCAATGCCCTCTTCCAGCAGGGCAACTACTCCGAGGCTGCCAAGGTCGCAGCCAATGCTCCCAAGGTCAGTTTTCACCATGTCAGGGTAATAGAACACTCTCAGATGATATTTTCAGGGTTTACTGCTGAAGTCCTTTTTTCAATGAGGTTTCATTGACACTGCAAATGAATTGTGTATAGTTTCGTACACACCTCTCGCCCACTTCTTTTCATTGGTGAAGTGGAACTCGAGGCAAATAAATGAGCATCAGCCATATCTTTTTTAGTAGCCCCATCGTAGATGATAATAAATCATTACTATTTGTTACCACTCAAGAAGACAGTGTATGCACTCGTGCTTAGTTGTGAACTATGTTGAAAGAGAAGTTTTGCTTGGTAATGGTATTGACATTTAATTCTCATTATTTCTTTACCCTGGATGCTATTTCTTGACCCATTCTATGCTGACAGTCATCAGTGATTGCAACTTTTGTCAGATTGGATTCTGTACCAAACATTGATGTTGCCCACCCATTCCCCACTCATCTAAATGTAGGTGAGGTGCCTATATCCCAACAGTTAAGCTGTGATACCAAACCAAACTTGCTCTACCCATTGTCTTACCCCCCTTCCCCTTGTCCTTGATCCCCCACCCCCACAGGGCATCCTGAGGACCCCCCAGACCATCCAGCGGTTCCAGCAGGTGCCCACCCAGCCGGGCCAGACCTCGCCCCTCCTCCAATACTTTGGGATCCTGCTGGACCAGGGCCAGCTCAACAAGTATGAGTCCCTGGAGCTCTGCCGCCCCGTGCTGCAGCAGGGCCGCAAGCAGCTCCTGGAGAAGTGGCTCAAGGAGGACAAGGTGAGCCATCAATCCCTTCTCGTTCTTCTCGACTAGCAAAATATGCTTTTTTTGACAATTATGTGTGATCAAAATTGTTCAAATTGTATCACATGCCATGCTGTGTAGTACCATTTGTATGTATATGTTATAATGTTTGATGATATTGCTGAAAATTCATGGCATTGTATAGCAATGCCATGCAGAGAATAAATCAATCATATTGAACCACATCAAAGCAAATGGTGTACCTCTTGGCTCTTGAAAGGATATGCACCGTTTGCTCTTTTTTGTCTTTGAAGTGCGAAGGTATTTTGTGGTACCTTGTAGGTGAGGTGTGTGTCTTGGGCAGCCTATTCTAAGTTCTATTGGATATCTTGATTTAAAGCCCATAAATACAATTTTGGCTAGTCACAGCAAGTGTAGAAATACAATGTGCCCTATAAGTAGAGATTAATGTAAGCTGTTAGAAGTTTGAAAAGTGTTGATTTTTTTGTTGTTTTATGTTTAATTTAATTCAGAGATTTACATGAAGATCAGTGGTTATCACTTATCTTGATTAATTGGACAATTCATCACTTTGTGGACATTGGTTTTTATGACTGGTAAATTTATAAGACATCTAGAAATGAAGTTGGAGGTCATCAGAGACTTGTGATGACTGAACTAAGATGCCATCAACTTCTCCAAGCTTTTGTAAATCAGCAGGAATTACTCTGTACAGGAGTGCAGATGTGGCGTTATTTGTTGTTTTGATAGCTTGTAGGTAATGAAAATTATAGTGCTTTACCCTTTAGCATTGCCTTTCATTTGTGATTTTTGTCCGTACTTTGACAGCTGGAATGCAGCGAAGAACTTGGAGATCTGGTGAAGGCCCACGACCCAACACTGGCCCTGTCTGTCTACCTGCGTGCCAGTGTTCCAAACAAGGTAATCATCACTTTTCAAAGTAACGACTGATTACCAGAATCACTCATTGTGGTGTTACACATCAGATATGCGCCGTGTTTTATTGTAAAGTAATTTACAAATACAGGACCATTCACTGCCAAAGCAACCACAAGTCACAGACACCATAACCAAGAAAAATGCAATTTTAGTCAAGTTGCAAAGAAAAATTGTAATTTCTCCATCAACAGCATAATGAAGACCCTTGATAAAGATGACCCTAGCATAGCAGACATTAACAAATTTGTCTCGAACAAGTTCAAGTGGCAGTGATTGAACTACTTAGTTAATCTTCCAGCTTCAGATCAGTTGACCACATTGGGTCCTGCGCCTGCTAGAATAAAGTTTGCTTGTGGGATTCGATGAGCTTGTACAATATTCCAGCAATTCTTTACCTGTTCTATGTGAACTATTTTATGGACTGTACCTAGCTCACATTCTACATGTTGTTTGTGGACTTAATGGAAGACAACAATGTTGAGCTGTGATTTACATTCTGCTATTTTGTTCTATTTTTTTAATTTTTTTTGCATGTAGGATTTATGAAATTACCAGCAAGACTTCACCTTTAAACATTAAATTTTGATCCTCTGATGTATTAAGCTAGGGTTTTTTTATAAATTAAATCTCCACAGTTGCAACCTAGTAACCCATGTTTCTCTCCACCTCCATTTCCCCAAATCAGGTGATCCAGTGCTTTGCTGAGACTGGTCAGTTCCAGAAGATCGTGCTGTATGCCAAGAAAGTGAACTTCACCCCCGACTACATTTTCCTCCTGCGCAACGTGATGCGCGTCAACCCGGACCAGGGAGCAGGCTTTGCCCAGATGCTTGTTCAGGATGAGGAGCCACTGGCTGACATCAGCATGGTAAGAGGCTCCAACACTGTCTTTGACAGTTTCCAGTGCCATTTAAGTATAAGTACATAGTAAGTTCTGTCTTGCGAGGATATTTGCATGGCAGTTGTATATTAACCCTATTCTAACTGGGGGGGGGGGGTCAAATTGACCCCCCCCCTCGACGTTTCGCGCCACGATTTCGCGACTAGCAAAGATTTTGCCACGTCGTTTCACGACTTTTTTCATTGAAGTCTCCCGCATATTTTGAGACCAAATTTGTGACGTTCGGATACACCATTCTGAAGTTACGTAATGTTTTGCATATGCATGTTCAACCCAAAAACAGCTCAAATTCATGATATCGTGTGCAAATCCAATGCAAGTTGTGTTTTTTGGTTAAATTGATGTAAATAGGATTATTTCAACTTTTAACCATTGAAATTAATCAATTCTAGTGTAGATAAGCCTGAAAAAGTGCCTGCAACAAATTTTGGCAAAAAAACAATAGAAAGCAAAAGGTCGAAAAAACAATAAAATACATAAGAAATTAACAAAACAATAGAAAACAAAAGAAATTGATTTTGATTGTGCTATTTTTTTACACAAAAATTGTTTGATGTGTCTTGAGGAATTCTGACACAAAAATTTAGCAATCCTCCAGTCTTTTTAATGGAGTTATAGGTGAAAATATGATTTCATGCACAAATTTGCATAATTAATTTATTAAAAATAGAAAGGCAATATTTTTCTATTGTATGACCATGTAATCTTGTAGTTGACATCCAGCTCTATCTTCAGGCAAAATTTCGCGGCAATCGCGCGATCTGCGGCCGAGATCTGAAGGGGGGGTCAAATTGACCCCCCCCCCCCAGTAAAAACTTGGTCTCAAATAGCCCAGTTAGAATAGGGTTAAATATGTAATATGATAACCAATGATAATAACCAATATTTATATAGCGCATTTTCTATACAGACTCAATGTGCTTCAACAACTTCATCGAAACACAAGAAATTGATTATAAAGTATGTAATATGTAAATATATTAAATACATATGTAATGTAAGACAAACTCACCCACGTGAGACACAATTACAGTTGCCCTCAGTGGTCAAGAATATACCATTGTATAGTGTTGGTGTGAGTGATTATGTGATGCATATCAATGGACAATGAGTTTTACAACATCTATGCCACAATTGGTGAGTGAAGCATGTCAGGAGATGTGCCAGTGGGTCCAAAAGCTTTTCATCTCTCGGTCTAAAGTCAAAGTAAAAAGTCATTAAGAACATCATCCGTCATATGTCGCTGACTTTTGGGGCTATTTTGAGTGAGCAACACAGTGATTACCATGTCTCTGTTGTGCCCCCAGATCGTGGATGTTTTCATGGAGCAGAACCTGGTGCAGCCATGCACCTCCTTCCTGCTGGATGCCCTGAAAAACAATCGCCCCTCGGAGGGCCACCTGCAGACCCGCCTCCTGGAGATGAACCTCCTCTCCGCCCCCCAGGTGGCCGATGCCATCCTCGGCAACCAGATGTTCACCCACTACGACCGCGCCCACATCGCCCAGCTCTGCGAGAAGGCAGGGCTTCTGCAGAGGGTAAGGCAATTGTGAATTTTGCCATGTTTGGCGTTTTTGTTGTCCTCATTTTTAACTAATCTCTTGATAAGTGCATCAGCTGGAATTAGACATGCGGAAGTACTTTTAAACAATGGTCTTCAATTTTTGCCTCTTCTAGACTTTTATCAAAATTTGAGTGTGTAGTAGAGGGATCACATGGATGCCATCTATCATTCAATTTTTTTTCCATCTCTACTGTGTCCTCAATTGTTAGTACTCTGTACTCTGTAGAAACACTGATCCTCATCACCATGAGGTATGTAGTCGAAAACAGTATTTGGGTTTGGAAAAATACATTATTAACTAACTCTATCAAGTGTTCCTTTGTCTGTTCACATGGATAAAGCACCTATTCCGTGTGTTGAAAGAACCTTATATGTCAGTCGATCCCAACTTTGCAAATTGCAAAATTTGAGCATGGCAAGAAAAGTGTGTGACGAGAATTTCCCGTGCAAACCTTTGTTACAGTATGCTTGACAAAAATGGCAGAATCGTTACCTGCCTTGTTTATTTTGTTTGTTCTTGTGTGTCATCAGGTAATCTTTTCAACAGAACAGCTGAATCATGCATTGTTATTTCTTCATGCATACAAACATCCCATTGAATATTGAATCCTTAATATTATTTCTTCCTCAACAGGCTCTGGAGCATTACACAGATCTGTATGACATCAAGCGAGCTGTCGTCCACACTCACCTCCTCAACCCAGATGTAAGTGATAAATGTGGCAGACAACCCCATCATCTTTGGAATTTTGTTTGGTATTGTTGTGCAGTGCGCTGCAACCAAAACGCTGCTGTGATGATTCGTAATAACTCGGTCGCGACGCCTCGCACAACATGGTCAATAAATATAATTAATTTAAATAACTACCGACTGAACTTACCTAGCTCGCTCGGTAGTCCTGCGTTAATAGCGCGGGATCAAAGAAGAGACAGGTAGGCAGGATGCCGCGGATGCCAGGTCGTGCTGCTTTTCCTGGCTGGTACGCGGTGTCGCTAGTTTTCTTGGTCGCTCGCTGTTTTCAGGTTACTTGTTCCTTTCCTTGTTCCTTGTCTCTTTGGGTAGTGCTAAGACTGGGGCAGAAGTCATCAGCTGTTTAACATTGTTAAACGCTGATTGGTGCTTCGCCTCCTAGTGGAAATCGTGCTTACCTGTTAATTCATACAGGGGACCCACTGTCTTAGCATAGTCCTGGAGGAAGACTCTGTGGTAGTTGACCAGACCGAGAAATTGTTCAATTTCTTTTGTGTTGGTCGGTACTGGCCAGTTTACCACTGCTTGAGTGTGGTCTTCCTTCAAGTGTAGACCTGAGCTGTCTACTTCCCTACCAAGGAATTCCACTCGTTTCTGGAATAGTGTGCACTTCTTGGGTTTCAGCTTTAGTTTGTAATCCCGGAAGCGTTCAAGCACTTTCCTGAGGATGCTCATGTGGTCATTGAACGAAGTTCCCAGCACTACCACGTCGTCAAGGAAGGCGAGTGCGATGTCCCAATTTAACCCTCTAAGGACCAGGTTCATCACCCTCGAGAAAGTTGTCGGGGCATTGCATAGGCCGAAGCCCATGCGAACAAACTCAAACAAACCAACGGCCGCGTAGGAGCCGTGGACCTACCAAAGTCATCTGGATATCTTGCTCTTGGTGAGTTCTCATACTCCCGATAGTCTCGGGATGGAAAGACAGGAGAAGACCGTACCCTGGCAACTGGTGGAGGTGCCACAAATTCGGTACTTCTCGCCTCCCGCTCGTGGTAATAGTGTCGGGGGGCATACCTATCTCTGTAGGAGGGAGGTTCATAAGGAGGAGCTGCCCTTCCATATTCCTCCCTTGGGTTCACAGACTGAGGCTCGCACCTTTCCATAGCCTTCCAATCCCGGTAACGAGTCCTCTGGGTTAGCCCAGGGGATGCGTACCGGTCACGTCTGTGATCCTCTTGCACCCTCTGATCAAAATTGTAGTCCATGGTTTGAGTACCATGGCTTCCTTTCCCATAAATTTGAGCTACATGGTACTCACCTTGCTTCCCTGCCACGCCGGGAGGTGCTGAACACCCATCCCGCCTTAACGACCTGGGCGGAGAGGTGCCGCATCCCCGGCTTACCGACTCAGGGTTCTCCCTAGTGGGAGATCGCCTTTAGGCAGGGGCTCTAAGTTGGTGCTCACTTTGGGTCGGACGCGGCGGAAAATAATCAAAGGGATAGGGCTTTGGATTATTTTGATCGCACCCATTGGCCGCAGCATGCTTTGGTGACCTAGAGTCACGCTTGCCAGGACTAGATGGAGAGAAATAAAAATACTCCATCAAATTTGGAATATTCCTCAAATAGGACATAGAGGAGAGCAAAGTGGTGGAAAGATCCCCCTGCGCCTCTCTCAAGTCCAAAATACGCTGGGCCAAAGCATTTCCAATCTCTGGCACCAGCATCAAATCATCTTCCGTGCAAAAATTAATGCGAATCTTCGACATTATTACACTGTGCGGTATACTTACACTAAAGATAAAAAAATAAAAAATGCAATATCCCGATATCCAAAGAGTCGTTAGTACCCGATAAATAACTACTGAGTATACTCAGTGAATACCGGTCAAAGTGAAACGTAACTATGCCGTATACTCTTGATTAGAGCGGTAAAATAACGGCAGTAATCGCCCGGTATACCACCTTAATTACAAACAATTACTAACATAAGGAAAAAGAGAGAAAAAAAATCTATACACGATATTGAATATTCTGACAACAAATATATCTATTTGCAACCAAAATAGGAGGCCGGTAATATATATAGGTCAAGTGACCCTAGTATATACCGATCACCCATGTGCCAAATAATAAACCAAAGAAGATCAAACAGTTCAGTTGGGTCTGCAGTTCCTATCTGCTTGTCCAATATGGCAGCCTAGACTGCGAAGACGCACCACAAATCATGGAAAAATCACAATATATTATGACAAATTAATAATAATAAACGTATTATATAATTATGTTTGAAACGCAATTACGTATTTTGATCCAGTGACCAAATATACACACCCACCTAATAGCGAACAAACACTAACAAAAATGTATCCGTTCGGCAGTACATCACCTGCTATCCCGATGTCTGGCAGCCCCTTAATAGAAGGCGCCAGACTGACCACGTGAATGTAATATGTGATACGGAAAAGACAGGTTAGGCACGCTAAATCTGCACTGATCACAAAAAATTAAGAGAAAATTTTTTTTTTTTTAAATTCCAAAATAATAAAATACCTTATACTAACTTAACAGTTTCTTACGGGTTTTCAGAAAAAAAAGAACATCCTTGCCGCCCCTGTAAATTGGCGGCAAATTTGAAATTCCTATCCTCGTCGCCATTGTAGCGTTCTTCCCTAGTTTGAGGTGCCGAGGTATTAAAGGGAATCAACGCTATCAGAATAACTACTGTATATTATTATGCCCGAATTAATGCTACAATAAGACACCAATGGCAAATAGGCTCAGCGTACTTAACTTTCTGAGCAGCTGCTCCCGTTTTACCCAGGGGTACCTGTACTGTAGTCAGTGGTCGCCGTTGGCGTCTGTGGACCGGGACAAGGGACAGTCTAAGTCTGGGAATGTCCTGCTCCGTAGTCTGTCCTGGGTCCGTCTGTCTCTCTGTCTCAGAGTTACCCTCCACGTGAACTTTCCGTGCGTGCGACCGGTGCGTGCACGCACGTTTGTTGGGGTTTGTGCTGTCCCGTCAGCCTGTGCTGGCACATACGCCGTCTACTGGAGGGTACGCGGCCGTATGGCCAAGCCCAACACTATAGTGTATGCGTGGCGGCGGACGGTGCTACACATCGGTGAATCTAATATGTACCGCAGCACCGGTATTGGCTTGTATATTCCCGGTGGCAGATATATTATCGCCGACCGTATGTGATATATACTCTTGGTGGCAGATATATTATCGCCGACCGTATTATACTCTTGGTGGCAGATATATTATCGCCAACCTTATATGTTATATGCTTCAGGTGGCAGATATAATCGCCATCCATACAACCAAATCGAGCACCGAGCACGGAGTTCAACCTGTCTTACTACAGTATCATTCAAAATGTTTTATTAATGAGTGTCAAAATCTGAAAAAAATGAAAATTCATTCTTTTTTGTATGTGTGTGTGTATCTTCATTGTTTTTCCTCAGATATCTTTTAAAGAGAGAGAGAGAGAGAGAAGTGCATATCAGTTTAAGATGTGGACATTCAAAGGTGAAGGCACTCTTTCTGAATAAGAGAGTTGAAGTTATTACAAATTATACAACTGCGAGATTTAACAGTAATGGGGATGCTTATTGCAGTGAAACAGCATGAGTCAAAATGATCCCCAAAATGACAGGCTGATGGATTTGCCTGCTGAAGTAACTTGCCTAAAGCAAATAATGACGATTAAAAAAAGAACCGAAAATAAGAAAAAGAATAAAATTCTGTGTGAATGTCTTGTGGCAGTATATAAGACTTGAAACCTACTGTGATTTTCCAAGTAACTAAAGTGATCATCCTTGCCTCGTTTTCCTCCCATCCCACCCAGTGGTTGGTGAACTACTTTGGCTCCCTGTCCGTCGAGGACTCCCTGGAGTGCATCAAGGCCATGCTGACTGCCAATATCCGCCAGAACCTCCAGATCTGCGTGCAGGTGGCCACCAAGTACCACGAGCAGCTCACCACCACTGCCCTCATCGACATCTTCGAGGTGTTCAAGAGCTACGAGGGCCTCTTCTACTTCCTGGGCTCCATCGTCAACTTCAGCCAGGACTCCGACGTCCACTTCAAGTACATCCAGGTGAGTGAGTGGGCGGGGAGGTGACATGACACTTGCTCCTGCGACAATTTCTCCAAGGACTTAGGGTTAGGGTTGTGACAGGGTTTTAGGTTTAGTTTGATGTGAGGATTAGGATTAAGGTGAGGGTTATGTTTGTGGGTAGAAGTTCTGTATGGCTCAACATGCAGATATTTCATGGGAGCAATTGTTGCAGGAGCAAATGTCATTGAACCGGGCGTGGCATCTCTGATGTGTTTAACCCATCAACTCTTCTCATGCCCATCAGCCCTTCTCGTATCCATTCACACATGCTCTTACAATAGATATCTATCCCTGTAGGTAATGGGTGAAGGAGAGAGTAATTAATTTTGCATTCAAATCTTGTCCGATGAGGACCTTGTACATCATAGAGTTGTAATTCAGTGGAGATGTTGCACATTATGCCTTCTCCACTATTTCCATGTGAGAGAGGCAACCCTACATCTCCAGAGAGTGACCCCATGGTGTGACAGACAAGTGCTGGTCAGTGTATTTCAGTGGGCCAGTGCTTCGTAATCATTTCCAACATGTCCACTATATATGTCTTTCCTAGTATTAGCTCAAGAACTTGGCAAGTCTTCAAGATGCTGCATAAAAGTTTTCTTGGTGATCACTTTGCTTATTGGTTTGAAAAGAAGAAAGAACTGTATATTGCACTTCATCTTAGTTTTCATTCTTGTGAAGTGCACTCTTATTTGATATAGTCAGTATAGTATGTAAATTATTGTAGTTTCAGTTTTGTGTATGCTCCTTAAATAGTTTGTTTGAAGTTTCAGTTCTCTCCCCTGTCAAATGACCTAAAGATGGCAGTCATCAATTTCTCATTGTATACTGAATTCCTCCAGTTATAAAATGCATATATAGATATCAACCTTTCTGTTTCATACATTTCCTTTGCCTGTGCAAAGTGCAAGCAGGGCATCAGGCCAAGAGTATTTGTCCCTTAATGGGCAGATTCTTATATAGAGATGTGTGGACAATAATTCAATGTACTCGACATTGGGTGCAGTCCCTTTAAATTGGAAAGCAGATAATGAACATATAAATTTGTGGATGTCAATTCTTTAAAGGGGCATTCCAGACGATTTTCATAATTTCACTTCATGTAGTACATAAATTGACAGCCCCATGTATAGATTTGTGGAATTTATTGTGGTCCTTGAGCAGAGAAACATTACTCTGAAAAATCTTAATCAAATTACACTGAACAGTGTTCATGACATAGGAGCCTCACATATTTCAGAAATGTAGCAGTGTACTTCCATTACAATACCACTTGCTTAACAAGATCACCTGTGTAAAATGTATGCATGCCATCTTCTTTTGTTCTGCTTCCTTGAGCCTCAATTCATGCATTATGGTGAGGCTGCCATGTCATCACCCTTGTTCATTGCAATTTGTTGTAAATTTTGAAAGCATTCTTATTCCTCATCCCAATCACTATAAATTCTGAAACTCTGTACTCTGTATAACTAATTTATAGTTGTTCAAATGTGAAAGTCTGAAAATAATTTAGAGGTCTCCTAGGGTGTGTACAGTTCTGGTCGAGGTGAAGATTTAGCTTTTAACGTTTTGTGATATATTCAGAAACCACTCTATGAGATGTGAAAGAGCGTGCAGTTCTAAGGGGTATCAAAAGTTTATTCGATGAAAATCGGTTTTGAAATGGCTGAGATATCCCAAAACAAGGTGAAACAAAGAGATACTAATAAAGTTGGGGCATGTCGCCTTTTATTATTAGCACTTTTTTTGATAACTCAGCCATTTGAAAACCAATTTTCATCAAATAAACGTTAAATTACATGCTCTTTCATATTTCAGAAGAGGCTTTTCATTATCTCACTTAGGAATGTTCAAAACATGAATCCTTACTTCAACCAGTACTGTACAGTCCCTTTAAGAGTTTGGACATTCTGTTATAAAAATTTGGGAGTCATCTGCCCTTGTCTAAAGTCCTGTCTCTTTGCCCTGCCCCCAAATAGTCTGCCTGCAAGACCGGCCAGATCAAGGAGGTGGAGCGCATCTGTCGTGAGAGCAACTGCTACGACCCTGAGCGGGTCAAGAACTTCCTGAAGGAGGCCAAACTGACCGACCAGCTGCCCCTCATCATCGTCTGCGACCGCTTTGACTTCGTCCACGACCTCGTCCTCTATCTCTACCGCAACAACCTGCAGAAGTATATTGAGATCTACGTTCAAAAGGTCAGCCAAGAAAAGACAAGAAGAAAACCATTAACCCTAGAGTATCTTTTCAGTTTTAATTTACATAATGCATTCTGAATTTTAAAGACATTTACTTCTGTGTTGTTGAATAAAGGCATTTCAAATGTGACAGATATTAACATTTCCATGCTGCTTTTTGTATTGCATCTGCATGTAATGAGAATCATTCTTTGAATGAAACCATTACATATTATCTCAATCAAGGCATAATGTTCTATAATGATTGACTGTGTCTTTGAAATTGACAAATTGTATGCTATGAAACTGATATTGTTCCTTTGGTTTCTATTTATCTCTTCTGTCATTATTACAAGGTTTCTATTTATCTCTTCTGTCTTCTGTCATTATTACAAGCGAGACATAATTTGATATCCACAGTTTAGTTGTGGTTTTATGTTAAGCAATGCCGATGCCTTATAATTTTGTTTGACAGTTATGGAATGATTGATTTGGCCACTAACTTGATTTTGCGCTTTTTGCTTTGTTTTTTTCTGGACATCAGGTCAACCCCTCTCGTCTGCCAGTGGTCATCGGTGGCCTGCTGGACGTCGACTGCTCCGAGGACATCATCAAGAGCCTGATCATGGTGGTGCGCGGCCAGTTCTCCACCGACGAGCTGGTGGAGGAGGTGGAGAAGCGCAACCGCCTCAAGCTGCTCCTGCCCTGGCTGGAAACCCGCATCCACGAGGGTAGCACAGAGCCTGCCACCCACAATGCCCTGGCCAAGATCTACATCGACTCAAACAACAACCCAGAACGCTTCCTCAGGTTAGTGGGAAACCCCCATCACAGCTCAAAACAGTGACAATGATGTATACAGCAGTGATAAAAATAGTGACAATGCAATGGCCAAGATCTACATAATATATTGGAAAAACAACCCCAAACGTTTCCTCGTGTCAACAGAAATCCCCATCACAACTTTGATATTGAACATAACATGTACAGCAGTGACAAAGACAATGACAATGCAATGCTGTATACAGCTACAAAAATTACATCAACAAAAGTGATAATGATTATAAACAGTAACAAAGCTACAACAGATACAACTACCAATACAGATCACGGCAATTTAAGTTGTGATTGAATAATTTACCTCGTAGACAGAGTTAATTTCAGGCATCATTAGAAATACTGTATTCTTCCAGAAACATGCATTTTCAACCCTTAGAATACTGTAATGCTGTTTTTAAGGTTTGCATGCATGTAACATGAGGTCACAACTCTTTGTTCACTGCAGAGAAAACCAGTTCTACGACAGCCGTGTTGTTGGCAAGTACTGCGAGAAGCGTGATCCTCACCTGGCCTGCGTGGCCTACGAGCGCGGCCAGTGCGACCGCGAGCTCATCAACGTCTGCAACGAGAATTCCCTCTTCAAGAGCGAGGCGCGCTACCTGGTGCGGCGACGCGACCAGGAACTCTGGGCCGAGGTGCTGCAGGAAGACAACCCATACCGAAGGCCGCTCATCGACCAGGTTGGTAGATGCTTGTCATCTTCATCTACCTGTGTCCTAGCACATATTTGTTGCTGAAGATATCACTATTGAACCATATGTTTTATGTATAACATGTCACTGTTTGCAAATTCTGTCTGTATTTTGAGGTTTGTGAAAGTGGAGCATATTTGGACATGGATGTAAATAAATTGTTTGTTGTCAACTTACTTAAAAGAATATTAGCCAGTTGAGGATTTTGGCTCTTTTCTTCATCCTTGTCGATGACACTGTTAAGATTAAGATCTCATTCACCATTGCCAATAATCAAACTTGGGAAGTGTACACTCTTGTGAAGTGGTTGTCAGTTCACTCCTTTCCAATTTCTGTCCAGTGTAACAAGTCCCATTGTTCTTCATGTAAATGGGTTTATCATATAAGCATTTCCTTTTGTGTATGACAAAAAGAAGCCCTTCTGTTACACACACTGTTTGTGTAATTGGCTAAGAAGTATTCATATTCTCCATACCAGACTAAGTTACAGCTCTCTCCCTTCTCTCTGTCGATTTAGATCGTACAAACTGCTCTGTCTGAGACACAAGATCCAGAGGACATCTCGGTGACCGTCAAGGCTTTCATGACTGCTGACCTGCCCAATGAGCTCATCGAGCTCCTGGAGAAGATTGTGCTGGAGAACTCTGTCTTCAGCGACCACAGGTAGGTTCGTCACTACTTTTGTGAGGCTGAAATGATGCGTGTCTGATTTTCTATGGTCTCGGGACGGCAGATCACACCTGAATACTCGGGTGTTGTATATTGTAGTACGTCATTGCGTAAATTGCCTTAGATGTGATGTGCCAATATTCTGTGTGAATGGTGTGATACTCTTTATTTGGATGATTCAACGAATGTCTCACGCAGATGTTCTTGATGTGTAAAACCACAGGCCATGACTGTATTTGATGTTACTGACATGTGAGCCCTCCAGTTAGGGTAAACATTCCAGGCGGTCACTGCACCATACAAGTAATGCTCCTCTTTCCCTATTTCAGCATGAGAAGTGCATCTGTATCTGTGATCGAGACATGTTATCAGCATCACTCCTCTCTCCCTTCGAAATAGTTTGTGCATTTTCTCTTTTGTCTTCTCCGACACGCTGTGCATTTGTCGAGCGAGTTGTGTTTCATGCACAGGGGGCGCAGCCTCTTCCTGTACCACTGCCAAGTGAGACTTTGACAAGGAATGACTCTTTGCAGTGTCTTTTTTTACATTAGTGGTGCCAGTGATGTAGGCATCGCTGAGCTTCAAGTTGTCACCAACCTGTGAAGCCTTCTCATGTTTGGCTTTGCACAAGGTACACCAAACCTTTGTTATATGGTCGCCACACGCCTCATATTGGAGCCAGCTAAATCCCCAGCCAATCACTGTCGATATCTTCGTTTTTTTCAGCTTTGGGAAGTGATGGTGCCGCTGAGTTATCTGCATCGTCATGATCGTGTTGTGCAGAGCCAGAATCCTGTGATGTACTAGCCTTGGGAAGTGATAGTGCCGTTGGGTTATCTGCATCACCATGATCACATTGTGCAGTGCCAGAATCTTATGATGTACCAGGCTCACATACAGTGTTTTCAGAAGAGGACTTCTCGGGATGACTGTCACATAAAACTAGAATTTAATTGCCGAGCATTAAATTCAGTAAAGTGCCGATTATCCTTGCTGTAGATATGATATGCAGTAGGAAGTTCACTGTCATAGTTGGATATAGCTTATTTGTGCCAGAAAATTGACTGCTTCTCTTGAAGAAGTGTAGGTGCTCTGTAGGTTGGAGCCAATTTTCTTCTTGTGAAACGAGTTGTCATGTTTCGTACGGCGCTAGCCATAAGCATCGTAACATTGTGAAATGGCTGTATGTGAAAACCGACTGATGGTGTTTCAGGCCTATTAACCTTATCCCAGTCGGTGTATCTCTCCACAGCTGTGTATTAAGGGCTCAGTGATATGACTGTCATGTGTTTCCCTTCCCTGTCCCATCACATTACCAGGAACCTGCAGAATCTGCTGATTCTCACAGCCATCAAGGCCGACCGCACCCGCGTCATGGAGTACATCAACCGCCTGGACAACTACGACGCCCCCGACATCGCAAACATTGCTATCGATAGCGAGCTCTTCGAGGAGGCCTTCGCCATCTTTAGGAAGTTTGACGTCAACACATCTGCCATTCAGGTAATTTTTGTTGTGCCACTTGAACCATGAATGAACAAGTTAAGGACAGAGGACTTGCGTTACGTGCTGGTAGCCATTTTTTAAAGACAATTCGTCCATTGTTGATTGCCACTGCATTCACATCACAGTTTATTATTATTTTGCTTGTTTGTTTGTTTGTTTAACTGGGCAACATTTTCTGTGGTTCTTTGTTAACAAGGCTATAAGGCCTCTTGCTGGTGAAGAAGTATAGACATTTGGAAAAGTTATGTATTTAACTGTGAGAAGTACTTGATGAAAACTCGCAGAGGCTGTGAATCTAAAATATAGTTACAATTTTGTCTTGGAATTAAAGTTTACATCTTACATTTGTTAATGAACTCTCCCTATTTATTTGTTGCTTTGTGTCTTTTATATGAGAGTATTGGTACCAATTATAAATGAAGTGCCAGGTGTAAAATATTTATGGCACATAATCTTTATGAGTCTACATGGCTTCACAAACTGACCTCAAAATTGCAACTTCTGCCCTCTGACACACAGGTCCTGATTGAGCACATAAAGAACCTGGACCGTGCCTACGAGTTTGCGGAGCGGTGCAACGAGCCCGACGTGTGGAGTCAACTGGCTGCTGCCCAGATCAAAGCCAGTATGGTCAAGGAGGCAATTGACTCGTACATCAAGGCCAACGATCCGTCCACATACCTCGAGGTGGTTGAAGCTGCATCGGGATCAGGTCAGTTGGGGGTTACTTTTCTGTCTCTTGAGATGAACATATCTTTTATTGAAGCCTTTCCTCTTCTCCGTACTGTACTAGATGTCCCTACAAAGGAGATAAATCTTATTACAGTGAAAGGTTGGATTACACTTGTATCATTATTCAAAGATATGTCATTATCTTCAGTCTGAATTGAACATATTTTTGTCTTATTTCATTAGTTGGACAATCCAGTGCGTTATCTAAGTTTAAATAAACTTACTAGTTAGATTTTTATGTAGTGGTAGACCTCTGTTGGAATTTTGTGTGTGTGTGTGTGTGTGTGTGTGTCATGATTGCACTTCAAATGATCAGCTCTCAAAAGACAGAATGTGAACTCAGGCCTTAATGAGACAGCTTCTGCTTACGAATTGGTCTTAATGAGGTGGCTGCAGATGTACTGGATGGCTTTGGTTTATGGTGGTTTTTTTTTGACACCATATTTGATGGGGTCTCTCTCTCTCCTCCACACCCCCCTACAGGCAACTGGGAGGACCTGGTTCGCTACCTCCAGATGGCCCGCAAGAAGGCCCGCGATGCCTATGTGGAGACAGAGCTCATCTTCGCTTTCGCCAAGACCAACCGCCTGGCAGACCTGGAGGAGTTCATCTCGGGACCAAACCATGCCCAGATCCAGCAGGTATGGTCCTTGTCAATCATGTGTATATGCTTGTGTGTGTGTATTTGTGTGTGCCTGCATTTTACGGTGATGCTGAATGAGGAGGACACAGTATTTGGAGGGATGAAGTTTCTCTTATCACATAATCTTAAGCCTTTCATAACTGTTGTAGACTTTCGTAGTTCAAAATTGTGTAGTTTTCCTGTGTAATTGAAGATGAATTGTAATATGTGTGTGAACCAATTAGTCCAAATGAAGGCTTTCCATCAAATTTCTTGTCCATTATTCTCCCATTATACTGAAGTCCTTGCTACTGGTAGATTTCTTCATTTGTATTGAAATTTTGTTATTACCAAATAGATAAAGTATAATTTTGGGACCTGAATTTTTACTTCCTTTTGGATACATTTTGTCATAAGCATGTATGATGTAATGGGATTGTCCTTTACTGTTCTATTATCATGTTTGTTTTAGAGTAGCTAAGTAGTCAGGAATGTCTTGAGTATTGCTTGATGTGAAGTTCTTACCACTGATATGCCATTCTGTGCAGGTTGGTGACCGGTGTTACAATGAAGGAATGTACGAGGCTGCCAAGCTTCTCTTCAACAATGTCTCCAACTTCGCCCGTCTGGCATCCACCCTGGTGCATCTCGGTGAATACCAGGCAGCCGTGGACAGTGCCCGCAAGGCCAACAGCACTCGCACGTGGAAGGAGGTGAGTCGATGGTGTCGCTTGTTGTCCAGTAATAGTGGACGTACTGCTCCTACCGTCTGTTGCTCAAGTTATACACTTCATGCTTGAATGTATAGACTTATGGGTTATTACCTACGGATTATGACACATTAGGAAGTATGAGCACTGAAGGAATTGCTATGTTAAGCCCTGGAGCCTGTTTTTATGCCTCTGCCACGAAGCGTTGCCGGAGGCATTATTTTAAGCTCTAAAATCAATCCTAAGTTCTATTCAACTACTCTTTGGGACAATTTTGGGATAAATCTGTCCTCAGAAGTAAGGAATTGTTTCATTGAGCCATTTGGAAACAAAATCTTGTAACTTGTCATGTTCTAGAAATCATCTTGAATGTCTATGTATCCTTCCCAACAAGATCTGATCTGAATCCATCCTAACTTTCAGTTCATTATTTGGCTCAATATAGTTCCCATGGTAGTGAAACAGGGCCCTAACCTATTTTATTATTGAATGTTGCTCAGTTGGGCACATCACAGATTGTAAATGACATTTGTCACTATAGTTTCTTATCACAGTTTTGCATTGTCATGGAATGGCAATGACTTTCGTAGCCTACTGCCTTTGAGATTCAACCATTGACCAAAGAGGCAATGCATGACACGCCCTGTTTCTGGAAGCAAAATTGGTTTTAATACTTGCTCCCCAATTCACTTGTTACTCCCCAGGTGTGCTTCTCCTGCGTGGATGGCGAGGAGTTCCGCCTGGCCCAGATGTGCGGTCTCCACATCGTGGTGCATGCCGACGAGCTGGAAGAACTCATCAACTACTACCAAGACAGGGGCTACTTTGAGGAGCTGATTCAGCTGCTGGAGGCGGCCCTGGGCCTGGAGCGGGCCCACATGGGCATGTTCACCGAGCTGGCCATTCTCTACTCCAAGTACAAGCCCTCCAAGATGCGGGAGCACCTCGAGCTCTTCTGGTCTCGCGTCAACATTCCAAAGGTGAGGAAGGATTGATGGGATGGAGGGATGGAAGGAGGGATGGTGAGGAGAGGAAGTGAAGTGATTGGAAGTGAATAAAGAAAGGAGATACTGATAGAATGGAGGAAGTGATGGAAGGACAGAAAGAAAGATGCAGATAGGGATGGTGGGATTGAATGAACGAGGAAGATACTAGGAAAAGGTGATAGTGAGACAAGGAACAAATTATTAACTTATGGTGATTATCAGAATCATCATCTTGGTTCAGGAGTTTATTTGAGCCTATATGTGCTGTTGGCTAGGAGGTACAGCCAAGGCAGCAATGGCTGGTTGGCAGTGAGGATATTTTTTGATGGTAAAGAAATTCAATAATGCAGATGATATGAATGTAAAGACTATAATAAAGGGTAAAAATTACTTCATGGGTGGAAATGAGCTGCTTCGCGGAGGTCTGCACCGTCTGAGTGCTTTTCTAGTACCCGTTACTGGTCTTCTAGAAGCATGGCATTTTAAAGATACTAACTATATCTATAATTCTTATTCTAAATGTCTGTGTTTGGAATCATGCAGGTCTTGCGGGCTGCAGAGCAGGCACATCTATGGGCAGAACTTGTATTCCTGTATGACAAGTACGAGGAGTATGACAACGCCATAGTAACCATGATGGCACACCCTACTGATGCCTGGAGAGAAAGCCACTTCAAGGATGTCATCACTAAGGTGAGGGATGGTGACCATCAGTGTGATTACCATCAATACGATGACCGTTCTTTGTATTTGTTCACAGAGGTTTTGAGATCTTATTTTTGGCATGGTTTAAAAAAAAAAATGAGATGTTGTGTTGATTTTTGACATGCATCTAAAGGGTTAGGAAAATTTAGGAATTCATGAAATGTACTACTACTTTGAATGATATGAATGGGACATTCAAGTCGAGATATAGTGATTGATCTTTGTCTTGGATGCTGCAATTTAAAGGGATCAAAACTGTCAAATAAGTGACTTTTTGCTCCAAGTGTTAGTCATTGATGACATTTTCGACTGGCGTATTCAGCGAGTGTTTGCACAGCCCATAGTTGGTTGAGTAATATCTAGTTCATTCTAATGTGATTAAGGCATCCAAGAACACTATTATTATGTCCCTCAACCCCCCCCCCCCAGTCTTTTCTTGAGACATTCATATGCTACCAGGTACAATACTAATGAAAATTTTCCACCAGTAATGAAAATATATGTATGTATACACTAACATAATATTTCTCACGCCATTTTCAAGTGGCACAAAAGTGGAACAAATTTTGTGTATACCGCAGAGTGTTCCACATTTACAGTGTCATTATTCCATGCTATTGCTCTGTCCTGGCCCAACCCTAAGTCTTGTGTGTCATCTGCCTTCCGTCACAGGTTGCCAACATAGAGCTGTACTACAAGGCCATCCAGTTTTACCTGGACTACAAACCCATGCTGCTCAACGACCTGCTGGTGGTCCTCATACCTCGCATGGACCACACCCGCGCCGTCGGACTCTTCTCCAAGCTCAACCAGCTGCCATTGGTCAAACCATACCTCAGACAAGTACAGAATCACAACAACAAGGTGAGCCTTCCTTCTCGCTTCAACCAGTTGTCCGAGATGATGTGCCTTTCAGTAATCCATAACTAAAGCTGTGTGTTCAACTCATACACTTTGAGGATGATGTGTAATGTAAGACTATATGGAGCCGTTACAGAAATCTACTGAGTTTCTGAGCATTGTGATATTAGTTGACACGTGTTGTATGAATAAGAAAAAGAGTTGCTGAAAACAGACTTGACTTTATTATTTATTGCAACAACTCGATCAAGGTTTACCGATTTAAAAGTCCTTTTGGACAGGCAGTTTTCTTTCCTTATATTGGAATTTCGTTACAGCCGAACAAAAAGTATGTGAAAATACGTAGCTAATAATTTTTGGTCCTGAGCTTTACTTTGTTGTACTGAGATTTTCATTATACCCTTGTACGTTTTTATGGGAGTGCACTGCAATAAAGCGAGTGTCAATTTAAATGAGGGGTTCAATATGTGAAGAAGTCGCATCATCACATGACTGTCACTTCATCTACAGGCGATCAACGATTCCCTCAACAACCTGCTGATCGAGGAGGAAGACTACCAGGGACTGCGTGCGTCCATTGACGCCTTCGACAACTTCGACAACATTGCCCTTGCTCAGACGCTGGAGAAGCACGAGCTGATCGAGTTCCGCCGCATCGCTGCGTACCTCTACAAGCGCAACAACCGCTGGAAGCAGGCCGTGGAGCTCTGCAAGAAGGACAAACTATTCAAGGTGTGTGCAGCTCCTCTAACCCTTTCAGTGCTTTGAGTGCCAATTGGCGCAGAAAACCCCGTAGCATTGTACACAGTGTTTGATGTCCCTGGCATAGAAAGGGTTAAAGTTAAAGTGTGTAGCAGGATAAGCTGAATCAATTCAATTCCCTTCACAGCTGGTTCAATGAGTGGGGATTGCGTAGGTAGATTATTGTCAATTTGTCGGACAAATGTGTATGCTTATGCTGCGGGCATTTCACAAGAGATGAGCTAGATGTAGAACTAACTGTGGATTGCTAGATTCTTTGTGTCTTTTTCTCTGGTACATTATGGCAATATGTCAAGAATGATTATTCACCTAGCTTGTGCATTGTATTGTACTGGTGTTTTCGTGGTTAGTTATGTTTCATTTATGAAAGAAAAAGAAGATGGCATCATACTCGTTTGTTTGTTTGCTTAGTAAAGGTAAAATGTGTGAATGCTTACTGAGGGAATGAATATTTGTGTCAATTCTAGTGCCACTTCAGTCATGGTTGTGTGTCACTGGTATTTGCTACGCATGTATTGGCTCTCTGAAGCCAAACTTCAACATTGCTCACATCTGAGGTGACTAAGAAAGAAGAATGAAGGAAGATACATTGAATAATATCTTGTAGCCATGATATTTGCTTTGGCGAAGACAGATATTCTAGGAAATGTACCATTCTCACATTCTTGCTGCTGACTCTGCCATTGAATTACCCAGGATGCCATGCAGTACGCCAGCGAGTCGCGGGAGATCGACATCGCCGAGGAGCTGGTTAACTGGTTCCTGGAGGCCGGCAACCACGAGTGCTTCAGCGCCTCGCTCTTCAACTGCTACGACCTCCTGCGCCCGGACGTCATCCTTGAGCTGGCATGGCGGCACAACATCATGAACTTCGCCATGCCCTACATGGTCCAGGTCATGCGGGAGTACCTGGCAAAGGTCAGCCAGTGGACATTACGTAAAACGTCGTTTGGGTGGTGACAAGACCATGCATCTCAGAAAGCATGAATTCTGTAGAAGAGCAAGAAACTTCTTCATTTTCGCAACATTTTTGCAAAAGAACATCAGTGTTGATTTCAAATTATGTAGAAACATTATTTTGTAATACAGTTAAAGGGTGTGTACAGTTCTGGTCGAGGTGAGGATTTAGCTTTTAACATTTTGCAAGATATTCAGAAACCACTCTATGAGATGTCAAAGAACATGCAATTCTAAAGGGTATCAAAAGTTTATTTGACGAAAATCGGTTTTGAAATTGCTGAGATATCCAAAAACAAGGTGAAACAAAGTCATCATAATAAAATTGTGGCATGTCGCTTTTTATTATTATCACTTTTTTGGATATCTCAGCCATTTCAAAACCAATTTTCATCAAATAAACATTGAATCCTTCTTAAAATTACATGCTTTTTCATATTTCATAAGATGTTTCTCATTATCTCACTTAGAAATGTTCAAAACATGAATCCCTTACCTCAACCAGTACTGTACAGTACCTTTAAAACTGATATGATTTGAAACTCAAAGATTATTGTTTTTGATTTTCAAAGTTGAGTTTTTTTTTTTTTTTTTTTTAATATATATGCCAACTGAGATATAAGGTCTTGTCACCCTCGGGACGATAAGTTTGAGATTGCAATTAGATAACGTGCATTGATAGACCATTTCATACATGTATGGTATCTCCATGTTGATGAGAATTGTGTGCAAATTATCAGTCATATCTTGAAAACAAAACCTTGGCATTAAATTGATGTAAACTGAGACAGATAATGAAGAAACCATGTCTTTGTGTATTATCTCCTGTAGAAGAAAACCTGTTTATGCATGAAAGCTGTTTTCTGTTGACCCCAGCCTCTGAATACACAGTTAGCTTCAGCGACCCTAATGTTATTTAGTAGAATGATTTATGAAGCTTTAATGTGTCTGACCATGGAAGGGTCGTATGAAGTAATGTCACAGATATTAGGAAAGGCAGGCATTATAAAATATGAGAAGATTACTGCAAACCAGAAATATTTGTGGCATGAAACTTTTGCGAATTGGAACCAACAGCCGTTTTCTTGGCACGAAACTTTTCGTGATTTGCCACTAGCACTCAATGCATTGTGTAGAAAAAAACACAAAAACTTTCATGTGCATCTTCCTTTCGCCAATCTAGGCTTTTCACAAATTCTTGAAAGTTTCATGCATGCAAAAACTTGTCTTGAAAGTTTTGTGCATGCAAAAACTTGTCCTGAAAGTTTCGTGCATGCAAAAACTTGTAGCTGTACAGTAATGACAATAAAGTGCTATTTTTTCTTCCACGCCCAGGTTGACAAGCTTGCAGAGTCAGAGAAGGAAAGGAAAGAGGAAGAACAGTCAAATGAGAACCAACCTCTTGTATATAGTAAGTCTGGCAAGATCTCATACATCACTCATAATTTCATAGATGCAAGATTGTAAAATGAGAACAAACCTCTTATATATAGTATTAAGTCTGACAAGATGTCATACATCACTAATTATTGCCTGAAAACAAGACTTTTTCAAGTGTTCACTGACATGGTGATAGCACTGATTATTTTCATAGCATGTTTTGTGCTCAGTTACAAAAAGTTTTTCAGATTTTGGACATTTAGTATGTTTGGATTCAATATATGACTTATTTGCCCTAAACAAACTCCTACAGTGTTTCTCATCATTGCACTCTGTAATATGTGTATACAAGTTCTGTATGCACTCTTAGGCCAAAAAAAAAAAAATTGTTGCATTGGCGTAACCCACCCGACCCTAAAAATTCCGCCGACCCCATGTTTTTTTATTTATTTTTTGCTATCGATATCAAATATCTTGTTGATTGCGATCGCGATCGCACAAACCCGGAAGTGGAAACGGCTCTGGGGATATCGGATGTACGAGGGATCACCGGGGGAGAGATCTAGCGCCTCGCATAAGCCTTCCTTGATCAGTACGTCATCTGTTTCCAACACGGACACGTACTCTAACAAGATTTATTCAGTGTATACGTAGCATTCAGACTGCGATGTATTGTGCACAGTTTTGCCATAGGTTTCTTGTGTGGAGAACTTACATGAATCTGTATATGTGGGACTGTAATAGAGATCGCCGTGTGCGATGAAAAGATCGTACATATGGGTCAATTTGCATCTATCTTATCTAAGTCAAAATAGTAAAATATGAAGTGAAAACATTCAGGATAGGGATTTCAACATCTTTAAATTCTGTGAAGGGGTATAATTCCAGTAATATCGGCCTCATAAATGATTTGTAGAATAGATGAACTTAGCACATTCGGTGCAGCAGTTGTAACTGTTTACTGAGCTGAGCACGAGTTTTACACGTAAAATGCAGGTAGCAAAAAAAAAAAAAAAAAAAAAAAAAAAAATCCGCCCGACCGACCCTATTTGAAAATCTCATGTTACGCCAATGCAACAATTTTTTTTTTTTTTTGGCCTTATTCTAGTGCCAAGGGAAGTAATATCACTACTATCACTACTACAATATGAAATAATTATATTACTTCCCTTTTTCTGTGCAAAGATTTGTTTGCACCACTTGGAAGCACATGAAGACCTTTTCAACTTTTGTGTCAACACCACATATTTCCAGAGAGAGCTCTCTATACAACTATGCATCTGACACTCTATAACTCTCTTGAAATCACTTTTTGTGTCCGTTTCTTTTCTTGCAGATGAGCCACAGCTCATGATCACCGCAGGTCCAGGCATGGCGCCCGGGATGCCGCCCGGCGCCATGCCCGGCATGGTACCACAGCCCGGTATGATGCCTGGCATGGCACCGGGTATGCCCAACATGATGCCCGGCGCACAGCCAGGCTACTACAATATGTAAATTGCACCGGCAATCTGCGTCTGCAGGTGGTGCGGCACATCGTGGGAGGCGACCGACGGTACCCGCCCCGAAACAAAAAGTTGTACCCTTACTCCAATATTTTACCTTTTTTGCTGGGATTGAGAGAAGGAAGGGGAGAAAAAAAGCACACCAAAATTATTATGTCATCAAAAAAACATTCAGGCGGCAAGTGCATCTCTTTGGAATCGATATTTACAGGATTTTCTGATTAATCTGATGAAATGAGAGAGAGCGAGAGCGAGAGAGAGAGAGAGAGTGAGGAGAGAAAAGAATTTATATATATATGTACACAAAGATGTCAGATGGATGTAGTTGAGTAAAAGCTAAAAAAACTGGCCAGAGTGGTACCACGTGTGAGAATAACAGGATGAAATAGAGTGGCGCTTCACAAACTTGGTACCTGTGCTAGTGAGATATATATATAGTCGTATAAACTGTGCAAGTCATTTACACAAAAAAATTTTTTGCAGATTGTGAAGTGATGAAGAGATAACTATGGACTTGGCAGGAAAAGAGCAAACAAGAAAAGAGACATGGACTTACAAGATTTTGAGCTTTCCTCCGTGAAATTCTATATGTGGTCCAAAGCTACTTAGGAATTTTTTTCCAGATAGGATTTAGTTCGTGAAATTAGTTTTTAACTTTGTTATTCCTATATTTTTTGTATTAGTGGAATAAAGGAAAAGTTATTCACTTTTCAGTCAATGGTATATGTAGTGCTCTAGTTACATATTGTATTTTTTATGTCATTGATAATATATTTGTGTTTTTGAAACTTTTGAGTAGGAAAGACGAGAGGGAAGTGGCAGCCATGCCGGTCGAATCTGTGAGATGTGGAAGTATTTTGCGCTATTTTTTTGATTTACAGCCACATTTGTAAAATGTACCATAAAAAGATTAATGTCTGTGCTTATTTCTGAGGAAAATGACACAATGGAAAATTCCAGTATAAGTCTGTAGCAGCCTAGATTGATTCCACAGTTGAAGAAGGAACTTTATAAGTTGAAAACAATTCAGATTTTTTTTTTTAATTGTTACTAATAGGGGTGTGGATGCAAAGCGGGAAGATATAACTTTAGACTGAATGTTTTGTGTTTTATATTGTCAAGTGAATGTTGTGCTTTTGTAGAATGTCTGCATATTGCTCGCCCAGCTCCTATGATGTGAAATCATATGTGATTGTCCAAATGATTAACAGAAAACAAAGCCAGGTATATATTTAATTCTTTTTGTTTGAAGCCCAGCTTAAATTCCCAGAGTATAAATCAGTTTGCATATATTATACGTTATGAGCATTCAGAAATTTGTGATGAGTGTGGAACTTCAGGTAAATGGTTTGTAACGAGGAATTGACTGGAATCTGAAGACTTTGTGACCGATTTGTTTGAAATTTTCGCAGGGAGAAGTGTTTCTTTCTTTCAACTGAGATTGTGTCAAAAATACCTGAATGGAATGGTTCTTTCGAGCCAAACCACTGCTGCCCACAAAATGAGAGGTATGTTTATCAGAGACTGTAGAAGGTGTATGTGATGCGAGGAGAAATTTGTAAATGATGTAGATTGCTTAGGGTCCTGGTATCCCAATTGAGATGTGGTAATCACAATCATGTAAAACATGCTTATTATCTATTCATTATTGTCAATATTAACATTGCATTTATCAAGGTATGGAACAATTTGAATATCTCTTTCTGCTTTTATTTTCAATTATTTCTGTATTGTTTGTTGTTATTTTTTTCCCCAACATGAGATTTATACATTGTGAACCTGTCGTGAACATGAGTTGGAAGAAGTGAAGAAGTATATTGATCGATCATTCCGGAGTAACTGTAGAGTCGACAGCTCGACGTAAGAAGATGGTTTGTTTTTTGGTGTATGTGTAGTAAAATGGGAAAAGGTATGGACCAATGCTCGAACAGGAATCGAAATAGTGAATTTGATGGCACTTCCGGCAACACGCAATCAGCAATTAGACAGTTTTTACTTTTTAATTCTGAATTCAAATTACAACCCTGTTTTGTGCAGAAATGGCAGATAAAAAGCCAGCCCGGTGACATCTGGTTTAAATGTGGAGACTTTATGTCAATATTAGTGGCTTTCATGTTTTTAAAAGTACATTTATTTGACCCTATTTCTGTTACAGTTTCATAGCAGAGAATGGAAAACAGTAGCATGGAAAAAAAAAATAAATTATGTGATCTTTGTGCAAAAAGGCTGGCAAGTGGGAAGGAAAACGAAGACAGCAAATGAGAAGAAAAAAAAAAGGAGTAAACTCAAAGAGATTAGATAACCTTACAGAGACGATTATCATACAGTTTCTAATAACAGTACAGCGTTGGGATTACACGCAGTGTATCTGTTAAAGTGTGCATGTTCTTTTTTTCTTTCTTTCTTTTCATATTAGGGTTATTTGCAATAGTGGTTACAGATGGCCACTATTAATACACCCGCTGTTGTGTTGCCGATTTGTTTCTGGTGTACGAGATGTGTTCAAACCTTTTTACCCATGTAGACCATAACTTGCTGGCAACCCCCTCGAGAGAAATGTGTGTTTTCTTCTCTCCCCGTTTCACCTCCTCCTCCCCCTACCGTTGTAATGTGAGGAGGGGAAGGGAGCGACAGTGGTACAAAATAAATGTGATGAACCCAGTAATTCAAACAATCTTGAGCTGTATACACTGTTTTGTCTTTAATTGTGTGTCCTGTGTATTGACATTCCTTATGTAATATGATTGAGAATCAAGCTACATCATGCACTCTTAGTATGTACAACATGTGTGTAGTATGTTTGTGTATGTTTATATATATATATATATCGTACAATATATAGTAGGATGGAAGGCATTGCTTTATTAGTGACTTAGCTGGACAGTCTGTTTTGGCCGAAGCCTCGTCAGCAATCCTGTGTATACAGGTTAGTGTGTGTGTGTGTGTGTATATACATATATATATATATATATATATATATACAGGTTGTATATACAAATATACATACACACACACATATATGACAAAGGATGTAAGAGGTAGATTATTTTGGATAAGCTTGTGTCAAAGTCTACTTCAATTTATATGTTTCAGTTTCAATAGTTTATTAATTTCCATCATCACAAAGAAAAGAAAAGAAAAAGTTGACATAATCCAAAGTGATACAATTTTTTTTTTCATTTCTCTTACACTCGTCCGATAAAGGATTTTTTCAATACAATATAAAGTATATTATACACGAATGATGTCGTAAAAAAGAAACAATGCACTTTGTCATGGCAACAAAAATAGTAAATAATCACAATGATGGAAAACAGTGTTCCACTAAAAAAGCCACGCTTGTAAAACGTGGAACACTGGAACAAAACAACAACAGCACCAATTTGTTATACCAAATAGACATAGAATATGTTGTACACACGGGTGAAACAGAAATTAAGGGAGGTATATGGGATAGAAATAAGCATGAATATGTGTATGTATATACATACATGTATGTGTTTATATATGTTTATATATATATATATATATATATATATATATATATATATATATATATATATATTTATATATATATTATACAATAGTTTTCACATTTACTTGTGCTTGTGAGTTTCCACAGCTTTTCCATGTGAAAAAAAAATAGAGTAACAGTTAATCACGTTTATGTGTTTTGTGGAATATAAAATTTTGAAATTTTTAGTTGAGGGCATTGACTCGGGATGGATTCGGTGACTCATGTATTCGCTCAAAAATGTACCAATATTGAGAGAAAATTGTTCACGTTTACAGGGCTTCTGCATAAATTTACCTACCTTGTGATGTTGAAATGTGTCATTTCCCTCGGCCGTTCATCAGCCAAAGTATCCTGATATCTCCTGGTGTTCGTTAGCAAATATTGCCATCCTGAAACATACGCGATGTAATATAATTATGTGATATTAGTTTCGTATTATACAGCACTGGGAAATATCCACACACCAACCAGTTCGACATGATAGCGCAATCACTTGCATTTTATCGTCTTCACATACCACGTCTGAGCAAGAATTACACGCAGCGCTGTAATGCATGATGTTATTAACGGACTAGCGTGCATGGAATTATGGGAAAATGAGATTATTTATCGTTTGAAAATTGGATTTAGAAATTCCTTCCCCATTACTGATTTAGTCAAAAATTGTTGGGTTCCGGATTGATTGTGATGTGAAGTGAATGGAATTGAACGAATCCAAAACTCTGCATCATTCCCATACAGATTATATCTCTATACGATCATGCCTTGTTAAACGCATGTTGCCGTTCACGCTCTCTTTAAATACACCGTCCTCCGCTCATACGACAAGCACTTTTTGGCAGCATGTCAACAGGTTACTGTATAGAATATATGATTTTGATACACTGAAGAAATGTGAAATAGCTATAGCTCTGACATATTCTTGTTAGTTAACGGAAAAACGAATACCTATTAGAAATCTTTTGAAATACCTTCATAAGTTTATCAATGAAAGATGATTAATAGATTTCTGTTGGGTTGGCGGGTCCTTTGATAGCTGCATCTGTTGAATTGCAAGAAAACTTACCAAATTTCTAACTAAATGATTCGCTGAATGAATTCGTCATTCTTGCAAAGGTTCGCTGGTTTCAAGGATAATTTGTTTTCAAGTTTCTTTGGTTAGCACAACATTATTATCCTACGATACCTACACTCCTTTTATAGCCTTCGTGCATAGAACATATAGAAATATTATATGATGTAATTGCAATGTGCATCATCATTTATATATATATATATATATATATATATATATATATATATATATATATATATATATATATATATGTATATTTCGTAGTCGAATTCAGTCACGTAAATAATAACAACGGTTTGCTCAAGATAAATAAGTAAATATAAATAAGATTAATAGATAAATAAATAAATACAAAATTCAGCCGCAGGGCTTGTAACACGCAAAAGAAAGTCTGGACATAACTACTATCCTTCGTAATCTCCATCTGTCGACGATAAGGGCTCATATCAAGTCTAAGGTTCTTACGCTTGTATTCAGATGTCTTTATGGAAATATCAATGCTGATCTCAGTGAACTCAATAAGCCATAATTATACATCAGCTCGGTCGTAATCTACATTCAAAGTAAAAGAATCTACTCTCTGAAATAAGTGTCCAATCGAAAACATTTGCTTATATATGACTTTCAAAAATGGCACTAGCATTATGGAACAAATTTCCCCTAAACATTAGACATTACAGATTTTGATAAATTCTTATTCAAGTCTGTGTTAAAAGTTCATCTTTTTAATAATTGTTGATTATGCTAGTGATGCATGGCTGTTTATTTCTTTTAATGATTTATACTTTTATACTACAAAAAGAGACACTCTTTTGGCATTATGTTTTTCTAAGAACTGAACATTATCGTTTTAAGATCCAGAAATCCAGTGAAATAACTTCACCATTTTTTTTTCTTCGATTTAGTATCCTTTATTTCCCTTGGCTGATGCCCCCAATTTAAGGGCAAGAGTTCCCCTTATATCCAGTCAGAAGAGTTCTGTATTAGTTATACTAGAGACCTTGGAATTATAAGTCTGTGGATTAAAGAGAAGACAACAAAAGGGAGATTAGTTTGTCGAGAAATACCGATTACCCATTATGCCACTGTCCCGATGAACACAGCATCTTAAGTGAAATAGCTTGTAGCTGCTGAAGTCCATGATTTTAGTCAGCTCATGATTTCTTTCAAATTAAGCGTTTTAGCTGTTTAACTGTTTTTCAGGGTGGTGTTCGTTATTCCGAAGGTTCGTCATTGCGAAGGTCCTTTAATCCGAAAATGAAAAGAAGATGTGTACTGGCGAATCTTATTTCTGAAACGAACCTTCGGAATAACGATCTGTATTCACTTTTGCTTTCCTCCTAATGTTTGTTTTATTTCGATTACTTTTGTTGCTGTATGTTGCGCTTGAATGTGTGAGCCTTGAAAAGAAAGGAAGATTTTCTTCCCTTTTTTCACGTCTCTTTCAGTATAATATGATGGAATGATTTCAAACACGAGAACATCTTCCATGGAATCTCGATTCAAGATGATATCATGCACTGATTTGTGCGTTTGTGTGTGTATATATATATACATGTATATATATATATATGTATATATATATGTATATATATATATATATATATATATATATATATATATATATATATAGATGTGTATGAGTGTGTGTGTGTGTGTGTGTGTGTGGCCATTTTGTCACTTAACGCGGATGATAAATGGACGTTTGTGAAGTGTTCTGATGACGTGAGGTATGTATGGCAGGCAGCTAAAGTCTCTATCTCAACCTCTCTCTTTTCCATTTGCAACGTCCCTTCTGCGTTTATTTTTGGGGACACGAATGGGCAGCGGACATTCCTCGGACATTCCGACAAAGATTAGACGCGCCCGTTTTAGAAAGTTTTGGTGCCGTTCGGGGAGTCGGACAATGAAGCAGAAGAAACAGAAATCTATCACTTGTGTCGTCTTTCGGGCAGCTAATATATTTCTCTCCCTTTATCTCTCTCTCCCCATCTCTTTTCTCTCCCTCTTTATTTTTTGTTGTTGTTGTTGTTGCTGTTATTTCCCTCTCCCTCTTTCTTTCCTTCTGCCACTGTACAATTTTTGTGGAGTCCCGTAGGACGCGGGATCAGACGTTCCCCTGACAATGTAACACATGTTCACGGTCATGTAAAACTGCCTTGTATTAATCTTTACCGTTGAGGAATGCTCTGCGACCATTGTACTGCGCAGAACTATATCCCAAATGGTGCAAGGCATCTTTTCGCTGTTAGTGAGCATGTGGTGTGCTGGTATGTGTGTCGCAGCTTGCCTATATTATAGCAGAGAAGCAATATTGTGGATATTAATTCTCTCTAAGAAAATCTGTTTCTATTGAAAATTCACAGACGAAGGGGGAGAGAGAAAGACGAATGATTGTATGCAGATAGATATAGACAGATGGACAGATATATATATATATATATATATATATATATATATATATATATATAGAGAGAGAGAGAGAGAGAGAGAGAGAGAGAGAGAGAGATAGATGAATAAATAGATGGATAGACAGATAGACAGAAAGAGAGACAGATAAATATAAATAGGTACAGTGAGAGTATAGATAGATAGACAGACAGAGAGTATAGATAGATGGACAGACAGAGAGTATAGATAGATAGGTAGATAGATAGATCGAGATAGATAAATAGATAGATAGGTAGATAATTAAGATAGATAGATAGGTAGGTAGATAGATAGATAGATAGATAGATAGATAGATAGATAGGTAGACAGATAGATAGGTTGGTAGATAGATAGATAGATAGATAGATAGGTAGATAGATAGATAGATAGATTGAGCGAGGGTGAGGGAGATACAGGGGGAGAGAAAATGGAGAGACGGAGAAAGTACATTATTTCGTTTCTCTGTTTCTCTTTCGTGCTGTATATGCAGGTATAGATGCTGCTTCAGTTGATGGCAATTCCCGTATATTATGTACTCTACTAGTATTTCAGTTTCATTGACTTGTAATAAAATTGTTGTTATTGCTGTTGTTGTTGTTGTATTTGTCAGCAACTAGTATATCTTTAACTCGAGGATTGAGGTATGAATAATATTCATGCACCACTAAAGAGCATAATTATGTTCTTTAGTGGTGCATGTATATCTTTAAATATTGTCATGTACACTGTGTATATTATACACACACACTGTGTCTGACACTCTTTTTGTACGGGACACAGATGATTATGTTCGAAGACATACCGCCATCCCAATAAATTACTTTCCATATCTATGGTGGCTGTCAAATTATTAAGACAATGTCAATGTTGACGAAAGTACTCGTATTTGAGGGTGTAATATGCGGAGAAGTAAGAAATGCGAGAAACGTCCAGCTTGTCTTACCACACACACTTTATTGCCAATAAAATACTGCCAAACATAGAACACCCAATGTATAAAAAAATCTAATCTATAATAACAAATCACTCATACATTTCAATCTTTCTAATGACACTTTGTTCTAGTGAGGTTAGCCTCCTGGAAAAAAAACAAACAGACATGATCGAAATACACGGTGACTTTAGCGCAGAATGTTTATCATGCAAAGATGTGAAACTAGCTAATTCCACTCTCGGAGTGCGAGGGCGCTATATAGAGCGCAGAGCAGTGCGGTACTAGACGGCACTGGCGCAAAGACAATTTGAGCGATCGTACAGAAACATTCATTCGGAAAATACTCATAACAAGCAAAAGGAGAAAACCCCTTGCCCAACACAAGTACACATACACACAGCACATACACACGCACACACTATCAGAAAAAATGCAGACACACATTAATGATTTTATGACAGTCATTGTTCTTCTAAGCAGTTCGCTGATCACCTGACAACTGAGAACTGTGCCTGCAATGAAATGCGGACCTACTTTCAAAGGACACAGTTCTCTTGCACTTTTTGTCCTGGAAAGCAAGTCCAAACATCATCCACATACGTACAGACACACACAAGACTCTCACACGTACACGTTCATCCAAAATGATTTTTACTTTTGCGGCTTCACTCTTCTTATACTCGAACAAGAAGTTGTGCTGCTCTTCCCTTTAGATGCAACGCTCAAGAAACCTTTATACCCAGCAGATAGATTATTCAAACATGGACCATTTCTCAGATACACGCAGAAAACCATACACGATAACATTGAAATCTATCGATTACGCATTTCCTTTCGAGAAGGAAGCTTTTGGAAAAAGCACGGCGCTTCTGAGAAGAACCGGAAGTCACTATCAGTGAACAGAAAATCAAACCGGCATCATTTGAATACAATTTTGACACTTGTGCGATAGATCCCTCTTCAAAGGAATCAGGATTTCTCAACCCAACACCTCTCACAGATGTTCACGTTATAACTTGCTTTTTCGAGTTTTCGCTGAGTTGTTTGAGAAATATTAACCGGGGTGAACGTATTGCTCGTGGATTCAAGAGTATTATTTTCAACTGCCGAAAAACGTAGTCACTTCGTGATGGGAATTGCATTCAGCACATGCTTCTTCGTCCCCATACCACCAATGTTTGATTTCGTCAATTCCATTCGACATGGCACCACTGACATCATATGAGTTTTATGGGAGATTCTGCAGAATATACTTGTGCTGTTATCAAGGTGGATTAATTATTTATTATCATCTCACGTTTAAATGCGTACATACGTTAGACGTTAATGACGAACGTGGTATAGCTCTAAAAACTAACAGGGGCTCTGAGGCCGGTATAGTATGACACACCAAGAAGATAATGTTTATCTCACCAGTTACACTGTCTGATAGACAGGTCAAACGATGGGCTGAACGACTCGCGCACCTTACGGCATAGTGACTTGACATTGCTGAAAAAAATCCTGTGGTTCTAAGGCCAAATTCATTAAAAGCAAAATGATTAATGAAACTACACCATATCTGCATAGTAATGTTTCAAGGTTTGTTTGTTTGTTTGTTTGGGGTTTTTTTTGTCGTTCCTTACAGCTAAAGCGAAGGCATCGTGATTATCCAATGATTGCGGTTTGATCTACACTGTCAGCTCTATACTAACTCACACATCTGCGTTTCTGCAGTAGTATCACAATCATAAGTTATAAAGAATGAATATTTTATACAAATGCGGTACCGTTATTACTCAAAAACTAAGATATATAAGCTTTTCTTTTCATTCACTAACGCTACCTTTCCAGGAAAATGCAGCAGTTATTAATGTATACATGCAACAGGAAAGCGGAAAAGGATTGTTCCTTTAAACGCTCAAATGCTTTCTAAACGAATGATAAACAATCATCATAATTCGTACCTCACTCATTTTGACATTATTTTTTACAGACAAATACAATACAACCAGAGAGTAGGACTACAAAATGTCATTAGAAAAGCGTAGGAATATACAATTCATATAAATACAAGCCCTAGTATAGAGAACCATGCAAAAATTCGACGTGTATATACACAAACATGACAAAAATAGCACCTTTTACACAATGTAACACTTTTCTTTATAGTACATGGACCTACATTTAGTCCCATTAATGAATTGGCTTCTACTGAATTGTAACACGTGGGCTTGAAAGTCCCTGATATCCAAATGACTTCCACTTTCTAATGGCATAGTGTCAAAATTAATACACAGATAAAACTCGGTCTTGTTTGGGCTGTTACCTGGCTTTTATAGATTTTCTAGGTTTCAGAACATGGAAAGATTCGGGGAAGAATACAGATTAGATACAACGACACCGCGCCGATCCGACGCACTTAATGCCTGCATTGTTTTCTTTTAAACAACAAAATGTTATCCGATTCAAGTACATCGGTGAAAGAATGACATCTCCCGTAATTCCCTGGAAGCACAGTCGAAACTTTTGTTGAAAAATGTTATTTCAAGACTATAACTATCTCAGGAAGCGATATCGCGCCATTTCTCTTCTGTCTGAATACGACAATGCTGAGAACAATGACCCGAAAATTTGCATACATCACAGAATCATAATTACGTTGTCACAAATTTAATAATCTAAACGGGTACAGTCAATGTTAGGAGACAAAATCAGTAGGCCTGTATCGTATGATCATTCACTGTGATTTCACACAAAGCGTACAGATTAAATTCACGCTATCTTGAATATACAAAATCAATTTCGTCCCGACTGATGTTCTTATCGCTCTCAGCTAATAAGATATTGTCATCCACTACTGTATATGATTTGAAGAAGGACAGCTGAACTCATCACATTACTGCCTATCTTAAGAACGAGTTCGGTTCTACATGCCTAAAGGGATTTTGTTAAGGTATATTTGTAGATAAAGAAGACTATCGCAGAATTGATATTAAAGAGGAAACGTAAATTAATGAGCGTACAACTAGATGAATATATAATCTGCACCCGTGTTGCATTTACAGTTTTCTTCGGTGGATTGTTGTATCCATCTTCCCCGGCATCCCGGCACGTCGACCGCTGCGAACCTCGATTTCTCCTTCCTCACGCCTTCGCCGTGGCATTTGCCGTCCGTGCCGTAGGCTGGTCTGTTGCACTCAACACACACTGTCTTGGCTGCAATGGAAAACGAGACGAGATTTAAAAAAAAAAATTATTTAAAAAAAAGATCCTGCAAAACAGACAAGTTGATGAAACATGAGGAATGTCGTTTATACAAGACAGAATTAGGATTTTCCCCCACCTTCTGCACTGTTCTGACAAGTTTTCGCAATCAAAACAGCTTCATTTTCGCTATAATTATTCTTAATCATGTTAATTGCTGGAAACCATCTTCAACCGGTGCATTTACAAGACATTGTGTGTGAGTAACGACATTGTGTGAGCGTGTGTAAATTGGATTTCTTTGCCAAAAGGCTGAGCTATAAAGGGGGTTATGAAAATTGAATCCTATTATGGGCAACAAACGAATAAACACACATATGCAAAATAAGCCTGCATGAGTAGTAAGAATCTAATTACGTCCATAATCAGCCATAGCAAAAACAGTTAAACTCACATGGCTTACTCTGATATACTCAAATCAAATCTTCAACTCAAATATTCCACGTCTCAAACCCTTGTCGAATTTGTTCACATTATATCCGACTTTTTTTCTTCAAAGATTTTCCATTCTATGACTCATCGTCTGCGTCTGCAACTTATAATCGATAGCCTTGAACGATGTCAGATTGTGTAAGCTTCATGATTTCTCGTGCAATTCATTCGCCGAAGTTTTTCTAAACGATGATTTTAGTGTTTTTTGTTGTTGCAATATTTTTATTCAGGTCAATTCTTCCGCGAGCGAGTCCTGTTGACATTGACTTAGCCACGTCTCAACACCTCGCTCATTTTTAGATTATCGCAGATCACGCGCCCTGATGAATGAGTCTCGTCTCTTGATTGGTTCGCACCCCACCCCGGGGGTGACGCACACTAACTTGACCTGAATCGCTCAATCTATCCGTCTCTCCTTAACAATACGATTGATTGATATTGAAACACATTTCGGAAGACTGAAGGTGAGATTAAAAGAAGAGAGAGAGAGAGAGAGAGAGAGAGAGGGGGGGGGGGAGGGAAGAGAGAAGGAGAAAGACAGGAATAGGACGAGAGAAAATGACTGCCATTTTTGATACACTCGTAAACTTTGAATGACCTTTTATCATTGTCGTTTGATTTACACCTGGCGGATGAAGAAAAGATTTTGTTTTCTTTTTGATTGAGAAAGATCTGTGCTCTGCATCCGGGGACTTGGAAGCTTTCAAAGCCACAGCCCAGATGAGGAGAATATTATCAATTTATTTATGATACCTCCGTGAGGTAAACTCTCATTATCAGGCTTTATGAGATGCAAGAAGAAAGAAGAAGTTATGAGAGCAAAATAAAAGTTATTAAGTATTTGCATTTCCCTGTGATAAACATGAAAGTGGCAAAAAAAGAGAAAGAAAGAAGAAAAACAGGAACTCGACATACACAAACTTTGTGGATTGCTAAGAAATGACAGCTACATTCAAGATTCAAATTAGTAATGATACAACAAATTTTAAGTATACAAACTCATTACTAAAGCGTTGAGAGTGATAAAGCACTGCATGAATTATGCAAGACTACATAGCTAGTATTTCGTAACTCTGCATTGAGGTGAAAGTATTAGAGGTGGTAGGCCCGGCAGGGTTGAGTATTAACACAACAGAAGATTGAATTCGAATGTGAGGCCGTGGACGAACGACACCGCATTACTACATAGTTGCTGTAAAAAGGGAACCGAATTCATTTGCTAATCGACAAACGAGGGGTGATGAAAGAGAGAAAACGAGAGGGAGAGAGATAGGGAAAAGAAAATAACAAGAACAAAAAAAAGTAGTACAAAATGTACGGTCACGAACTGCAGTCGTTGGAATATTACATATCAATTACAAGAAATCAGACAAAGGCGTCAGTGTATATCTTGACAGCTGGGCATATTTCATTTTTACGTCCCTCTTTTATCTCGCCTACTGTCATCCAAGAGCTGTTATCTCAGCCACCTATTTCTTTACAAAACCCCAGATTTGGGCAATTTTCCCCTAGATTCCTGTGGATGCCCTTCTTCCTTTCAAAATGATTTTGAATAAAGCTTTATACGCTGCTCCAAGTACGTTGACAAAGAGGATTTAGTTCTTATTTATTAGGCAAGGACACTCAAACGACCGTCGTTGTGTTCCAGAACGAGGTGAACCTGAATCAGGTAGGGAGGTAAAGATATCAGAGTGCCTCCTGTATGGATGGTGTGTTGTCTGCTGTTAGGTCTTGTAAAATAATCCATTTCACAGCTCCACTTTGCGCATGAGCAGAAAAGACCATTTTTACAATCGGGTATGCTGGTTTTTAAATTCAGTGAGGTAAGCATCCGTTATGAAATTATTATTCATGAAATCGTTATGAATAGTGCTTGCTATAGCACATCCACCTGATAGCAATCCTTGTATTTGGCAATATTGATAGAAAGGGTTATTAGTGCATTGATACAAAACAATGAAATGGATGCCATCCGAAATGTCAAATGACGGACCATTCTGCACATAGCCACTTTACTGACACTTCCTTTCTTTCTTTCATTTACTGCAGATGCCCCCTAAATAGGGGCCTATCATACTTATGTAACAAGAACAACCAATCCAGTATCACAGTATCACCTACCCATCACTAACGCAGCGCCGGGCGTGTCCCGGTAGTTCGCAGTTTAAGAACATGCTATCGTACTAACACTCGGAATACTTTAATTTCGCATTTTTCAATGTCTTTCTATGTCCTTGTTCACACCCCTCTCACTTCGAAGATATAATAGTGTGGTCTGCTCTAAATACCGTCAAATGAGGACATCGCTCGCTGATAGTCGAGTCCTATCATGCTAATATTGTTTTAAAAATCGAGTATTTGTTTCGTAATTGGAAAAGGAAACGTTCAATGATCTGACAAAATATGATTAGACGATTATTGAGCCCCTCGGCCAAGTAACTTATATCAAACGATCACTGCGATTGAACTACCCCCCCCCCCCCCGCCCATTATTGCGTTCAAGTACATTGTAATTCCCGATCACTTTTATTATTTCGTGATGTCTGCGATGGTTTTATTTTGTATTTTTCTTGCACAGCGCGTTATTATTATCATTTTTTTTTATTGCATGACACATATTCAATGTAGATTGACAAAATAATGCAAACAATCCCAAGATACTATATCCTTTTTTTTTTCTTAAAAAAATTGAGTCGTACTGAAATTGTTGAAATTCATCAATACTTAAATGGATGTTTGTGACATGGTGTAAATGAGGTAATCGGAAATGCGTGATATTTAACCCCTCGACCTAGATAACGACATAATGAGAAAATCGTGTCACAATGTTCGTCATTCGTCCAGCATTATAACGACCTGTTCATATCAATTTTTTTTCCTTCTTTTCATCACGCTAGCGTGACATTGTATGTTTCCCTAGCCTGCCTACGAAGAGCTATGATCGAAAAGTACAGTGACCTTGCCTTAACATGCTTAACAGGTGGGAGAAAGGAGCACATCATGTTCACATATGCACACTGACAGAAACAGCAGGGAATTGGTGTCGCTGTCTTCCAAAGCTCAGGTCAGGTAAATATGGCCATTGTGTGTTTCCGGTGTATACTGTGTCTCCCCCACCCCCCCCCCCAGATAATGATTGTATTGTTTATGACAAAGCGCATGTAAATCGTGCGTGACAATATTGAACAACGAAGGATGACTTGAACGGAAGTCACTTTTATTTTGATTGATAGTTGATAAAGAAATCTCACGAATCTGTCTCTCTTATCTAGTATTTTGTTTAAACATGTCTATTGTCAAGGAATAGTGCACTATACACTCTTACGTTTTTGACTATCACATTTTATTATCCCTCACATTACTCTTACATGATGGAATCCAGTTTGCTTGTGTCCACGATGACACGTGTTGTAATTTCATTTTTTTTTCTTTTCCCCCCTCTTTTTTCCTTTCTAATTTGATTTCATGTCAGTTGACATTAGTTCCTTTGATTTTGTTTTATATCTGTTTGTAGTTTCATTATTTTTTTATATTCGTTTTCTTATGTATTTTCTGAGGGTCCCATATCATACAAGCTTTGCTTTTTAGTGGGATCCTCCATTTACATTGTCATCCTTACTTAATTTGTACTTTATTTATGCATAATGTATAAGATACAATTAAGTTTTCTTCATTGTTACTCATTATAACATGTATTTGTTAATTTATGTTTTTGCAATCATTAAAAAAAAATTCTGTTTATACATTGTATATAATTTTCTCTGTTTACTTGATGGAAGTGAAAATAATTTTGAATTTGAATTTGAATTTGAATTTGAATTACTGCCAACACACTTTGGCTTGGTAAGTCTCCACCATTCATCCTGTGTTTAATCAAGGAGGTACAAGTCTGGTACCTCCTTGGTTTAATGATCACCTGAATGCAATTACTGCATAATCGGCATAATAATTGTTTTCCATTATAGAGCTAGTTTTAATACTTAATTGAAATATAAACACCGAGCTGCATAATATCCGGAAGGTCTTGCTCCACAGGATTATAATATAAATGAGCAGTAACATGGTCGAAAGAATCATCATGTGTGTGTCATCTTAATTACAAAAAGTCCCTAAAAATGATAGAATACTATCAAGAAAACTGTACTGTTGCCGTCATAAAGCCTATAAACAATGCTCTTTTGATGTACAGTGTGATAACATACAATAATGGTAGTATCTAAACCAGAACTTTCAAACATTTGGCGACAATTTCTCACAAACTATACAATCATGCAGTGTTGAACAGATGACTAACATTTGCGCGTAATGTTCCAAAAGAGCGCAGATGAATTTGAATAGAGATTTGTGTTTAAGCCATGTCCGATGGCAATTTCTGTATACAGAACAGAAGAAAAGAAGATGACACGGAGGTCGAATGAACACAATACGAAGTGACAATCGCTCAAGCTTCTTATTCAGATGCATACCCTTGAACGTAAATGGATTCGACCTCTCGAAGTGTAATTGAAATCATCCCCCTACTTGACAAAAATCCGTAAAATGACATAGTCCGGCGCTGGCAAAATAAAAATCAGGTCTTTTGTAGTTAATAGGGGGTTAAATGAGTTTCCTTCGGTTTACGCGATTTGAATAGAGAATTTAATTTTCCCCTCCCATTACTGCTTGTTCGACAACTACTGACACCCGAAGGCAAACCGAACACGGATTAATTGAAAGATGATGAAACTACTCTACATTCATTGAGCTGATTCAATAGAAGCATTTTGCAGTCCGGTGCCGAAAGGAGATAAAGAGCAAGAAAAAAAAAAACCCGCAAAACAACTTGATGATCAATGTAACATTGGAATGAAAAGATGCATTCATAAAACACTCATAAAATACTCATAAAAGTTGGTAACTGTTGCCCTCTTCAGGTGCGTAACAGGCCATGTCGGGGATGTACTATGACTGGGTGTGAACATCACCCCATGATATACTTCATAAACTTTATAAACATGATGCTAAATCTACTTTGATTGATAACATGGTGAAATTTGTGACGTCGCGGCGCATAATGAGCCAGACAGCTGTAATTGATTGTAGCCATATATAGGTAATCGACTGATTGGGTCCCTGTACTGCAGAATGATATCAAAGATGATAAAAGTGAAGAAAGGCTAAATCCTGCAATTTCATTAATATTCCGTAAGGGGTGGATGACGGCGCGACAACTCCTCTTCATAATGAATCCCATATGAGATACCGTGGCTTATCTTTCATGATATTATTCATGGAACAACCTTTGGCGGTGATACATGAATATAATATATCAAATTTATGAGAGAGAGATAGAGAGAGAGAGAGAGAGAGAGAGGGGTGGGGGGGGGGGGGGGAGGAGGGGAGACAGAAGTATAGCCCAGTCCCGTTTAGTTCCTCCCTTCCCTCAGAAAATTTAATGACCTGGGTGGAACAATTAAGTTGATTCAGTAGAAAGCCAAAAGTAAAAGCCTTTAGATCTCTTGATAGATAAATGTTGTTGAATGGGGATAGGTTACAATGAATCTCAGGAGGTGCCAATATGGAGACCAGATAATATAAATATTGTAATAGAATAAAAAAGAATCCATGTACAGTGTATGAGTGTATGTTTTGGCATGCCTGTGTGTGCTAGAAAATATTGCATGTTAACAACTACTGTTGGTTGTACCCTACATATTTATTTTGTCTGTAATTACAATCGTTTATTCAATTTGTTGTGCGCCACTTACGAAAGTTTGGCCCTCACATGGAATACACCTTCCTTTTCGGTAGTCGGAATGAAATTATTCAATCAATATATAGTTATTCAATCGAGCACAACTGTATATGACCTACTTAGAGCAAATGTGTGTTAATAAAAAATGATATTGATATATAATATTTGGGAAAAACATTTTATTTGATGTAGAACTTGTTAACAAAAATGAAGTCATCTTGAACCCACAACCTCTTAAACGCCGAATAGGTTCGTCTGCATTGTGTCAATTTATTGCGGTAGAATGCATGCTTAGTATTATCTTTATATAGACGGCTTGAAAAGATGGCTTTTGGTAAAGGATGGTCTGTCATTGGTTACAAAGCACAAGGGCCAACTATAGAGATAAGATGATTATCTTTCATTGTCATCCTGAGTGGAAAAAATAGCGCTACTATCTACGTAAGGGCAAACATTAATCAGATTGACAGGATTTATTGTGAAGGGACAAAAGGATGGTTTCGTCCCCACATTGAAAGCTGTTTTCTTAGCAGCTTTCATTGTCATACAATGTCGGCACGGTCAAAGAAACATCGTATATAATCGTATATAAACTAGTAATAGAAGAGGACCAAAAAAAAAAAAAGAGAAAAAGAGAAAAGAATATGTATATATATATATATATATATATATATATATATATATGCATGAAAAAAAAAGCTCTTTTATGATAAAACCATGCAAAATATCATAATAATTACTTGGTTCTGTTGCCTGATCCTACGCTCGAAAGACCATGACACTAATTTGAACTTCAAAGTTCACGTGAATATTGTAAATGGAAGTAACTTATTGACTTTCATTTTTTCCCCTTCAAGTCTTCAGAAATTAATGCGTTTTTAATTTCCTCGAGCTTTTCTTGAGTTTTTTTCGGACTCAAAATGCTTTACAAAGATGCTTTACAAAGACATACATTCAATTAAAGTTGGGGGGGGGGGATAATTCATCACGGCTTGTGTATGACAGTCGCTCTGAAAGACACAAGTTAAGGGAAACTGTGCGTGTTGTGTCTCAATGTTCTACAATGTTCTACAATACCAAGCAAATATTATGATAAAAACATGCTTACGCATTAAGGTAGACTTACATTTCGTCAGACTATCAGTCCATTGAAAGTTTGAATCTGTGTAACAATGTTTATTGACCCGTCTGAGCTTGAAATATACACAGTAGCTGTTAAATCTGTGTTGGTAAAAAAAAAAGGAGAGCAGAAAAAAATCGATATTAGGATTCAGGTTTCTAAACATGATAATACAATACTTCACATTAAGATATATTGTTATTATCATCATCATTATCACTTTTATACTACAAACATCAAACGGAATAGAATATCCACAAATACAATACACTGACAAAGAGTGTGACCATGAGCAAGAAAAAACGTGTATATCACACATTCCCAAGACAAAACAAATCTATTGTGTGCGACAGCAAATACCCATTCTAGACTTCCTTTATTCCCCAGAATGCATCACATTGCCAGCCTTTCATTTTCCACGAGAGATAATAGAGGAAATACACTTCGGTACAACTTGGGTTTAGAGCAGACGACTTAAGTTAATATCCAAAACAATCATTATTGTTTATCTCTCGAACCCTGCGTCAAATTTTGTCCCATTTCTACCCCAAACGATTTACAAATATCGTTACACAATCCCATGTACGTTCGACATCAGTCTAGATATAATCTTATCCATCGACTCCGCTTATATACTAGTAGTCTTTTGACATTGCATTCTGATACATGTTATATGCACGCGCGCACACAGTTTTCCTATTTCAGCATCGCCTTCGTTCTTTAAAATATCTATCAAAATTCATATTTAGGCCAATCGTTTTAAGTCTAGCCGCTTTGACGCATATACTTACGTGACGCGATCACGATAGTGAAAATTCTTCACGATATTAAATTCAGCATCCTCTCGTCTGTCGCCAAGGTAATGAGGTAAAATTAACGCCACACCTGAGAGGGAAGGGGAGAGACGGGCAGAGAGTCAGACGTTGCGTCACAAATGAGTCCCCGTGACGTCATTCAACAGGTTAGCGAAACATTTATGAAATGCAGCTGAGACTGACATAGACAGCTACAGATCCATCATGCCTTATGTTATAACCAGTGCTGATTCCGTCGGTGTATCATTCATCATTCTATTTTGTTATATTTGATGTATATTTTTAATTGATAAATATGAAATAAATTGAAATGAAATGCAACACGATGAAATGAAACTTATCGTGGTGGCACATGCTATAGGCAGTTTCAACGATCCTCATTTGTCATGAAAATGTGACGCCGATTAGTCGATCTTGGTAAAAACAAAAAACAAAAAGAACAATCAGCGTCGTATAACGAAATGTATTAGTTGAGCAATGGACCATCGCAATTACAGATCCTGTGGTAGTCTGTGTCAAATGTTTCATACATCTCCATAATTTCCAACAAAAATTTTAACAAAACAGACGAAACAGGAGATGACGCATGAATGCACTGAAACAGAGCTATATAATGGACAGTATTAAGCAGAGCTATATAATGGACAGTATTAAGCAGAGCTATATAATGGACAGTATTAAGCAGAGCTATATAATGGACAGTATTAAGCAGAGCTATATAATGGACAGTATTAAGCAGAGCTATATAATGGACAGTATTAAGCAGAGCTATATAATGGACAGTATTAAGCAGAGCTATATAATGGACAGTATTAAGCAGAGCTATATAATGGACAGTATTAAGCAGAGCTATATAATGGACAGTATTAAGCAGAGCTATATAATGGACAGTATTAAGCAGAGCTATATAATGGACAGTATTAAGCAGAGCTATATAATGGACAGTATTAAGCAGAGCTATATAATGGACAGTATTAAGCAGAGCTATATAATGGACAGTATTAAGCAGAGCTATATAATGGACAGTATTAAGCAGAGCTATATAATGGACAGTATTAAGCAGAGCTTTATAATGGAAAGCTGAGGAAGAGGTTGTTTAACATGCGACTGTCGACAGTTTAAGTTATTGGGATGTGTCGATGCTATATATGACAGCATTGTATCGACAGCTTGCTTTTGAAGGGTAAACATTGACTGCATCCATGACATTATTCCATCAGCATGGATTTCAAGATGTTCGAATAAATTTCTCTTTCTCTCTTATTTTTCTTTTATTTCAAGAGAAGTTTGTAACCCTACAACGTTTAGATATCAATAGCCCTGTCTAGTATGTTTAGATAAACTCGAGAATATTGGTCATCTACTTCACGTTTTCTCGTGGGAACGGAAGAAAGAAAAAAAATACTCTATATTATTACTAATATAGACGAGAACAATCTTTAAAATCCATTTATAGATGAAACATATAGATAATAGTAAGGATTTTCCCTTTGATATGAAATTAATGCTTCATAGGCGTTTTTCATGTCATACCCAAAAATTACCTGGTAGCAAACGTTACCAAGGAATTCTCTTCTCGCAACCTTTCACTAGCTGGCAAGAGTTCTTGGTAAACTCCTGTATAATTTCATTGCTATCTTCATTCAAATCATAACCATATTATAAATCAAATGATAATTCAAATTTCCTACTTTATTTCGCTTCCTCCGCCTTCTTGTGTAATCCTTATTCATTTCCCTATCCTGCTAATATGTCATTACAGATGTACTGTACGCAATTCTGCTTCAGTTAATTAAAGTTTGAGTGCTTTTGTTTTAGATGTCATATTTTTTTCTCGTTCTTCTTTCATCAGCAGTAGATACCGTTATTTTCCTTGAAACAATATCTATGTATAATCTTGAATAACTATAAATAACATAGCTAACCCCAAACTTCTACAATGTTACAAATTGAGATCAAACTGTTTTAGCTAAATAAAAAAAAAACGCTCGCATTTGTTTTCAAATGTTTCAGAATTTCCAGTTGTCTGATAAAATGAACGAAATTGCAAATATTACAAGATTTTAACGCCAGTGAAGTGTCTTCATGGTAATATCTATTCGAAATTATTGTATTAGTTGCTCTCTTTAAAAATCGTGGTTTATTACTATACGGTAGATGAAAATACAAGAACAACTCAGTAAACTGAGAGGGAAAAAACGACGCTCCACTCACCATTTCCATACTTTTTGCTGATGTCACAGTAGCTACTGTAACAAGCCTTGATCTGCCGGAGCGGTGGGCATTTCTCGCCCGCGTTCTTTGGCTCTGTAACGACGACCCGCCTTCGCTCGCTGATACCGACTCCACAACGCACGCTACATCCACTCCAGTAGCTCCACGCTGATACTTCACAATCTACGGCTGTAGTGACGGGAGATCGAGAAAACAAAAAACCACATTAGATATCATCAATTTCATATAGTAATAGGAACTTGATTCATCTTCATTTCATAACTTAAACAAGCAGCTCTTTATAGTATTCAAAGTAAGGCTCTGAACTGTCATTCGATAAACTCCTTGCGATTTTATGTTCGACTTTGTGTGTCTTTTTGTGTGTGTTAATGTATCACGTAACAGCGCAAATGTCTGAAGTCGTAACAGCGCAATGTTATATGTCTTGTCTGATGTGAAGAAAAAAAAAACACTTTAAAATCATATGAAAGTAAATGCACACACATATACACACATTCATAAAGAGAGTTTGACGTACATTCGCACTAATACACACACACACACACGGTCATGCACATGATTGTACACACGCGTACGCACTCTCGAATGCACATACAGTACTTAGTCAGACAAAGTAATAACTTGAAGCAAGGGGCTAAGCAGCCGAAAGATGAAGATTAAGATGAAAATCCCTGCATACTAGATGTGAATGATGTAAATGTTTGACAACACGGTCATATGTCTCCGTACAAGCAATTTACAGTATGTAGCATTGGGATGACAATAACAATGATGATGATGATGATGATGATGATGATGATGATGATGATGATGACGATGATGACAATAATGACACAAATAAATCATGTAGTAGTAGGGTCTAATAGTGATGATTACAGTAATGATAAAAGCAATAATCATAGTTATAATGATATTAATGATCATGACAATAACAATAATGATGATAATGGAATATATTTACAAAAATCATAAACAAATATAAGAAATAAATTGAATTAAAAAGAATAATTACATCTGGTATTATTGGTCCAGGGTAGCCTCTTCAACGTTAGCATTACATTATTGTTACCTCAGCATCGACAGATACCCATAGGGTATAAATTTGGTCACGAGGAAGATTAAAGGAAAAGAATTAAGGGAGATTGTTCGAGGATTAGGGCCTATCGCAACGGGCAGAATTCGAACCCGAAACCTTTTATCTACAAAAACTAAAACCTTGCCTACTACATGTATTACAAGGTGGCTCTATTATAGTGATTGTGATCGACAGAGGGAAATGCGCAGCTCGCACCATAACTTTCCAGAGAAATTTAACGACAATCTCTTCAAATTGAACTTCGCTTGTACGGGACACAGTGGGGAAGTGTAATGGTTGCATGCGACACCGTTAGTCCTGTGACGCCATTACAATAAATCACTGCCGCTAAAACACACGCACACACACACATAGTTACACACACACAAAGATGCACAAGTATTCACGTGACTTTGAACCAACACACACTATACAACCCTAAACCCTAAATGCACTCTGCGTTGTTTATTGAAGGAACACTAGCAACACATATCTCTACGTTCTATCAGATAGTTAAGAAGGGGGGGGGGGGTATAGGCAGGGATGGGAAGGGAGAGAAGGATGAAAAAAGGAGAGAAATATAATCCCTGCGAACACCCACAAAGGAGAAGTCAAACGACAAAATATCAGATTCGTCTTCGTGCCTCGCTTGCACTCACTGAGTGGCGCCTTTTTTTATCGCAGGCTATCGGGTCATGCCTTATTTACGGCTACGGTGAGAGATGTTCCGCTTAACGACCTTGAGATAGCAGCCAAATTCTGACATCATCGTCGAAGAAAAGTCAGGATTTCTGCTCTTGAATTACAAGTTAATATGCGATATCTCATATCACATATCTTATCATTATGCACGAAAGGTATAATAGAGGGTTTTTTTTTTTCTGTCGTAGATGCCCCGATTGTTGTCAAATTCATCATCATTTTCTCCAATATCCAAGAGTTGACAAAAACATGCTAGCAATGACTGTTTTTTTAACGTTCATTTGCCGAATATCAGTCACATATCAGCCGCAAAGCCGCTATTCGTGAGCTTGATTTTAATACGTGCTAGAGTATGTATTATCTGAAATGGAATAGAACTTTAGCCAAGAAAGAAAACAAACGTCATTCAGTTATGATGACAACAAAAGCCAATCAACTCAACAATCTGCATGGGAGAAATTACATAGACGAAGAAGAATGTAGACGCTTCAAGAATTGTACACGCAGTATGACGTGTTTTTTTTTTCTTTCTTTCTTTTTTTTTGCCCGAGAGTTAAAGGTACTGTTTATCACTGAGAGCAATGACTAAAAAAAAAAAAATGTTCGAGTTATCACATTTAGATGTTATCATATTTGATTGGCAGGGTGTTTAACTCGGTGAAGTGGTCCCTTCTCACATCCAACTGGACCCCATGGAAGACCAGCTTAACTCAGCTGATAATGGACTATCCAGCCATCTTCTCAGATGGAAATGAACAAACAAACATGCACATGTGTAGGTCAGTTGTATCACAGAACATCCTACCATATAAAAAATTTGCAATAAAACATAAAATATAAGAAGATATCACTATTTTTCTGACTAAACCATACCTGTAGACGGTTTAATCTAGAAACAAGTTTATCGTAACTATTGTAACAGTTTGTATATCTAATACTTAACATCGATTATACTGATTAACTTTTTTTACACTTGTTGTTTCTTTCCCCAACTCACTTCTTAGAACTACATATATTTTGAAGCACTAAAGCTGGGTTTTTGTTTCATCTGCAAATGGTAAACAATGCCTTTAAGGAAAATGATAATGGAGAAATTCAATGGCCAAATCTTGATTTAACGATACGACGTAAATCTTATTGGAACCAACTAATAATACAAACAAAATAAAGAAACCAACATTGATACATACCTTGGGTCAAGTACAACACCGACTACATGTCTCGAGTGGCCATTTATTATGCTCACAGTTTTATTTTCTAAGACAATAAACAACTAGAAAGGAGTTTTAAGGATATAATTTACGTGGTAGCCGAAACTCGCATTATGACATCATCACTTCAACAGGTATGGAGTATTCGAGCCTTGCAGTGTTCCTGGCTGTTTAATTTCATTATGACTTTCTCTCAGACTTCAACATCTGGCCCTCAATTCTCTCTGCCAAACCGGACTCTCAGGCCCCATGGAAGACCAGGGCCCCATTTTATAAAAGAAATTAGGATAACAACTCCTTGCTGGAATGGCAATTTCCAATAGCAACAGCCAATCAGGAAGCTTGATTCTTGTCGTTACCATGACAATTGCCATTCCAGCAAGAGTTGCTATCATATAGACCTTTTATGAAATGGTCCCAAGAAATGACAATCATTGTCATAACTTTTGATGACTATGTTTCCTTTGTTATTTTGTACAAAGCACCGTATCACACTTGTATTTGAATCTGTTTTTTTTTTTTTTTTTTAACACAGAGATAAAAATGACAACACAACTTTCATTAGGATTTCTGTTCATGGTGACATACTCGACGTCTTAATGGCAGGAAATTGACATTTTCACATCGCCAAGAAATCATAAGTCGTTCAACTTGTCCACCCAAGCAACTTCTTGAACATTCCACCGCGGTGACGAGCACATAGACAGGGGTAATTTACAACGTCTGGTGGAAAAAGAAACTTCATCCAGGCCCTGTCTTCTGCCATCAACTTCAGACGCGCACGTAAGCGGAACTTCGGATTTTCTCCTCGACTACCGATGTTGACATGAAGGGCTGAACATGAAACGCTTTTGTGAATGACCTTTTGAGAGAATTCACACGAGGATACATTTTAAGAAATTTGCTGGAATAGATCCAACTTCCTGGCGCACGTCTCCCATTCCGACAAAAAGAAAAAGAAAAAGAAAAGAAAATAAGTGCCGAAGTGACAAATGCAAGATACATATCTGATAAATCACCCCCGTGATTGGGCTCTGCTGGCAGAAGGCATTTCGTTCCGGCTTCGTACTTATATTACGGCGACATGTCAAGACGAAAGTGGTAGAAATCGCTGGAATAGAAGAAACGCCGTCACGCGTGAAATTCTCGCGATAATGCATATGAATGCAATGAATTATGCCTCTTTATGCAATTCATCTGTCAGTATTACAACAGCCACACGATATTTTTTTTCTCTTTTTTTTTCTATGGAGGAGGTGTTCCAATAATGTTAGTTGCGATCACTATGCGACGTTTTGTGCGTGATGGTATGATGACTCAAAATTTGCTCAGATGCTATTTCGCAAGTATATCACAGTCCTGAATGACGTGTGCATTGATAAAAATCACGTTTCGATATCAAATAGACTAAACACTGCCAGCCCGTAATGATTGCAACAATCATTAAAGTATGCTAAGAACGATGACTACGAATAAGAAGCGAAATGATATTTAGAAGATTAAGGAAAATGGTAAAAACGAGAGGATCTGTGCAAGGCGAGGGGATATACGAAGTAAAAATACTGCAAGATTTGTTAGACGGGTATTTCAGACGGTGTTAGAGATGAAGCTCTAAAGATAGATCGACGATAGAAAAATATATTTCGAGAAGACACGAAAGGGAGAGAGAAAAAAAAAATGAAGCCCAGAGTGAAGGACAAAAGTTAAAGTTATAGGAATAAGATGATTCAAGGTTAGTACTCACGAGGTAGAATAGTAAAGAGTGGGACTCCCCCCCCCCCCCCCCCCCGCCGTGAAAAATAAAGAAGTTCAAAAAAATTGAAGTGAATGAAAAGCTGATAGCTGCATGAGTAAGAAAAGTAGGTCGGAAGAGAAGACAACTGAGAGTTATCAAAAACAAAACAATGTTGACAGAAGAGATGAAAGCTGATCGAGGGGAAGATAGAAAAGTACACATGAAATCACGGGAAAAATGAGAATATAGTTGGGTGAAAAGAGACGAAATCAAAAACGTTGCATAAACGTCCACCAACGTGGACTTCGAGGGTAGTATATTTTCTATGTCAATATTTCACTGTTTGAGTGCTTTTCAGGGGTTGACGGATTGACCCAGCTTCATCAACTAACAAACAAACACGAAAAAAGGCAGAGACACAAACAGGGATAGAGAGAGAGAGGGAGGGAGGGAGAGAGAGAGAGAGAGAGAGAGAGAGAGAGAGAGGGAGAAAGCACGACAATTGGTAGCAGATAAATACATGTCTATGTCTATACAAGTAATTATAGACAGGCGGAGATTAAAAAAGAACAGAAAATGGTAGATATAAAAACAATAAAAGAGTGGCATATAGATAATGAGGGAGAGACAAATAGGAAGATAATAAGGCGTGGATGGATTGATAGATAGAGAAGGAAAGAGAAGAGAGAGGAGAGAGATATAGAGAAGGAGAGCGACAGACAGACAGACAGACGAAGAGAGACAGACAGTCCGCGTATTTTGTGAATCAAAGTCAGGAAGTCGTGAGAAATAGACCACGAAAGTTTACGTCCAGTAAACAAACACGGGAAGGGGGTCAGTGAAATATTTTAAAGCTCCGTAGCTTGCCGAGAACTGTCACTACTTGTCCACGTTTTATACTACAAAGTGAAGCTACGTGGATCTGACATTGACGAGAAAGACTCTATGCGAAGTACACACAATGAAGCGTTAAAGTGGGTACCTCCACTTTTTTTTGGCAGAATGTATAAATATGTCTGTATGAAAAATGCCTAAAGTTGTAATGATTATTGACAAATGTTATCCTTTGCTATCTATGTATCATTCCTTCAAACGTATGTCGAATCTATATTTTTTGTACATTCTGTTGAAAGAAGTGAAAATAAAACCTTTGAATTTGAAAGGCATTATTTACCATTTGCAGATGAAACAAAAAACCAACTATAGTGCTTTAAAATAGTCCTAAAATGTGAGTTAGGGATAGAAACAACCACTGTAACAATTTCATTCATTATAATCAATGTAAATATTGTTAGATATACAAAATGTGAACAATAGTTATAGTGAAATTGTTTCTAGACTAAACCGTCTACAGTTATGGTTTAGTGAGAAGAATAGTGATATCTCCTTTTACGCTTTATTGCGAAACATCTATATGGGCTGTTTTGCGATATAACTGACCTACACATATGCACCGAATGTGACATCTGGAACATTTTTAAAATCACTGTTCCCAATGGTGAACAATATCTTTAAAGTGTGGGGGGGGGGGGGGCTACATTGAGGACAATTCTTGGTAAAGAACAGGGAATTCATCTCAGTATATGAATATATTGTAGCTCTCTACGATCCCTCTTGTGGTAGGTATAATAGGGCATGGGTATCTTATAGTGTGTGTTTTTTTCTTTAACTTGAACAACCATCTAGGATTAGATGTGTCACTTTAAGGAACTACCATCATAGTGATGTGACTATTAGTTCGAGTCCACTAGACTCATACGTTGCCAAAATTAATCAAGTTTAGCGACAGCCGAGACAGAAGGAGATTTTTCAAGCAGGCAGTGTTGCAGTCGGCCTGATCACATGACATCTCGGGTCGAAATAGTTTGCTCATGAGGGAATGCTTTGAGAAGAGAAGTATCACTGTAAAAACATCGGTGTTAGATTTAACACCAAACTAACACCGATCAAACTTCAATAAAGGACCACACCCACAGGTGTTAAAAATGCACTGTGATGGTATTGAAAAGTGTTCACCTGACACTTCGTGGTGTTAATTTGACACTGTACCTGGTGTTATTTTGACACTGTACTGGTGTCAATTCAAAAATGACACCACATGGCGTTGCTTTGATATTTGCTGGTGTTAATATCAATGGTTTAACACCCGTCCAGCTTCAATAAGGGACCATACCAGCTGGTGTTACTTTGGTGTAAATTTATTTTCACATTTTTTCAAAAATGTAGTATTTTAATGTAAAATTCTTGATCGTCTTGTTTAAATAAAATATCAACAAGAAGTGCAGTTACTAAGAAACTCTTCAAAAAACAGTTTAAAATTTGGAAATGACACCCGTAGGTGTTAATTTAACACCATAAATGAGCACCGAAAATTTAACACCAGCTCGGTGTTCACTGTTTAACACCGGACTTTTTGCAGTGTAATAGAGGCAACAGGCCATCAAAATTTGAGCAAACTGGGCTGAGAACGCTCCGACCATTTTAACCTTAGTTTAACAAGGCCGCCCATTGGCCCCACCGAGAGTTTTCGTCTTTGTCACGTGACTTGGCGTTGATTGTACACTAAGCATGTATCAAGAAATCTCCTTTGTGTTTCCGAAATGTGTAATTACAAAATGTCTGTGGTGGTGTTGGTTGTTGAAATACAAAGTGCTATATCAAGAATGTGAAACGGATGGGTGATCGAGCAAAAGATAAAAAAGAAACAATGAAAAAAAAAAACAACAACACTGAACTGTTCTGGGCAAATTATGTCGCAGTTGCTTGAAGAAGACAAAATGTTTTTAAGTGTACCTGTAAAAGATAATATGCGCGCGTGAGTGTGTGTATGTGTGTGAATGAAGGGGTCGTACAGCGGTCTTAACCGGATGATTTTTCTTTCAAAACTAGAAATGAAAATTATGTCAAGAGATGGGAAATGCTCTGCTGTTCATTGAGACGCGGTGAACTTTGATACAAAGACATTGGATGACGCATTTCGGTCGAGTACGTCCTGATGTCTACACCAATGGCTATATTTTACTGCGCACCTGGAATCGACCAGAGCCTTTGATGTGACAGGCTATGAGGGAAGAGGAGGATGGTAGATGCGGGAGAGGGGTACAGGGGGTGAGGGAAGAGGAGGGTGAGAGGGGTGCAGGGGGTGAGGGAAGAGGAGGGTGAGAGGGGTGCAGGGGATGAGGGAAGAGGAGGGTGAGAGGGGTGCAGGATATGAGGGAAGAGGAGGGTGAGAGGGGTGCAGGGGTGAGGGAAGAGGAGGGTGAGAGGGGTGCAGGGGATGAGGGAAGAGGAGGGTGAGAGGGGTGCAGGATGTGAGGGAAGAGGAGGGTGAGAGGGGTGCAGGATGTGAGGGAAGAGGAGGGTGAGAGGGGTGCAGGATGTGAGGGAAGAGGAGGGTGAGAGGGGTGCAGGGGGGTGAGGGAAGAGGAGGGTGAGAGGGGTGCAGGGGATGAGGGAAGAGGAGGATGGTAGATGCGGGAAAGGGGTGCAGGATATGAGGGAAGAGGAGGGTGAGAGGGGTGCAGGGGATGAGAGAAGAGGAGGGTGAGAGGGGTACAGGGGGGTGAGGGAAGAGGAGGGTGAGAGGGGTGCAGGGGGTGAGGGAAGAGGAGGGTGGGAGGGGGGCAGGGGGATGAGGGAAGAGGAGGGTGAGAGGGGTGCATGGGATGAGAGAAGAGGAGGATGATAGATGCGGGAGAGGGGTGCAGGGGGTGATTTTGGCGGCAGTCTAGTGGACTTAAGCTGACGACAATGCTGACAGATAGACTTCTAAAGTGACCTCGTTGTCAAAAGCGGTTTTTCGCGCGTTTCAGCAACGTCGAACTGTCAGCACGTATATCAAAGCACAGGCTGTCACAATCGATGTAATCCATCAGAACCTCTTGTTTGGCGATATACTAACCCTTTTAGAACCACTATCGGGATGTTACTTTATGCAAGTAAGTCGTAAGCGGTTGCAAAAGACCGTAATCAGTACGAGATATTTTGATATTGTCAAAATGTGTGCTTGTGTGTGTTAACTTTCTATGTTTAATCATTGGGCATGGTGGTACGACAGTGTTATCACCTAATTCAATGGTCTTTTTTTTAAGGTACGAACATCTTCCTCTAGAGTATTAAACAATATCATTTGGATTGATATATTGTGCATTAGTGTGTCACATTTTGACCAATGAAAATCAATCTATTTAACCCTTTGTGTGTTTTGAGTGCTGACTGCCAGAGAAAACACCATAGAATTGTACAATCTCTCCAAATCCCTGACAAAGAAAGGAATCGTAACAACAAATTTCTTTAGTGGTGAGATTCCTCAGTTTGTCTCCCTCTACAAATTAAATTTGTTAAGATCGCAACTGCTGATCTTTAAATCAACAAACACGTCGGAAAGAAGGAGCCAGTGGGACTCGAACCTGTCATCTATACTGCTTTCCGGGCAGCGACACTACCCATGCTACCACCAGGCTGTCCCTGGTTGCCGGTAGTGATACGATGAACATGGAACAAATACCCAAGCTCCAAAATTCCGACATTGTTATGTTAAGTAGTCCAGGGCGTACAATGTATACAGAATGAAAGATATGTATTTGCAGAGGGAGAAAAATTGAAGAAACTCACACCTGAACCTTCACCCCTCTGTATGATATCTTTCTTTCACTTAACAAAAATCTTCTCTTTTATCAGGAGTGTGTATAACAGACTAACATAAATGCCGAGAATTTCTATCTATGGTATAATATGCCATGGTTGAAAAGTGTTCATTATAGACAGAAGAGATTGATACCCCGTACTCGATGAAGATTCATGTTTAAACGGACGCGTGGTGACCCCTAAATTCTGCCCTACCGATGAATGCTACTAAGTCTTATCCTAATCTAGTTGTAAAGTCGATTACTTTACCATGAAAAGGATCTTGACATTATCATGGCCACATGTCATATGACCTATACAAGTCCAATTCTGTCCACTCAGTATTTCTGGAACGATCAAGATTTCTCTCTCTCTCTCTTTGTCATTTGAGATAATCGCAGACATCACGAAATTGATACAAGATCACAACCCTTAACCCTGAATTTCATAGCTTCAAGACAGAAGGAAACATCAAACGCCCGAGGGCAAACGTTAGCAGTGTATGATGATGATGGCGACAGCAGCTGCACGAAGTTTAAAGGTACAATTGCATGAATTATGACAGTATGGCATTGAACAAGGTTCCTGTTACATGTAGTACTTCGATTTCTTCCTTTCGTCCCGAACATCTCTGCCACAGAAGGCTGCAAACGTTTTGGCGGATATTGTAGTCTCAGCAATTTGATGCACAGTCCGTCAGGAAATTTAGTACAATTCAGTGGTGAAATTCAGGGTTGGGAATTGACCTAATAATATCATGGGCAAAATTGTATTTAGAGGTTTTTGAGGGGGGGTATTTCAATGGTTATCAGATACGTGAGTATGTTGTTAGATCCTGGCGGTAAGTGATACATCATCCTACATCATATTGTAATCCTAATATTCCTGGTTTTCTTATCGGAAAGATTAATAGTTAAACGAGTTATTATGGTCAGAGGTTTTTGAGGGGGTTTATTTTCATGGTTTATCAGATAATGTCAATATGTTGTTGGATCCTGGCTGTAAGTCATCCTACATCATGTAATCATATATTCCTGGTTATCTTATCAGAAAGGTAGTTGAATAGTTTATCGAGTAAAGAATCACCGCAATCTTCATATCGTGTAATATGATTTTATTTTTCTGTTTGTATTTTATGCTGAAATGCCAAATAATAAATAAATAAATGAATGAATAAATAAATAAATAAAGAAATACATAAAGAAATAAATAAATGATAAATAAATAAATAATAATAACAACAATAATAGTAATAGTAATGATGATAATAATAAAAATAGAACTGATTGAAAGAGGATAGAATGGCGGCGGGTAGATATCTTTCAAGACGTTTGTACTTCTGCTCGAAGAGTCTTATAGGATCCTAGAAGGTATGCTTGTCGGTGTGACCCAAGTCTCCCCTCACAAATACCAATTTGATATGATTTATGATGACAATAATAGCACGACGAGTGTGTTGTGTCACAAACCCTGTCATCTCATTTTCCTCTCTTTTTTCTACTGTTTTTTTTTTCTCTCTCAAGGCGTGTTGAAGTCTCTCAGACATGGGTAAAATTTATTCATATCCATGAATGCGAGTTGGCAACACGGTTCAGCATCATTCAACGATGATGATCATAATTATTAACGCATATCAGATTGCAGTTACTATGGCGCTATTTGCAGATGATCAATTTCATTGAAACTTCACGTTACTTTCATTCATGTCCTACAGTTACGTATATTACTCTGCACGTATAGTGACCCTTTCACATCTAATCACGTGATATTTTCTTGTGCACCTTTGCGTCGTTTTTTTAATGATTTTTTTTTTTAAATTTCCTTCCTCTTGACATGCATTCGATAGACGAAATGATAATATATTCACAAAATGATTACATCATACAACACAGGAAACCAAAATACCTCATCAAATTTTCATCGAAGACAGCCCTTCATTGTTTACTCAATTCAATGTTTTCCCTCAATCATCAAAAACAAAACATCAATATTATACCCCCATAAATCGAATCATTCATTACACTTTCAACTTATAGATAAACACTCACAACCGACTCAAAAAGACAAAAAAAAAAAAAAACTTTACCCTCTACACAAGAGTAGTTTCGTTGCGTGGGTCTGGACCCACTGTGCTGCCCTCCAAACGCTGATTCGAACTCCTTACCTCATTCCATCTCTAATTAAATGTGGACTGGTATCACGTGCTTTTCATAGCTTGACAAGAAGGAATTCAATGTACAAGTCTTATAAATGAACACAACCAAAAATATTGTACTACATACTCCACTTAAAAGTATGTTTGTCGATGCTCTAAGTGACTACCCAACAATTTTGTGGTGCAGCTATTCGTGTTATAGAGTAGGATACACAATTATTGTCTCATCCAGAAACATATCATTCCGTACCTGAAGAACATAAAGGGGTAAAAATAAGAATAATACTCGTTTGCTCTCCAATTCGACCGCCGATTTCGTGAGGTCCGTCGACGGATCAGAAGTCGCCCGGTGCTCGTCCCACCGACTGAGTTACGACGAATTTCACACCCAAGGGCCAGAGAGTCGTATCTGAGTGCGAGCGATTTATCACGCGCATTGACGTTGACATATACCACGCCAGGTTTGACGACATCCGTTCGGTTCGACTCATACAAAATACCAACCCTCCTTCGATAACTCTACATGCAGTATCAAGAGTTTCACTGCAAAACGAGTTAATTCCATTCATGTCGATTTGAGGCATTTGCGATTAAACCTACTAAAAACATCGGGAATATAGTAAGAAAATATGGGATATGTTTAATCACAACTCCAAAAATATTCCTTGTCAGGCAACAAGTGAGGTATCATCGGAAAGGTTTTGCTTTGTTCTATCTGATGACTGACTTATCTCAAAATGTTTAAAAATGGCGCTTAATCTGTTTTGCCATGGATCAAACTCTTCATATAATTATGTCATCTGACAGAAGCGAAGCTGATGTTTCAATTGATTGTATTTAGAAATCTATATACCACGGTTTGGCTCTGTAAGAATGTTAACGCGTGTGCATTTACTTCAGTGTTGATCTTCTGGCAAACAAGCAAGCTTGACAAAAGCACAATGAAATAATGTTAGCAATCCATCTATTGATCCATCTATTTATGAAGTCATTCGAATTCAGTCATTCAATCCTTTCTTATTCATTTATTCACTCGATCACTTATTCATTCATTCATCCATTCATTCATTCATTCACTCACTCGCTCATTCATGATTCATTCATTCATTCATTCATTCATCCATTCATTTATTCATTAATTCATTCATTCATTCATCCATTCATTCAATTAATCATTCGTCCATTCACTGCGTTTGATTCTTCTCATATGATTCATATCACCAGGGGGTGTAACTCAAAGTGAACTGCACTATAAAGATAACACAAAATCGACTTGTTGAGGATGACAAGTTTTGACTGTCGCAAACAAGTTTTATTCTCCTCCTGTCGAGTAAGGTTTTAAACTGACTTACCAATGATTCATGGAAGAATGAATGCTGGTAGACGGAATATCAATGGCATGTCGTTTTAAATAAACATCCACTTAATCATTTGGAATTCCTTTCATAATCTGACGATAATTTTTGACGACAGAATGTGGGTGGCAGTCATAAGGATCCACGGGATATGCGTGATATGGCAAGAAAGCTTGTCACTGTATCACAAATCAAAGAACCCTTTAACTTGAATAGATATGTATGAAAAACACTTACACACAATCTATAATTCATTGTAAGTACACATACTCCCGTAGAGACTGGGCGCCATTATATATACAAAAGACAAAAATGATGAGCAAAGAAGCAAATGATAGATTATGTTAGAAATTTTGTCAGAAATTTGTTTCGTTATATCCTCGCACTTTTCTCCAGTGATTGTGGCCTTTATTAGGGTAGCATCAATTACATGACGGACAGACAATCTATAGGAAACCTTTTAGTGTACCAGATATTTGACATTCTGCGTTTTGACTTCATTAAGGCATGATGCAAGAAGGTCTCGCACAAAATATCGAGGCTTGAGATTTGTTTGAACCATCAGACTGCGAACTCACACTCCCACAAATCACCTCAATCATGTTTAGCCACTTGGCATTACTTCGATGGTGTAAGTTACACTCAATATTGACACGACGGATCAGACTCCTGAAAGACTTTTGTTTACATTTATTTCCTTCTATATATACTTTTTTTTTTCTTCCAAAGAGTTGGGGGAGTTGTCGCCTTATGCCACTTTGAAGCGTGATATTTTGTTTCCGCTGCACTTTATCGAACACGCTCTGCGATAGCGCACCGTCTATCTGTGACACAGCTCTTTGCATCCCGTCGCCATGGTAACACATCATGTCAGTCACCTCCAATTCTGGGTAACGAGTGAATAAACAGGAATGGCTCCTTCCAGTCACCTTCAGCTCTTCATGTGCGTGAGTGCGCACTGACTGAGAGATGGAGAGATTTTTTCCCTTTCTTTAACTCACCATAAGAACGAGGGGGGGGGGGGGAGAGAAGGAGATAGCAGTAATGAGAACAAGAGAAGGAATAATATAGGATAGAGAAACCATAATCACGAAAAAATATACGATAATTAACGTCTGTTGAGAATGAGAAGGGCGTTAAGTGGTCTTGAACACTATGGGTTTAGTGGCAACTTCACGCCCTTATCATTCTCAACCGACTTTTAGTAACTATACGGTATCTTTAATCAGTGTAGCCTCTAGCACAGTTTTTTGCCGCTGCTCTATAGATTACTATAAAACTATTACCCTATAGTGCTGCCAGGGACAGGGACCCATATAGGGGCCCATATATACACGTGGGTCGAAAGGGACATGGTAGGTAAAAAAAAAAGATTTTGTCCAAGACGAAAATAGCTTGTACAAGGACGTAGGCATTTGACGGGATTCGAACTCGGGACCTCCGATTGACAGTCTAGAGGCTTAGTCACTATGCCACAGACCACGCCCCAGTCGTTAGGAAAGAAAACACTTCAATCACACAGAGAAACCAAGAGAGTGTCAACACCAGAAAAGTTAGTAAAGAGGGACAAGTAGAGAGGAAGCTATATAAAAGAGATTTAAAGGAACAGTCTGTTTTCAAGAATTCCCAGATTACGCGCTGTTGTCTTTTCCTGATGCTAAACGGACTTTGGTTGCAGATAAATGGCAATGCATCTTGTTTAGAAGAATCTCGAGATATCGTTCGTGACTGCGTGACCAAAGGAGGAGAAGCTGACAACCAAACTTGGGTCATACCTCATCGCCCGAACACCAATATGATTTGGCCAAAGTGAACCTGGTCTGTTTCCCATTCCATTTCCGAGTTCATTGCAGTTTGGTTCACGAGTTCATTCCAAAAATTTGACCGTGGATTCCTCACTTCTCTCTTTTTTTAAGTCGTCAACAACAAGCTGGTCCTATAGCTGAGCAGATGTTGTTTGATAGATATAACTAACGGTGCACTTTTTTTTTTGTTGTTGTTGTAAAACCATCAACCCACTGTGCCAAAAATTTGCAGTGCAAGGCAAAATAAAAGGTTTGCCAGTACCAATGTCAATTTGACGCTGCAAGTGCACAGGTGATACCAAACTACATCAAACTACTATCAAACTGCAAGCGACTTAGGAAACACAAGGACTGTACTTCACGTCAAGATTGCTCGGGGAAAATGCAAAGCACTCACTTTCTAAACTACAAAATGGAAGACATACATTATCATCTTGAACAAACCTTCTACACATATACATCTATTAATATTTCAATGGGATAATCGATGATGTCAAATGGTAAGGCATAATTATTCTGTCATGAATATTTTTATACATTATAGAGACATTTTACTGTCTCGTTATGTTGTCATGTAGTAGTATGTTCTACCGAGCAACACTGACGTCAACAATATCTCGAACCAAGCTCAGCTGGTGATGTGGTAATACCAGGATGGTAATGAGAGGGAGCAATGTACCACTGCAATTCTTCCACTGACTTTGGCAAGCTGACCCAGCAGATCAAACTGCGTTGGTAGCACTTTAAAAAAATGGTGGGGAAAAACAACTGTGGTTGTTTTTTACCCCCTTATTAAGACACAACACGTCATTTCTTCAAAAAAATTACAGGCGAGTGTGAAAAGGTGAGCAATGTCGACATCTCGCGTTGACATCCGGGACCTTCGCAACATGCTCCACTCTGGGGCGCCATCAGAAGTGGAATGTATCTCCTTCTCAGTTGCCATGGGAACGACAAAATTCGTCCTATTACGTTGAAATCGGAGGATATTGGCTGTGTACTTGTGCCCAACAGCCTGACGTTTGTCATGTACTGCATATGTAAAAAATCCGCATTTTATTGATGATTTAGAAGTTTCTTAATTTTTCTTTTTCCCTTTTCCTTTTCCCCCAATCAACAATGATAAGGGACAATTTTGTTCATTCCGTTGTCAGGTGTTTGATAAATGCAATGATATTCCCTTAAGTTATTTACTGATTTGCGTTAGTTTATTCCGCTTTAAAGCAGTAACGAAATCTACACTGTAGAGTGAACGTGATCGAGAAACCAAATACGATTGTTATTGGGCAGCATGTTGAAGAAATTCATCCGAAAGGTGTCCGGTGTTTTTACAAACGACAGAGATTCGAGGTGAGATGAGAAGGGAGGTGTGGAGTTGGATGGTGGAAGGGGATGATAGACTTAAACGGATTGTAACAGAACTCCTTGGAACTCTGCACTGTGTAGAGCTATTTTGACTCGGCACACCAACCCATTTGGGCAATATCATAGCTTTTAAAACTATAGCAAAGTAAAAAAAAAAAAAAAACCACACAAAAAACAACAACAACAAAACACAACACACAACCGCAACACACACACACACACAAAAAAAAAAACACCTTAAAGGACAAGTTCACCTTCATAAACATAAGGATTGAGAGAATGCAGCAATATTAGTAGAACACATCAGTGAAAGTTTGAGGAAAATTGGACAATCGATGCAAAAGTTATGAATTTTTCACATTTTTGTGTTGGAACCGCTGTATGAGGAGACTACTATAGCTTATGAGTCATATGCGTACAACAGTATAAAGAAAATGTAAAGAAAATTTAACATATTTTCACTTTTTTTTTCGCATAATAAAAGAGCACCTGACTTGCCTCTTTCTAAGGGCAGGGGGAATAATATTACCCATAACATATGTCGGTAACGAGTCAAGGGAATGTGTACTTTTTTTTCAAAATATTAATTTTTGTGAAAATCTCTTTATATTTTCCTTATATTGTTGTACGCATGTGATATCTAAGTTATTCATACACCGCAGTAATCGTCTCATCCAGCGGTTACTGCACGAAAACTTCAAAAATTCATAACTGTTGAACTGATTGTCCGATTTTCCTCAAACTTTCAATGATGTGTTCTACTAATATTGCTACATTCTCTCAATCCTCATGTTTATGAAGGTGAACTTGTCCTTTAAGAACACACAAAACAGGTGTATGTGGGGTTATAGGGACTATGAAATTAGGAAAAATCAATGTCAGCTAGGTACAAATTTGACAAATCAAAAGGGGAGCATAATAGAAAACACAATAGAAGGGGTGTATACATTACAGAGCCATAGAATTTACGCATGACACACCCACAAAAGACAAGATTATAAATACTGATAAAGTAGTATACAAAAAAAAAAATAGTCAACAGGGCATATGTCACGGGAAACCCTATGATTGAACATTGAAGAGATACTTCAAGAGAGAGAAAATAAAATTTTGCAAAGCCCCAGACCTCCCTTAAACTGACAAAATATGGGGTAATGTATCAAACAGACCGCAGAGCAACGACACACATACAGATCGTAATGAAAGGTGAGATGTTCTGAAGTGAAATAATTTGGTGATTCGAGATTTTGATATAGCGTGGTCTCGACAACGGGTCTCATGTCAAGCTGTCGCAGTAGAATATAATCGTCTTGATGATGGTACTCTTAAAGGAAACCAAAACCCAAAGACCAATGAGGATTGAGTGAAAGCAGCAACATTAGTAGACCACATCAGTGAAAGTTTGAGGATAATTGGACAATCGATACAAAAGTTAGGAATTTTTAAAGTTTTCGTGTTGTAATGACTGGACAGGGAGACTGCTAGACTTCATTGCGTCATGTGTGGACAACAATATAAAGAAAATATAAAGAGAATTCCCCTAAAATTACATTTTTCAAGAAAATTTTACATTTCGTCAACTTGATACTGACATAATTGTTAAGGTTAGTAATTATTCTCCTTGTTTTCTGAAAGCGGTTAGTGAAGTGTTCTTTCCTTACGCTAGAAAAGTGAAAGCATGACGAATTTTCTTTATATTTTCTTTATACTGTTGTCCACACATGATGTCATAAACTCAAGTAGTCTCCTTATCCAGTTGTTCCAACACCAAAACTTTTGCATCGATTGTCCGATTTTCTTCAAATTTTCACTGATGTGTTCTACTAATGTTGCTGCTTTCACTGAATCCACATTTCTCTTTGGGTTTTGGTTTCCTTTAGAATGGCAGCAATGATTATTATCAATATGATGTGGACAATGAAGGTAACAAAAGTAATCATCAGACCCACACGAGGATTGTTTAATCGCATTTCTCGATCGCAACGTACGGTAGCTCTTGGTGGAGACATAAAAAAATCTTAGACGTCACAAAACTTGACGTTTAAATGGGAAATCCAGTCCAAATATAAGTTATTCTGATGAAAAAGTAAAATGATATGAGTTCAACGGTAAAATTTGACTGAAATCGGATAAAAAAATAAGGAAGTTATGACGGTTCTTGTAAAGTGGACATGAATATGCAAATGAGTGAGCTAACCATGTCATATCAAACCTCACAATTTTCCATTGATCGTGCACAAAAAAAAAAAATGAAGAAAATTCAATGTTTCTTGTCAATGAAGTCTGAAACATGATGTTATTCCTGGTTGAATAACTTCAGAATAGTGATCAGTTAAATATACCAGGATTTGAGCCTCAGGCATAACTGCGTTTGAACGAAAAATCTGAAATTTCAACATTTTATGTAGGGCCTACAAACTATAAATATGGCAAGTTGTGAGGGGATGACATGCTCACTTTGCCATTTGCATATTCATATTGACCGTTCAAGAGCTGTTTCCTGAAAAATTAGCGAAACTTCAAAATGACATATAACTTCCTTATTTTACACCCGAACTCGATCAAAATTTTACCGTTGAACTCGTAATACTTTTTTTACTCTTTCTTATCAGGCTGACTTATATTTGGACTGGATTTATACTTTAAAGGAGGAGACGCGTATACAAAGAATTAAGTACGAAGAGAGAGAGAGAGAAGGGGGGGGGGGAGAAAAGAGGGAAGAGGAAGATGAAGCCAAAAGGGAACGGAAAGACAAACATCATCATAGAACCCCATCTGGCTTTACTACGTGTGGGGTTCGATGGAGCGGACCCACGGTAAGGCATGCAGAAGAACATGAAACGCCCTTACGCTGCGGCGAGTGTCGAAAATGTTTCCCGCCCCGGATCCCGGATCGATGACAAATTACGCTGTTTTTCGCAAAGGACTTAAACCCCTCGCTAAGAATAAATGTTTTCGTTTTGGCAGCTCTGTGGAATATATTCCAACAATTTCTGTTTGAAAGGATGATGGTGATGAGAGACAGACGACGCTTCGGAGAGGAAGAAAGAGAGGGAAGAGAAATGTCCTACTTTGAAGTTTTTTAGAATGGTAACTTAGGTCACGTTTGACATCAAGGCGATTCTACACAGCTGCTTAATTCTGAATCATAATCGATTTCGGCGCACGCTGCAATAAAAGATATAGTAATAATGATAATAATCACTATCATCACTTTCTCATGAATTACATTTCGCCCTGTTGGTATGAACATCTCAACATTTTTTGTATTTAAAGACAGTGTTCTTATCGATTACCAGACTGGGTCCTACAAATGAATTCCCTGACAAACATTATACATGATATCAAAAGAGATAAACAAGCATAATTTGTCTTTTCTTATGTGTTTTTCAGAATACAGTCAAGATTACGCCGAAAATCATATGAAACACAGCACATGACAAAATATAGGCAAATGTAAATTCCCCTGCGCTCAGGCCCACTGCGTCTCGACAAGGTCTGACTATGAACACTTCCCTGCAATGAACATGTGCATATTTCTATACCTCCCCCCCCCCCCCCCCCCCGTCGTGCTGCCAAAGATTATTTCTACTTTACAGATGATGTTAATATGACATATTGCTTAATGCTAGACCGAATGATTTATAAGCGCATTGTCCAAATGTTTGTTTTGCCGTAAGATACTGTACTGGCAATGCACAGATAGCCTTATCTATTTGCGAAGGGAAAATGATGGAAGTCAATCATAAACCGATAAATCAGAAAACTGAGTTATTTACGAAAGAAGAGACTATAAAGAGAAACAGATAGAAGAAAAGAGGGAGGGAGTTGAACAAAGACAGACAGGCCTCTAAATACACCACGACGCATCCTTAGTGCATGGAGCACTCCCATTAACAAACCTATTTGTCTCTTTGGTGCTTTCACTAAGAGTTTGATCTATGGCCGATACTGTTGTGACAGGTATATCCCGGGGGAGGGAGCTTGATCTCGGCCATTTTCAGTCCGCTGTGACCTACATTCTGAGCACTTGAACCTCGACTCGGGGGCCTGGGAGGCTGCATGGCTTCTAGCTATTCAAAAACTCGTGTCACGCTGTCTTGAACAGGCCCTCTGCTGGGTTACACTGCTCTGTCCGAGATGAGAGGCGGCATGTCGGGTCAATTCAAGAGCTGCACCTGTACTCGTGTCTTCCAGAAGTCAGGTGTCAAGTCGGACACACACACTCGCACACACACACACACGTACACACAGACAGATATACACACATATTTATATGCACACTTTAATACATACATACATACATACGTAAATACATACATGCACACGAACACACAAGGGGAAAGCATGAGGGTGAGAATTGTTCAAATCTCTCCAATGAATTCACCCTTGGCATGCTCCTCTTTACCAAGTGGTATAAGAGTGATAGGCCCTTGCCTGCCAGCGATTTGACATGTTTGATGATAGTGGCAGACTCATCCGTCTGTACGAAAAGGTCCAGCACGGAAAAGGGGTAACCAAGGTTAAAAAGATCATAATGATTATTAATATGATGATACATTACTACGTGGCTTGGTAATTTCCATGGGAACCGCACCGAGGCTCTTTTCCTCAGGGCTGTCTAAAAATTATATGGACTTCATTAACCTCAAGGGCACGATTCACCTAACAAACCTTGAATTATATCACTGCTCATTTCTGCACAGTCCATATATACCTACGTCTCTTTTCTCAACGTTCCTGTATACCAGTAGCGCTTCAGTTCAAAAAATCGACAGTTTAATACGAAACTTGGAAGAGTTGTTTGAATGTGAAAATATCGTAGATAATGTACTGTATTTGTTGACCTTTTTTGAAGACGAAAGCTCACCTGAGAGGTAAGTTATATCTGGAAGGACCCTAGAAATTCAATATCCTCCTCCATTGTAAGTTTATTGACCCGCTTTCTCGTTTGTTTACCCACCCCTCAAAAAAAAAAAAAAAAAGAATGTCAACATGTTTGACGTGTTGAATGCATTATGTCTATCCCGCGCACATATCTACGGCACAGTGAAATAACTCACGTAAAATTGCCCTACCTATCCACTTGCCATTGTTTCCCCCTGTCCGTTTCGAGTAACCAGTGTATATACCAGCCCACATCCCTCGTCCACGCTTTGCCAATTCCTCTGTTTGGTTGACTCACACCAAAGCAAATTTGAGAGGGACAAATTTGGATGAGACTCTTCCCATATTCATGTCCCAATGATGAACCCTCAGACATGGTGGGTTAGAACAAGACAGTATTAATCGGAAGGGCCATCTGTGTGTGTGTAGGGAAGGGGGGGGGGGTGGGTGGTGTTGGTGGTAGAGGTGGTGGAAGTGCAATGGTGGTAGTGTTTAATATGACTTAGATGATAGTATGTGAATGTCATAATAACAATCATCTTGGAAATGCAGCCTTCCAAGCACAGCAAGTTGATATTACAATTGTATTTTCCCATAGCAATGGAACACAATATTGCTCAAGTCCGTTATTCCGAAAACGACATATTGTAGGGTTCAAAGTCCAAATTTTCGTTAGTACGCACTTTTATTTTTTCATTTTCGGATTAACGAAGCTTCGGAATAATGAATCTTAAAAGTTTATTTTCGGATTAACCGACCTTCGAAATAACGCCACATAATGTTCGGATTAACGAACTCTGTTTCATTTCCAGATAAACGAACTTCTAGGTATATGGCGTTTGTAGGTTTCTAAATAACGAACATTCAGATTAACGAACCTTCGGAATAACGAGCACGTCCCCCGATACTTGCGTTTTTAACCTTGTCGTCTACCCTTTATCACATTCATGTTGAGTGTTGACATCCCAAACCCAAACCAAAAATATTGACAGTTTGCATCAAGTTAATGGGTTTCAGAGTTTAAATAACACAAAACCAATATGGAGAAGGTTTACGATGCCCGCTTCCATTGTAGTCAAATTCTAAAGTAAAGTATAAATGTCAAGATCTAATAATTTGCAGCCAATGTTAGTCACACTTACTGTGATACATGATGTACCCTGTATGCTGCGACAGAGATGTGACGAAAACGAGGGTGACATAGAAAGGAAATACAACTTGTATCTGCCATAAATGGTTCCACAGATTAATGAATTGCATGCACTCAAGCGCCTCGAAAGACACTGTTGCATTTAGTCCACGTAATTTCCTTGCCAGAAAAGGTCAAAAGAAATCTAATTTGAATGCCGAGAGGTTGTTGTTTCGATTGACTGAGCCTCACTGTCATTTCAGAATAGTGTGATAAAGAATAAACGTAATTTTGACAGATTTTCATCGTTTTTCATGGACCACTAGGATGACGTCAGCTGTCTTGATTGCAAGAACTCACACACTTCTCTCCGTTCTGTATTCCTAAAGACTTCCGAAGAACTTTGGCAAATTTGGGACTTATAGTTTTGTTCCTGCCTGTGATAAACAGTTTCTCAATAGTGTCATTGTCATTCTCGATGAAAATTGTCATTCCTGATAGATTCATATTGTTTCAAGTATTCAAGCTGATATTCAATGATTCAAGTATTCAAGATTTCAAGACGTAAGAGGTAAAAAAGGGGGACGAGTACTATAAAAGTGGAAATTTTCGCATACAGTGTGAAAATTTGCGCCCATTTCGCGCGGCCAGAAACGGCTTGCATTATGCAGACCCTACCACCATGCGATGTCTTGATTCCCCGGAATTAAAAACGCGCGAAATTCATCTTACTCGGCAGAGCGCAAGACATATAGTCGCAAGAAAATGTCCACATTTACAGCACATGATTATTATGTGTATGTATTTCTTGCTCTTTTACTATTATGATTAGCCCATACATTATGCTTTCTGTTTATAAAATGATACTCATAGTAGACCCAAATGCGTCTAAACATATACTCTCAAAATCTGAATTGCGCAAAAGTCAACTGATTATCGTTGACTTTTGCGCAATTCATGTACTAACACGTGTGTGTGTGGGTGGGTGTAGATTGTGAAGTCTGTAAACATTGTTTAAGGATGGAAAATGTTAACGAAGTAGAATAAAGAATCCTGCGTCCATTATTACACAAACACTGCCTCATTACGCACAAACATTTACACACCATACACACTCACCACGTTAATCACCTTTAAAGAGACAGCAAACGAACTGATGCATTACAACTACATAAATTTCCGATTCAAATCTTAATGCCTCTTACAATGCAGAGAAAGACAATGTAATTATACACATTAATTACGCAAAGATCAATGCAAACGATTTCAACTTTGTCACAATTTGGTGGAAAAAACAACAACAACTTCCTTTGAGTAAGTTTGATATTCAAGAGTGTTTGATATTGACCAGCAAATACAATAGCTGATTTCAACAAAATATCTAACATTACATCTTCACATAGGAATAGCATTTCTTGCAAGGACTAAATAACGGACAGACAAAGAATTTCCCGTACATGAAATCAGAAAGCTAAGACATAAAGCCCATAATCACACTAACATCATCATTACTTCGCTTGAAAGAATAATGAACGTTTGGTATAAAAGTTTTCAGAAGGTAATTCATTACGAGCTTTGCAGTATCGCGATTGTACAGTGGCGAAGTATCATCCACAATCTTATCCAAATATTTACCGGCACAGTTTCTGAAGTACCTTTGCGTCTGGGCCCGTACATTGATATGATTTATTACGCTTTAGAGGCGGCTCATAATTACAGTGTACACAAATATCCTTTATCATTCATGCAGTCAGTCGAAAAATTCACAGAATTATCATTTGGTAAACTAATATCGGGGAGCGCGTTGCAAGAAACGGGTATATTTGGCGCCAATTCTTATCGGCTTTGGCAGGCGGACCTGTCGCCTGCGCTGTCGCTCGGAAGTGGTGGGAAGAGCTCGGGCAGGCAAACAAGGGAGGAAGAGACCCCCCTTGGGCTATTAAGGCGCCGCGGTTCGCCGTTTCTTTGAGTTCGGCTCACCTCGATCGTTTGATGTTGATATTCTACAGCATCTAGGGTAACCTATCAGGGATATCATCCCAGATATGAATACATAATCTTTATATTAAAACAAATTGAGGAATAGCTCAAACACAAACCAGCTGACAAATAAACACTTGTACTGTAAATGACATTCCCTGCACTGACAATTTTGAAAAATTTGGCATTATCAGTATTATTATGTGTCCATATATTACATTATTTTACATTATTTTCATCCTCCGTCATTTCTTATCTATATATGTTTTATATGCTTATATAATACATTATATACATATTTCTTTATGTTTTATTATTTCTCTCTTAATTTCTCTTGGTATAATCTACCTCCCCACTCTGGGTGATAACAGACTACTCGCAGCTGTTGAAATACGCCTTGAATGTATTTAGATGCACCCCATGGTGACTCAGCTTTTAGATTCCAAGGGTCGCGTATTTCCGGTTGGTATTAACTTACCGGTATTTTTTTTTTCTTTTTGACATTTATATTTTCACCCCAAAACTGTCTTTCCTCTCCTGGATGACGAATTCGTAATGTGTTGCGGTTTGCGGTTGGCTCTAAAATAGAAAGGGGTTTCTTGCAGACGTAAAACTTCCGTGTTTCGCTTCATATTTATCCATTATTGACAAAACAGGCCCCTCATATTGTTTTAAGCACACATGGGAGCAGACAATGTGGCTCCGTGCGTATCACACATTTAGCCTCTTACTTATGAGGCGCCAAGTGTCGCATGGCCTATTTTGTTACGATCTTAGTCATCATTTCGTCGACGAATGACCATTTCGTTAGAAATGTCGTCATTTTGTTACGAAATGAACATTTAGTAATGATCATTTCGTCGACGAAATTAACATTTCCTTAACGAAATGGTCACTTCGTCGACAAAATGACTGATTTCGTAACGAAATATGCCATGCGACACTTGGCGCCCCATACTTACTATTTCTCTACTTACAGAAGACAATGTCTCGGCTGTAATACGACTTCAATTAGCAACACCAGAGGTGATGATATCATCACGTTTAACAATTTGGGTATACACAGTCAGCTAACCAAACACATAGCTCTAAAGGTTGAGTGTGGTGCCAACTGGCCGTTTCCTTCAGTTTCTATACAGTAATCCGTCACATCAAGTAACAATGTTGCCAATTTTGGGAAAAATTTACTTGTTGCTGTTGTTCTAATGAACCTCATGCCACATGATACGAAATTGTTATATCTTACAGGAAGAGAGATCATAGTTATAATCTATTTATGTGCTGCCAGTAGCATAAAATCGAGGACATGCAGGTCCAAAATTTTGGTAGCGTGTACATGAATCCCGGTGATAATCGACCCAATGAAGTCCACATTTACATGAGGTGCTACTGTTCGAGAAAATCTGTATACTGACCCTTACCTCATTTATACCTTCACTTACATTACCATGACCTAACGTTTGAATATTTTCCCTTATTCGCAAGGGGGGGGGGGACTTTTTGCACTTTTAGCAGAAAAAGGTTGATGCTTCTACTATAAATGGCATTAAATGACATTTCCACGAAATATTAAGATGGATCAATACCAATACTAACTTGGCTGCTAAAATCTCCAGAAAAGGAGAGATAAAAATCATGAAACCATATTAATGGTCCTTATAGGTGTTTCCTTGGTAGACATTAGAATCTTTGAGCAATAATGTGAGTAAAAAAGTTCTAAGCGGAAATAATTTGTAGGCCTACATTCAACATTGCTCCTCCAGAAAACAACCTGGTTATTCTTGCATTCACTGCTCTGCAATCATGTACAGAGCAAGGATTTACGACCTTAATACAAAGATTGGATCATTCTTTCGAACCGATGTTTTATCTCCTTCTATCATGTCCTTCTGTAGAGGTAGGTTCCAGCAAACGAAAGCGAAGTACCAAGAAAATGGTGCTGTAAATCAAATACAATTCTTGAAAGCACAATGTGAGGTTGTTAAGTCTCTGCAAAGCGAGGAAAAGAATGTCTGAGTTCTGGTCTGCAACAGCCGGATTAGCTAGGTGAAGGATTCTCGAATATTCTTTTTAAGTTCCATCATATACCATATCAGTTTTTGCTTTAAAAAAACCCCTCTCTTTCTGTGGTCATATCAAAAGGCCACAGTGTATTTAGTCGCTTAGATGTCAGTTCGTATTAAGAAGAAGCTATTTCTCCTACCGCAACATCAGATACCCTTGGCGTGGACGACACATGCCCAGTAACTTCACATCGCACCCTAGGATTGATCTGTGTGTGATGAGACCTGTATACCAGCCGAGACACCTCTATTCTGTGTGAGCTTGATGTGAGTATATAAGCATGTTATGTTTGTCAATAAATTGGCAATGCTCTAAAAATAAGACGAAATTTGCAGGTATGCAACAATTTATTGAAAATAAGGTCTTACAATGAATCATTATAGGAAGCTCACTAATCATAATGTAATCTTCGAATTCGATCCATATCTCCAGTGCAAATGTTGTTTCTGAAAAAAAAAAAACAACTGCGCTTTATATTTCACATGCTGCAAGCAAATACATTACTTGTTGCCATGTCAGCCGGCTCAGCCCGGTAGCCATGACAAGCACTCTGCTTAGTATCAACAACATAATTTTACTGTTACAATCTAAATAGTGCTTACCTATCAATGCCTATGTAGCATACAAGATAACGTATTAAAGAATAATGTCCTGTCACAAATTTTAGGAAATATCTTTTGTTGAGCTGCTTTAAACAGCGGGAATTCATCCATTCAGACACTTCAATCCCATCACTATTATTTTCATAGAAGCTCGTTGCTATGCATTGCGGTACAGACATTGGTGATAGCGTTAAATAACGCTAGTAATCTGTTGCAATTATCACAAAGCTGTCTGTGAATCGCCGATTTGAACCAATACTGAATAAATTACCGAGAGGTAGGGCCTACGTCTTTATAACCTCGCCTTGTACCTACGATTGTGAGCGTGGGACCTCACACATTGCACGCCGTTGCTCTGGTTGCTGGGTAGCAGCGGAGCTATGTAGTGATGTGGATTCTAGAGATAACCACATTCCACCCCCGTTTTACACTATTTGTAGGACTCACAACATTCCGTTTTTCTTTGAGAGGACTTAATGTGCCTCAATCAATGAGTTTTGTTTGATTTCTAAGAGCGTGACCCACCCCCGCTAGACATCTTACGTGTGTCTAGACAAACCAGGTATTTGGTAATACTATCTTCAAGATGCATCCACTGTATTTTAAGAGTATTGGTACGACTTAATGCGCAGATGCTGTCAAAACTCCTGTTTCGTAAGATTAGTTCATGTTGAATGCAGCCTGAAATAATGTGCGCAGAGAAATATACTGTTTATACAAAGTGATGGATTAAAAAGAAAGAATAAAGAAAACGCTTTTGAGAATAGGCTTAGAGAATAAAATGACCGAATGAAGAACAAAGAATGAATTAAAAAATCGTGTCCGGGTAGACCGATTTACGAATCATATCAACCAGCCAACGCAAAAACTAATGTTTACAGGTCATGGAAAGGCCACACACATTGTTGAGGGGAAGTAGATTACCACTTCTAAAAGGACGAAATATACTACTATATCATATTTCTTGAATATCACTTTCTTAAGAATATACAAGACAATTCAACAAAACTTAACCCATGATATTATACGATGACATAAAACATAACAGATTGTAATGAAAAAAGATAGGGCCAACACTAAGAACTTTAGCGTCCATGCAGGGAAACGAACAAGAGGTAAAGTGCAAACCAATTCTAGCTTAATGCGGGCTTCACCTTTCGTACCCTCTGGTTCAAAGGTATAACATCAGGGCACACACTTGTTAACAACTTTCCAATTTCGAGAGTTCACGATCCTGCCAAAGGTGACAAGTTTAATTTCTAAACTAATGATATCCGACTTGTGACAGACGGTTCGCGTTTGTCGGGTCGTGTCGTCGGGGACCGACAGTGCAGGGAGTTCCCAGAAACGAACGCTGTGACATGCTGGATTGATTTATAATAGACGTGTCATGCTAAGAAAACAATTCCGGGGTCAAAGGGTTAAGTAGCGCAGCTTTAGCTTTCCCGTCCCTTAAATCTGAATTCTCTCCCCATTGGCTTTCCTATTAACCCTCCTCAGGACCTCCAAAACATGAGCACGTACGTGGGAAGTAGAAGTATATCCTCTTGTGGCAAACATGTTCCATGTGATTACAGGAGTTGTCATACAAGAAAAATTATAAAGGCGGGAGAAACAAGAAGAAGGAAATATGGCGACTTAAAGATTTTTGAAAAAGGTCTTGTTTGTTTCTCCGACTGAGAAGATGACTGAATAGCCCCTATTCAGCTGCAATAATTGGTCTTCCATGGAGTCCAGTTGGATGTGAGGCGGGACCACTTCACCGGGTTAAACACCCTGCTCTTTGCGATGAATAGATAAAGCGGGATATTTTACGTGCATGAGTTGTGAGTCTCTCATACACGGGACCTCCATTTCATGTCCCATCCGAGGGACAGAGTGTTTTTTTTGCCTCTTACTAGAGGGGACGGTATGATTACACACAACACTGCTCAGTGGGACCCGGGAATCGAACCGGGGTCCTTTGGATCGTGAAGCAGATGCACTACCGACTGAGCTTACTGTCCGAACGTCATGCTTAGATATGGTGCAAATGCCTCTCTCTAAAAGATAATGTCTCAGCCCTCTTAGTTCTTTGTTACAAGGTCTACTCTCATTTATTACGATTCCAATATGAGTGTGTGTTCGATCCAATTTGGGTGTGGCTCATATACCACCAAAGGTTCCTCCCTCCTCATCCGACGGTGATGAAACTTAAAGAGCTGAGATTAAAGACATTACGGAAGAAAAGATTCCTTAAGGTTTTACCATAGCAGACTGATTAAAAAGAAAGAAAAAAGGAGAACAAACAAATACGAAAAGATATCCTTAATCAGATCTGTCCCGTCCTTTTCTCTCTGTGAAAATACAACGAAGTACCGTTGTCATGGAAACGGACTCTTCCATGACCTCATTCTCCCTCCCTCTTTCCATCAGTCGCGAATCAACTTGATCAAGGTGGTTGTTGGTGGTCGTACCGAGAAAGAACGTGGCAGGTCTTGCTGACAACATTGCACTTTTCTTTTCATCGACGAAAACTCTCTATTGATACCAAGAGTTAAGCAGGTGGACCCCAGACCGACTGGAGGGGGTGGGGGGGGGGATTGAATGCAATCGGAAGTGGAAGATACTCGAATGAGATTGGATCAAACACGAATGTGCCGACTGACAGGTTCAGAGGTTTGATCCCTTGACTTTCAGACCATCTACTTCAGTCAGATGGTAGTGTCAGGATTGGTGAGGCATTTGGTAATGCCGACACGTTCAACCGTGTCGGGGGAAAACGTTCTGCTCAAGGGATTTATGAGCATTGCTGGCAGAAATAATGTGAATTTATTGAGGGCTGCAGGAAAGTATACAGGAATAAAAACATTATATCAAGAAATATGGTTCGATCTTGGAACCTCAGATGGAAAGTTACGAGTCTTATCCACTATCCATGTGCAGTGTCTTCACTTTAGATATGGATCTCCCCCCCCCCCAAATTACGCCTGTCTCCACGGTCACAGTTCAACCCGTCACTTTCATTGATATTAAGCCATTTTAAACAATGTGTTTAAAAAAATTGTACCAAGTGACACACACACACACACACACACACACACACACACACACAAAATCTGTTCTATCGACATGTACGTCGGCCTACTTATTGCGTTTTAATAAGTGGAATACACTTGTGTACGGATCAGCTTTTGTTTTGTCCTGCAAACTTTTTGGTTGCCAAAATCCTTGTTGCAAAGGTACGCTTAATGTTTGAATACTAAGTGTGTGATAAACTGGTCTATTTCGATGCTTCCACCATTACATCATCACCACGTACACCCGCTGTCTCTTTATATTATACAAGATCAGGTAATACTTGTCGCTCCGCAGATCCAAGTGGACAGTGGACAGCTAGGTAGTTTCTGCGGGGTCCGAATGATCAGAGCGAAGATGGCACAGTCGAGTGGAAAAGATGTGGCTGGATACAAGTGAAAAAAGAAGCTACTTCGTCACGTTCAAATGGATACTCTGCAAGTAATGACGTTTTTCATAATGTGACATACAAGCTCACAGGTGATCAAGACGCTAAATGTATTCACTTTCATGAAATATTTTGCCAGGGATCTCATAAGAAGTTATTCATTAGTCACCTCTACCTGCATGCTATATTTCAGTACTGGGAATCTGGTTGTTGCTTTGGTCACTAAAGATCTTCGTCGTCCGCCAATCTTTGCTGTAAAGACCGAGTTCGAAAATGTTTGTAAACTCTGTCTATATACTCCCGTCAAAATTGTCCAATGTCTGTCATCTTAACACGGAACACAGAATGGGATCAAGTCGTTATTACTTAGTGCCTATACGGATGATTATCGTCGCTGGTTCAGTTGTCCCCCATGTAGAGCGCATTCCGGGAACACGCGACATTCCGCGCTATTCTCCAACGCCACTTTTCTCGTTGCCGTTCTCTGCAGCTGGGGTTTGCCCATTCGTACATCATTCATTACCCCACTAATTCAACGACACAAATGATTTTCATCTCAACAGACTTGACATGGCTCTGTGTCTTCCACGGCTCCTTCAGACATGATCACCCTCTTTCTCCCCTCCCCTCTCTATCCCTCCCGCCCTGATGAAGGGGACAAGTCCGGGTCTCAAAGCTGTCAATTTTGATTTTGATGGATTCATCTCTTGGGGTCAAGTTGATGAGCAGAGAAAAATGTATCCTCTGTCCTCGTCCAAACTTATCCTTCTAAATTCACAGGTCGAGTTGATGTAGGAGATAGTCTTGTCCTATGTTTATTCTGACAAACTTTTTTTTTAAAGCAGGGATCGAGATTTAAAAAAGGCACTGAGACTCATTCTTATTTTGTATTAACAGCCTGATTAATAGTTAGCTTGCGAATGATTAGAACACGTTTCTCGACAAGGGGGGCGGGGGCATTAATGGGTGATTATTATTGTCTTCAAGACATGATTTTGTAAGAATTAAGCCAATACAAAGAAATGTTATACAGGCTCACGGAAATTCGAAAACACGTAACATTCCGTTAATCTCAATCATTTATCAGCACTACTCCAAGATGAGACATACTCCATCCTCCTTCCTCTCTCGTACAGCTCTGATGCAAGTGTAAAATCATCGTCTTATACAGACGTGTGTTTTGAAAAGTTGGATAACTTCCAAACAGGACAATCGATGCTGTAAGACGTAAAGTTCAATTGTAGGGCTGAGATTGGAATTATGGAATTGCACATCGCGGACACACTTGAGGCAGGGGGTCAGTTTACCCGGAGACAATATGGGACAGCAGTGAAGAAGGTAGTGAAAGAGGGCCTGATTGAGATGCATCCAAGGGCTAACTCCTCGGACGAGACCGTGAAAGGAAGACACGCCAGTCAAGCACAAGTGATGGAAATATCTCATATCAAGTTTATGGCTGGTGTGCAGGAATGTTATGTTGTCGTCTGCGTGTTTACGTTAGTGTGTGTGCGTGTATGCGTGTGTTTATACGCCTTCTTAAAGGTAAAAACAGTTCGCAGAAAGGATCAACATTATCTCCCAACATTTGGAATTTGCTTGTTATATTTCGAAGAAAATTGTGTGACTCATGCAATTTACCAGGATGTCGAGTTGTTTGTAGTTTTTGAAATCAAAAGTGTGAAATAATTCCTATTTTAGTATATGACGTTTATTCCAGAAGAACCCTCAACGTTCAGTGTGGGTTGGTACGTGATGGTTGATCGTGCCCTACCAATCGTATTTCCCAACAAGCTGTCAGCGATTTTTTTCTCGCGCGGAAGATCGATGGATACTGTTATGAGCCGATTTGCCGATAATCGGTAATTATTTATTATAAAACATTCCGTAGCAGCCATGATAGGATAATGTTCTCATATTGTGATACCGTCGGCGTACCTTTTTTTTTTCGGCTAATATTTCGGAAACTGGTCATTACCCAAATGAAATCGTGCTATCACATCTTTACATCACACATTCTTATACATATTATGCGCCAATTCTAGAGCAAATATCAACAGTTTCTGCAGAAATCGTGCTATCACATCTTTACATCACACATTCTTATACATATTATGCGCCAATTCTAGAGCAAATATCAACAGTTTCTGCAGGCTTTTGAAACCTGTGTTTTACTTTTAACGTGAAACATAAGTATGACCACGGTCTGAGGCTCGACTGTGCAAGCCATGTTACCATGGTTGTGCAATTGCTATAACAACTGTATGAAAGCTAAGTGTTAAGGCGCTGATCGATCACTCCATCCACAAAAAGTGATCAACAGTGACATTTCAATATCCAAACTTTGTAATAGAAGGCATGAATTTCAGAAATAACTTGATGTGTGTGGGATGTATTGCATTCAGAACTTATTAAGGCACAGGCGAATCACACAGCCGGTTCTCCGTGAATGTGCAGCTGGCAAATGGAAAATGAATATCGCCGAGGCATTCTACATTAACCATAAAAGCCTATGTTATATTTCTCTGTCGGTATATTTGTAATCAATATAAGTCATTGGAAAAGTTAAAACAATGACAACAGCTATTGCACGTCTGTTAAAGCCACATTCAAAGCACTTTGTCCACTGCTAGTATGTCCAACTAACCCGAACGGTTGTCCTGTTAACGTTGACAATGAGATCATGATAAGAGGGTCCCATCTCGAACGCGTTCTCTGTGAGATTTAAGGTCGTGATTGGGCGGGAAAACATCCCGCCGTGCCGGGCGTGGTATCGTCTGTTGCACAGCTAAGTTGCTCTCACATTTTGAGAACATTCGTTTTTATTATCACCATTATGAAATATGAGCTCTTGGAAAAACAGGAATAGAAGGGTACAACAACGAGCATCAACGGGAGGGAAGCGGGCAAATACCGGGCAAGATTCCCGCGGGGGAATATTATGTCCAGACAAAATCATCGATGGAGACATTGATACCGACTTGAGATAAACAAATGATGACGGTTTGTGATCTAAAATATCGGCAACGTAAAGGGATGGGTTGATGGTTAAAAATGATTAAGGAAAGTTCATGGTGGGGTATTCTATACAGATATGTGGTGTACACATTTCATAGAGCCTCGAAAGTTTTGCTGGGACATGCAATGTTAAACATTTAACAACCTCTGCGAAATAAAGAACATGAACCGAAATTGAAATCTAAGTTACCTATCACTCCCGATAGAATAGATTCGGAGTTCTTTTTAAAAAGGGAGAAAACCAAACATCTAAATGGCGAAGATAGACGACAGTCTACATACTATAACTGGACAAATTTATTTAAAGAACACTACAGTGCTTCACGGAAAGGGTCTGCAGATATCAACTATGCAAAATGATTCGAGATCCGATCACTGAACTAATCAAAGTTGATTGAAAATAAGTGACAAGACACGTGAAATTACTGAAGAGAGTCTCAGAGTCGATGAAAACATGTGATGGGGGGGGGGGGTAAAGAGAGAGGGAGAACAGGGCTAAGAACTGACAATCATGTGGTGAAACTGTCGCGGTAATTGAGAGGGAGGGACAGGGTCGGGGAAAGTGTTGATGCCTTTTAAGGCTGAGAAACAAACACTTTTGAGATGGATTATCAAAGCTGTTATGACGGAGATGTGATAAGTGATTAACTGACTCTGAGTAGAAGTAACATAATATTCCCTTCCCACCGCCCGCTTTGGCCATGACCCTCTTGGAATTGCAAGGAACCGATCAAAGAGCGATTAACATGACAGGAGAGCGATCACCGCAAGCCACGGAACTACTGCAAAGATTACACCTGCACTTTTAAATTCACAGCAAAAATACATTTCAATGATGGCAATCGCGTAATTATGGGTCCACAGAGAAAAATACGATGTAAGGAGAAAAATTAATGGTAGTATAACATAAGAGAAAATATGAATAGAGATGAATTGATATTATGGATCTATACAAAGACAGATAAATGAATGGATATAGAAAACCAATATAATATAAATTGAAATGGATAGCTAAATGGATAGAAAAAGAGAACAGAATGTGTGTGAAAGAGGAAAAAATGATACAAATTTCTGCACCTGCAAACATCTTGTCAAAGTCATTTATTTGTCCGACTTTGTCTGTGTCGCAGAAAAATATCGACGTTGTTAAAAAAAAAAAAATCATCGAACAGGGCGTACAGACACTCGTTACCGCTTCAGGTCGTATCTCCCATCTCATATGGTATTCACCACACCACGGGTGACACCCATGAATAACTCCTGATGCCATGGGCGTTACCTGTCTCGCTCGCCGGGGGATCGTGTCCGGAGCACCTCCGACAAAATCCGTCGCATTCCATTCACACGTTATCCGTCACAGAAGCACCACTCTGCCAAAATGCCATTGACCTTACATTACACATACGTCGCCGATGAAAATGAGAAAAGTATACTAAGTAATCCATGCACCAACACGGGATAACGGGCTGAACTTCAAGGAGGAGTTTCAGTAGAGCCTTCGGGTGCGCTTACCACCGCCTGGTATACAACATTAATTTGCTGTCCATAGTTTAACGTGTGTGAAATTTGTGCAAATAGACTAATTGGTAGAGAAAGGGCTGATAGGACTATTAAAATGACAGCAGCCAAGACGGCATTTCCATACGCTAATTGGATTGTTTGGTTCCTCGTAAAGTTTGAAAACAGAAGTTCGATTCGTCCTTGGAAAAACTGCATCCGTTAATTGGATAGGCACTATTTTCTGAAAAAGAAATAAGGCTACACACAGACGACACAGTAAAAGTTCGACACTTCAAAACATGTTTATGTCTTGTCCATATAGATTAGGTTTATGAGGTTATGTCCTCATGCTTCCCCCTGTATGCTGACTAATGATCACAATAGTATCTAATACTTATTAACAAATCACTCATTAGCATCCTACGGTGGGAGGGTGTCCAGTAAAGACAGTCCGAAATAATGTTTCTTATGCAATTTTGGACTGGAATTGTAAGCCGCCGAATGTCATCACCACCCACGTGCAAACTTGAGAGAGGAAAACAATGATTATGTGTATGGCCCTTTCTGTTGATGGAAAATAAAGACATTTAAGTATTTTAAAGTAGCCACACACACAATATGTAAGCCGTGGAGATACTCTTGAATCACAGAAATTAATTCGAGTCTTTAGTCTGATATCTAGATTGATATAATGATTCAGTTTGAAATCGGAAATTCCAGTGGTATCGTCTGGTCTTTGTGATATTTAGATTGATATCATGATTCAATTTGAAATAGGAAAATCGGAGATATCGTCTGGTTTATGTGAATGAAGTTGAAAACAATTCAGCAATATTCAATACACTGTAGGTCAGAACAACAAAAGAAGCATTGATCAGATAAACGTACATTACCTGACCCACAAAATTTAGCTTGACGTAATTACGAAGACCTAACAAAAACAAACAAACAAACAAACAAACAAACAAACAAACAAACAAACAAACAAATAAACAAACAAAAAATATGCTCCCAAGCAAAGAAGCAAAAGGGTTTAGGAACTGATAATGAGTAACGTAAGTTAAGCAATCCATTTTCCTCTCAGTTGCAATTCTTTAATCGATCGCTACTTCATATTTGTTTGTAGAGCAGGATAAGTTAGAAGAAGTAAAGTTAGCAGTTATACGTAATACGTTGTTAAGACATTTGCAAAAGTGGGAAAACTGGAAAAAGAATTGAGATTTTGTTTTGCTTTTGTTTAATAGAGTAGGGCCTACAGCACATCCACCAGGAAATGCCTTTCCACGCACTCGTATTGAAATGTGTGTTACAATGTATGTCAGGACATACATGTTTTAGTTGTTTTTGAGGTTTTGTGGGTGAGGGGGATTTGGAAGGGGTAGGGGAATGGGGTAGGGTAGTAAGAGGGAGAATGGACGGGGTAAGGGTGCACGGTCGGGGTGGTTTGTGTTTGTTTGTTTGTTTGGTGTTTTCTTTTTGAGAATAAACTTCAATCAATGGACATTGATGTTTAAAGTTGGATTGAATGAATGTTGAAAAGAAAGTATATTTTGGCTAGTGATTTAGTTAATAAAATTTGTAATGTAATGAAGGAATGAAATTTAAAAGAGAATGAGGGATTAGTAGTGTAAAAATAGTTAAAAAAAGACATGAGTATATGGATTGTGAAAAAAATGTATCAGAGTGTATCAAAATGTATTAAATTGATGTTAAGTTGCGGTATAAATTTTGTTTCCATTGATGAAAATGATTATAAAATTGGTGCAGAGAGTTTTGTATAGATTTGTTTGTACATTGTGCTTCCCATTGATGAAGAATAAAATATTCTTTAAAACAGAAATATCGACATGATCGATGACAATCACCTGTTATCATGATCGTTGGTGTAGTTCGAAAAGTCGCGCTGGTGTTGTAATCGTCCCTCCGAACAAAATAATAAATGTTTAGTTTGCTTCCACAGGTCGAAAAGTGACAGGGATCCAGAATGGATGGCGGGAAACTGTATAATATGGTCGATCAGGAAAAAAAGTATTCGAGAAAGGAACATAACACACTGAAAAAAAAAGAGTGCTAGAAGGCTCCTTAACGATTGTTATTGGGTGACAACCATTCATGAATGGATTGCCGAGTATGTTGTTGTGGTTATCATTTTGTTTGGGAGCTGGATCCGTCGGATGAGAATTATGATAATTATGGAACTATGCCAGAGAATTACATTATACTCTGATCTATTTCGGGTGCGATGTAGATTACTGTAATTACGTTTTTCTTGACTTGTAGATTTAGCCGCATTCATTATCAGCACCACTATACAATCGTGATGCGTTGTGGAGCGTGGATGTGATAAATCGTTGCTTGGTCCATACCCGAAGTTATTAATACGGTTGCAATGAAAAGCTATTTCAGCACTGACGATTTGCTCACAGGTTGGTATGTAAATCTCCCGTCTGCGGGAGCTATGTATATAGTTATTTGTGCATCCCCATCAACTCTTCATCGTTGAGAGCTCGATAGAATGAATGGGAACACCGATTTCTGTACAAATGGATGACACATTTTTCTCGATTTATATTAAAATAAGCTCTGAGTGGAGTTATAGGAGCTTGAAATTACAAACCGTTTACACTCTTATCCAAACTTTTAAACTTTGGTCAAAAAATACAACAAACCCTTCAATCCTCAGACGATAACGAGATGATTCAGGTTTTTAAATAAGATGAAATACAAAAATCACACAGTATCGACATAAGTTCGTTTAGATTATTGCTCATCTCTTTCGTTGTTCGAACCAATATCTTTCACGCATTTATGTATCCTTAGATGTATATCGATGATATCGGACAGATGCAATTTGGTGAAAAGTTAAATGGCTTTCATTGTAAGGAAAATCCCCTATATACAGTAGTGACAGAGTTTCAATATTTCACGACAATATTATGTAGTGCTTGAGTAAGAAAGTAACAAAAAAAGTAAACTGTCGTCAGTAATAACTTGTCATTATGACTGACATCTCAACACCGAAGTGGATTGACAGCACCACCATACAGACCCCTAAAGTCCACTGATGGAGTACTGATGGGGCACCTGATAATATGTCACTCGCCTTAATCTAGCCACCGTGACGCTCTCTGGACAGGTCAAGAGCAGCTCAGCGTGAGTCAGCGAAGCTTTTTCACCTCTTTGTGTAGCTCACTGTCATACAATTTCTCTCTCTCTCTCTCTTCTTTTTAAATGCTAGTATCCCTGCCACGAAATGTCAGTTGTCGGCGTTTCTCACACCATCTTTGCCCGTGGAAATTTGACAACGAAGACGCACGCACGTTTCTACTATTAGACAATCTTTCTAAAGTTCAAGTCTTCAAATCATAATGATCTGTTTTTCTAAAACGGCAACGCCTACTACAACAACACCTGGAACAACGTGCACATAATGAAGCATATTGAAACGCGTGGGGGCCTGGACAGTTGTAGATGCTTGTTATACATGACTGTAAGTACAATACCTATATCTAGAATATGTCCAGGGGCCCGTTTTATAAAACTTGTTATCAGTGACAACTGCCACATTTCTATGACAAATTTTCTCTCAACCAATCAGATGCAAGGATTTCAGTAGCTTGTCACATCTATGACAACTTGTCACTGATGACAAGTTTTATGAAACGGGCCCCTGGGCCGATGCAATTGCTTTTGCAGGTATGGAAGACACTGGCGAATAAAGATGACGACATCGATAGATTTAAAATCCTTTTTTTCTTCTCTTTTAAAATTTCATTAAACGAGCGCAACAGCCTCCCTCCCAAACTCTTCATCTACTGAAGAAGAAAGTGAATAAACCTGTTATGCACATCCGTCTATAAAGATGTTGTGAATGCGAGACGTCACGGTAAAATCTATATTGGTGTGGTTCCGCGCAACAAAATAGAGCACCCCGCACTTGTGAGTCACATTAGTCCTCAAGTGATATGTGCAACCCACAACTATTATTCCCAAGGTCTCAAACCTGCAAAATAATGTTCCTCTATAATGGCACATGTCGTAAAATGTATACAGCAGAAATAGATAGTGTTTTTTTGTCCCCGCCGAACGAGTTCGAGCAGGGGACTATGAAACGGGCTCCGTACGTGTGTGTGTCCGTGTGTCCGTCCGTCCGTGTGTCCGTCCGTCCGTCCGTGTGTGCGTCCGTGTGTGATCAAAATGTTCAAAATGCTACTCCTTCGCCATTTCTAACCCGATTTTGATTCTGTTTGCTTTATATACTTATAGCACTACATGGGAGCTTTGAAACTTCTATACAGAATTTCAGTTGTGACCTTTGACCTTGACCTTTGACCTATATTGTACATTTTGCTTCAAAATGCTACTCCTTCGCCATTTCTAACCCGATTTTGATTCCGTTTGCTTTATATGATGGCACTAGGTGAGGGCTTCAAAACTTCTACACAGAATTTTGACCTTTGACTTCTTTGACCTTTGACCTTGATTTTTTACCTATATTGTACATTGCCTACAAAATGCTACTCCTTCGCCATTTCTAACCCGATTTTGATTCCGTTTGCTTTATGTGATGCCACTAGGTGAGGGCTTCAAAACTTCTACACAGAATTTTGAGCTTTGACTTCTTTGACCTTTGACCTTGATTTTTTACCTGTATTGTACATTTTGCTACCAAATGCTACTCCTTGCCATTTCTAACCCGATTTCGATTCCGTTTGCTTTATGTGATGGCACTAGGTGAAGGCTTCAAAACTTCTACACAGAATTTTGACCTTTGACTTCTTTGACCTTTGACCTTGATTTTTTTACCTATATTGTACATTGGCTACAAAATGCTACTCCTTCGCCATTTCTAACCCGATTTCGATTCCGTTTGCTTTACGTGATGGCACTAGGTGAGGGCTTCAAAACTTCTACATAGAATTTTGACCTTTGACTTCTTTGACCTTTGACCTTCATCTTTTAAACCTATATCGTACATTTTGCTACTAAATGCTACTTCCGGCGGGGACATATATTACGCACCGCGTAATTTTTACTTTTCCTTGTTTTTTCTTATATGAGTAACATTAAAGTTTTTAAGGATTTTTCACCTAGACTCGACGAAGGAAAGGAAGGGGCCATGTTTCTTTTCCGTGATTCTTTCATTATTTCTTCTGATATATATATATATTTTCAATTCTCATTTGAGTTAGTATCATATCTACGCCAAAACAAAATAATCTCTCATACCTTCAGGAGAATAACATCGCCCGCTGAACTCCTGACCCTGCAAAATACCAACTGTAATTGCCTCGCTAAACTACCTCGTATAGGTGATAATATTCTATATATATATATACTGGTTATGCATGTTGGCTAGTGAAGGCCTATAGCAATTTTTTTTAAACTGACGAAGGAGGCTCCAGATCCATCAGGAAACATTACCTAAATAGTTGTATGAAAATGGGACCTCCTTGGTTTTATAATTCGTGTTTCCGCTCTACATCTCATGTTTTTGCCAATATAAGAGTCTGGGGAAGGTGAATCAATTCTCAAATTCGGGAGCAACATACGTAAGTTTACTTCCTGGCTTTCCTTTTTATATCACGGGTGACCACCTTTCATTCTTTTTTTTCCTTTAATCGTATACTTTGACACTCAAGACACGGATAACTTTATCATCCCTCTACTTAATTTGGCGTCTACTATGCATGGATTCGATAACGCGGAAGGTGGATGGGGAGAATCAAAGGGGGTAACATAACGGATGTTTAAATAGCATTGCTGAAGGTTACTTGCTGTTCATGCAAAATGCCTTTTACATCATGTTCTAAAAGTCACGACTTTAATGCTCATCAACTGTCACGTAATGACAGATAATTTGCAATCGTTAAGTACCTGTTAGGGCCATACTTGACAGCCCAAATGACATGTGCCTTTTGTCCTCTCAGAACACAAAACGCTATTCACCGCGGTGTTGGCTCCGCGGATCTTATAACCACTGAAGAAAGTTTACTTTTGGGATATTGGATGAAGAAGAAGAAGCAAGGATGTACATTATACCTATTTGACTTTCTGCGAGAGTATGTGTGCGCGTGTGTTTGAAAAGGAATGGGGAGGGGTGGCCACCTATTGATATCTTTGACTTACATGTATGTTTGCATGAGTGTTGTGTGTGTCTAGACTATCTAAGGAAAGGATGGATCTTTCATGGCCGGCTGTTTAGACAACGAGCTATTCGTGATTCTTCAAACTAATCGCGAATATGACTGATACTTTGTACTGATATTTTGAAGATACACGCACCAAAAGGTGCAATACGTCCTTGTAGATAAAACGGAGGCAATCTCATGAAAGTATCTAGAAAGTTCTCTGGAATCCCATACCATTCAATTCAATTTTCGTCAACTTTAAGTCGTAAAGCAGCATTGTTTTGACCGAAGTGCGCTCATATCTTTTGACGTTTATGGTATAAGACACCGTGCATATACGACATTTCATGACATACATTATGATTTATTGAGCGATCATGGCATGTGTTTGTGTGAACGTATTTTTTAGTTTGTTGAATAGCTACCTGACTTACTAAAGCGTACACGTATACTTGAATACAGTTGTGAGAAGACTGCATAACAGTTCCATCAATTTGATTTTATGTCGGCTTTTGACGTTATTTCACACTGAGCAGATATGCAACGTAACTACGTAAGCAGTATAGAGTCGTTCCTACTCTGAGGTCATCAAAGAACTATACCATTTAAGGTCATATTCGAAGGGCTCCCGCGTGGATATCCCAGGCACACGTCATCAATGCGACTCTATTGATTTTTTTTTTAAACGTCATTTTATCAAATATACGGATTCTTAATGATAATAAATTTCGCCTTCTCTCTGACAAGTGCCAATTTCATGCGGATTATTATCAGAATGCACTACTCTATCAATAAGTGTGTGTCAGCCGGCTGGCCATAACACACCGTCCAAACAAAGCGAGTTTGGTTGTCTGTAGGAACATTTTGCTTCATATGGATGGGCGGTGACTTTAAAGGTCCAGTTTACCTTTGGGAACAGTGATTTTAAAAATGTTCAAGATATCACATTTGATGCATATGTGTAGGTCTGTTGCATCACAAAACATCCTACTATATACAATTTTTTTGCAATAAAGCCTAATATATAAGGAGATATCATTATTTCTCTCATTAAACCATAACTGTAGACGGTTTAGTCTGGCAACATTTTTGTTAAAACTATTGTTCACATTTTGTCTATTTAACAATACTTAACATTGATTATGCGGATTCAAATTTTTACAGTGGTTGTTTCTATCCCAAACTAACATTTTTGAACTGTTTTGCAGTACTTAAGCTGGGTTTTTGTTTCATCTGCAAATGGTAAATTAAGCCTTTAAGAGGAGTGGCAATATACGAGTAGTTTCTTTGCCATTTTGAGTTCTTGTGTTCTGTCAATAACATGAGGAAGATGCGTAGTTTTCCGGGATCATATATCCGCGTTCGTCTGTGGAAACATCACAAAGAAATTTAACGGAAAAGATGAATACACATTTTGACGCTAACCTGAGTGCGAGAAGAACACGTCTCAAAGTTTCAGATTATCGTAACTCATTGTGGTTTGAGGGCCCTTGATCATATTAATAGATAATAATTGAGAAATAATGTTTGAGAAATGCAGTCGCCTATAACTCAGCACAATGAGCATATGAGTCTGATAGAATAGGTGAAGTTATAAATGAAGGTAGACAATTTAAATGGTACATTTCAGAGATATCGTTCAACAAGATTGCTGTTGACTTCTACCAGCAACTATGCAGCTGCTACCATTTCAAGCACCCATAACTAACAAAATAACAAACAATACGTCCTGTAACTAGTCAGCTGTCCTGGACACTGCTAGACAATAATATCTCTCATGATTTCTCACAGTGCCAACGTTCCCTTTAAACTGAGAGCCAACCTAGTAAAACGATTCATCGAAAATATTATTTCCCCCACCCCCGTCCCATTTGCACTTTTCAGAGAACGCAAATTCAGATTGTGTCTCATCCCTGATTCACCCATTACACACACTGGTGATGGTCCATCGCACGTCCCCAAATGAACCACATCCATATACCTGAGATCAACGACAAATCCATCAAGTGTATATAGCTTGACATTTTGATGCCTTAAAGTTGCGAGGTAAGTTAAAAACAAAGTCGAGAGAAACCAATATCAACGATGACGATAGCAAGTATGTGGAAAGCTTACGGCGTTATTTCTACTATTTCTAGCAAGCTCCTTTAAAGAATCCCCAAAGCCTTGCCAAAATGTATTTTTCATAAACTTGGGTAAAGATTAGAATGACGTAAGCATGTGAATAATAACGCAGAATAAACAATGAGGGACTGTGCATTCGCTTCGAAGTTCAATGATAGACATTTCAAACATGGTCTGTCACCATGTGACCCCGATGAATTTGTCTAAATCTCCTAATTCTAGATTTAATTGGAATGTCTAAAAATCAGAGGCTAGCTATAAATTACATCTAAATCAGCATTCGGTGACTTTGACAAAATGTGTTAATGTTTGAATAACGTAAATTATGATGTAACACAGAATAACATTATTTTCGAGGGTTTACAAAATTGTCAGATTTTTGAATAATCAGTCACAACTTGTTCATTCACCAATAGCGCATGCATGAAGGCGGAGGGGTGGGTGGGTGGGGGGGGGGGGGGGGGAGGGAGGATACTGGCTTCGCCCCCACCCCGGTTCCGCAGTCAATATAAATGTTCCCCAAAACGTAGACACTCAGCCAAGTTGATGGAGAAGTGGTATATAACGAAGAATAAAGAGTGAACAGGTGTGACATCTACATGTTCTAGTCACTTCGTGGGATTTATATAGGGCTCCAAAGTTGTAAGCCCACAAGTCGGTTACTCTGGCTAGGTAGAGAAGGTAATTGATAAAAACCTATCTGAAAGATATGGATCATAACCAGATCATGAAGAGTCATAACCGCCCCCAACGACAACCACCTGTGAAGCTAAAATTACTTCCTACCAAACTATAACCGCGCCGGATCCCACGATAAAGGCGCATTCTTTCCTGTATACCATCACTTCACCTGTCCCCCTAAGAGCCCTTATCTAACCCCTCCACCCCTTTACCCCTACCAACCCCCCCCCCCCCCAAAAAAAAAAAAAACCCAAAAAACAAGCAAACACAAAAAACAAACAAACAAACAAACAAAACAAACAAAAATGAGAGAAAATAATGATAACATTGCATTGGAATATGTATATAATCATTGTGTCACTTGAAAGATACTTTTTAAACATACTACATGAAAATTATTCAACTCTGTTTACTTTAGCTTCTTCGGCGCCCGTTAGTCCAGACTGGTAAAGAATAAGGATCTAAAAGGTAATGTCCACTTCTGTTTTAAACCCTTTGCGAATGGACAAAGAAAAACAAAGAATATGAAGAATATGAAACGAAAATAAATTGAATGACTATTGCAGCTAACACGTTGACAAGGATCAAATGGTAAAAACATCCATTCATGTCCACTTATCTAGAAGTAGAACGGATGTAGAAAAGGGATCAAAATTATCAAAATGAAATGAATCAATTGCGGTGAACAATGTGAAAATGTCCAATCGAGTTAATACGCGATGATCAACGATAAATCAATGACTTCCTCCCTTGACAATGAACGCTGAGTCGGTGGAAATCAGGCAAAGCTCCCTATAGGCACGATCCGCTTTTGTGCATTCCGGGATCTAGTCCACTTTCCCAGGCTAATCCTGTTAAGTAAGTTAGGTTAAGTTAAGTTGAATTGAGTTAAGTTCAGTTAAGTTAAGTTGAGTTAAGTTGAGTTGAGTTGAATTAAATTAAGTTAAGTGTTAAGAAAAAGTTAAGTTAAATTAAGTTGAGTTAAGTTATGTGTTAAGTGAAAATGATATAATGATATAATGGGCGTGAGTTCACATATAATATTCCGCCTGGAGGCCGAAGTTATAAAAGAAATCATATCGCCCAGAGACCGTTACCAAAGTCAAGCAAACTGTTCATTGATGACGGTCTCCCCAATCTGTATACCTTCAGATACAATGCATATACATAAACCTATTTCCTTTAAGTTCTCTTATTCATATTTTGATGAGAACATTGTTGATTTTTCATGATGATATTCTTCACTCTAATTACGTAATTACGAAGAACATTGTTAATCCTTCTCTGTTAAAACAGCTAAACCGAATTCAAATCACTACGAACCCATTGAGTTCAACAAGTTTAGTGAATCTCATAAAATATAGTACAGATAAAAAGATGAACGAATCTACAAAAATGAGTGAATGCATGAATAGTTAAATGAGTGAATATACATGGCTGCGTCAACGTGTCACAAAATTCGATTTGATGACCGACTAGATCTACAAAAATTAAATGATACGACCTCGTCGTTTACAAGAATGATCATTGTCTTGATACATCGGGGTGGTGCTTGAATGTGGAATGCAAGGACGCGTGTAACAGATCAACAACCTTCAGAAATATTTCGTCGAAAGTATCAGCAAATGACATAAAATGTTCTATAGAATGATTATTACCATCGAGAGCTTTAAGCATGGAGCCACTACGGTATTATTGATCACGATCTATTTTGACACACATTCAAACTAGAAACATATCAGTAACGCCTTTCTGTGTTAAGTGGAGTCTCGATCACTATAGCTTGGATATTGGTATAAGATGCTGTTAACTTAAATTGGGACATTTCAGATTTCCCACTAATTCTACTTTGAAACGAGACAAGAGGGCGTGAACGTTCACCGTTTCTGCACTGTAAAGAAAATAAATGGATATATAGGTCAGAAGTGTCTTACTTGGGTGACTGAACATTGAACAACTAGCAGATTATTTTTTTCTTTAGCACACTCACGCAGCACGACAAAACTTTCCGTCCATGCGAAGACGTATTAATAGTGTTAGGCCACTTCTGTGCTATTGCAATACATTGTAGTTATTTGCGCTCGACTGCAGTTACAGATCGCTTCTGAAGGCTAAGAATGAAACTACTCAATTGTTGGACGAAATTTCCCGCTTTCTCCGTGTAGCCATTCACTGGAGGCGTCAAACCGACGAGCAAATAAGCGCGGGAAAAATGAAATAAAAAAGGGGTGTTCGTCTTACAGCGCACCGTCTTAAGAAAGCAATACAGGGGGAAAAATTGACGATAGCAGATGACAAAGAAAACAAATATTGGAGCAGATTCACACACGAAATCTTTCCTTTTGTCATGGCTTCTTTTGCACTTGACCTTGGGGCGACCGTGAGTTGTAAGTTAAGACGTCATGTTTGATCTCCGTGGAAATTAGTTTGCTCTGCCCGGGAAGTTTTATTTTCGTTGCGTGCCACACGTGAGTCAGTGCGATTCATCCCTGCCGAACCGTGCTCAAATATCCGACAAACATTATCACAATGCCAACCTTTCGGGACCCTTTTGTTTGCGCGCGTTCGATTCTGCTCCGTTACAGTTTGCTCTCGGTTGTAAATGTGTCAAACTCAGATAGTTTCTCTCTTTGACCATGAATTCCAGACTCCGCAACATGTATAGCTCTAGCTCTGTGCACAATCTGGGTCATGTACTGTCACACAAGCTCGCGCCAATTCTAGGTATTACAACAATTTAGTTGCCAAAATGGGGGAAAAAAGTTTGTCTGCCATGAAACTCTCCGTAGCTGATGGTAATACTATTTTGTCTTTTCTTTTTAGGCTCGAATAAAATGTAATGACAGACCACAACACCACAGGGGAGACAAACGTACGATCACGATAACACCCAATATATATAGTGGTTTTTATTCTGGACCGAACGAAAGACCGCAAAGTGGGTTGAAAGAGTGTTGTGTCTGTCGACTACCTGCAGCTGAGGGGAAAAAACGAATTCATGAATACTCTGCAAAACGTATAGAGAATATAGCGATAGAATTGTCTTTGAAAGCAAGAGATTGTCATGCAGAGGGGTGAAGGTTGAGGTGTGAGTTTTTCTTCAATTTGTTTCCCTTTGATACAAATAAAATATAGACTAAATTGTACAGAGGGAGACAAATTGAAGAAAACTCACACCTCAGAATTGTCTCTCTCTGGCACTATATCTGACCTATATAGATGACTTCCCTCTGCTTTCGAGTGGCCTTTGGTCACAAAGCCTACTATTACTATTGGTTTTTTTAAACTTAAGATATTGTATTGTAACAGAAGGAACTAATCAAGTTCTGGTGCTTTGCCCAAACGGCTTCAAACAGAACCATTTTCTCCCCACACCTCGTCGCCATTTTGCCACTGCTCTCACAGACGCCAGGCAGACCATACGACTCTCGCTTCTGCATACTTGAGGACCGTTGTACAATAAACTATTGTATGTCTCCCTCCCTCAAAAAAAAAAAAAAAAAAAATACAATCAGATTTCATTATTGATAACTTCCAATGTGATTAAAATGTCTGAATGCTATTTCAGAATTTTAAAAATATGACATCTTACCTATATTTTGCAGCCACATTCAATTTGGTTAAGTGGTCACAGAACAATTTGGATCATTCTAAAACATGTCATGTATTGGTTTCTTCCAATTTTCGCTTGGGCGCTCTTAGAACTGCATGCATTAATGTGTGAACACAATGAACAGAACTTGGAGGGAAGAGATTCCTGACATTCTCTACCAAGATCCTCATTTCTCTTTGATCACTGAAGTAAATCGGATGGGGCTTTCTGTGAGAGGTGGGTAATAAGTTATAGTTTCAAAACCTGAAATTGTATTTGGATTGATTCCCTATTTTTAAAGTTATCATTTCAGAGGGTCACGTTGTATTTTTTTTTATGGGACATATGGCACTATATACACGACGAGTTCAACTCGTGTGCGAACCACTCGCTTCCACTAACCTGAAATCTGGCTTTCCTATAAGAAATGTTTCCCTTCAGTCTATACAATAACATGATATAGGTCTTCTTCATTTCCGGCTTGGATTTATGCAACAGGTGTTTTCTCCAAGAACCTACAGGTCACGTGATCCTTGGTGTCTGTGCGCGACTTTCATGATTTTGAGACTACTTAAAATGCACCATACGTCCGACCAAAAAATATTGAAGTACGCAATCGGTTCACGAAATGGCACGCACTTAATGGCGCACACTGATTTTTGTGGCAGCAATTTTCAGTGTAAATCGAGCGTATGTTTTATTTATGATTTTGTTTTGATCCAAATTCTACTCAGTTCTGCCGTCCGTATCTTGCCACTAGAAGTCGAGTGTCAGGTATTTTGATGTGAAGTATTAAAGAGTGTTTGCTTGTCCGCTTTATCGCAGTGTTTGAAGTACCGGGTGATTCATACCTACACTAGACTAACCCCTCGCTATTATCACAGAGTGCTGATAGAATATCAATAATTCCGTCACGCCTACGCTATTTGTAAATCAAAGGTTGAAACGCCATGTCCCAGAGCGTCCTCATGCACACGATTATTTGTCAATTTCAATTTATGTGAATCACCAATAGCAGTTAAAATGTCTCCAGTGGCTGGGACAAGTCTACCAAGAACAGCGTCTGTTGTTTGCATTTTGTTCTTTACTATATTTTCTGAACAAGAATAAACGTCATCGGAATCTAAGTCATGTCAGTGGTAGCAACTATTTCCATATAAGGAGGTATGTTTGTGCTCGTTTTTATTTTCACGAAAAAAAAAATGCAACACATAACATCAACCTGATACTGAAACTATCATGACTATCATGACAGCAAAATTGTTCATTCAACGAATTTTTTGAGTATTGTTGTCAGATTTGCTTCCTATGAAGGAGCTAGATTTTATTAATCATTCTGGCAACCCTCTCCATCCACTGAGAATTAGACAAAAAGATAGAGATGTGAGTAAGCCAGCTCGTAATCAGCTCATGTACACATTGGTACAAATGACCTTTCTTTTTCTCAGTTGGTTAGGCACTGCACTTGTTTTCAAAGCGACATAATCCACAGGCTTGCCCGACGTAACAATTTATGGAATTCATATTCAGACAAAGAATTAACTTGCGTTTAGACCAGGGGGTGTTTCATCAATTTAGTCAGCGCTGACAAGTTGTCAGTCTCTGACAATTTCAGCAAAATCCTTGGTTTTGATTGGCTGAGATGCTCTGGTCACTGACTGTTACAATAGTTATTGTCAGAGACTGACAACTTGTCAGCGCTGACTAAATTGAAGAAACACCCCCAGGTGACCAGAATGGCCAATTGACATTTCAGGAGGCATCCATTTCATTATTTTGCATTGAATGCATTATAACAACATTTTCTTTTGATATTGCCAAATACCAGGCTTGGTGTCAGGTGGATGTGCTTGCAAGCACCATCTATATCAATATAAGGCTACATGAATAATCATCACATCACAGATGCTTATCTCAGTAAATTAAAAAACCAAAATGCCTGTTGGTACAAATGACCTTTTTCTGCTCATGCGCAAAGTGGAACTACGAACTGGTTAATTGGCAGCCTCTCTCTGGTTATCACAAGGTGATCTTGGGGACGAAATTTCATGTAAAGGAGGTGTGTTTGTTTTTGTTTTTATTTGTGTGGTTGTTATTTTTTTGTTGAAAGAAATGATTGACATATAAAGGTGTCAGTGGACGGTGAGGGACGTTTGCACGTCTGCATTGTCTGTGATGGTACTTTTTGTCACCACGCACCATGGCGTATCAAGGAACTTTTTATGCTGTAAAAAATGTCACCAAACTTAACGTGATCGGTGTACCGTGCAATTCACACTCTCGCAAAAGTGTCTGACTATGCTAATTTTAGCCATGCAAGAACTGTTGTTTGCCTGCTTCTTTTTTTTCCCCCATGGAAGACCTTCATTACTCTCTTAACATCAAACCTTCATACGGCGTCACAGACTCAGTTGACTTGTTAAGCACTTTAAGCAAAGCATGTAAACACTGTGTTTAGCCCTGGAGCCTCACATTTTCTTTTGTCCTTATTATGCAGATCAAGAATTAAATAAACAAAATTGGATAATAGAGAAGACAATAAGAAAGAATTCAAAATAAACAGAGCCCGAGTGAGGGGAACACTGACAGTTTTCTCTGTCGTCTGACAGCCAACTTAAGACCAGATTATTGTCGCTCTACTGTCTCTTTAAAAATTTATGTGGCTTTTAAACTCCAACTTATCGACTTATACTGATTCAAAATTCCATCCATTCTAATAATAAACGTACACATTCTCTTCATCTGAAAGAAAGGAATGTGTTGTATTGGAATTGCGAGTCGAGGACTTCTGTATTATGTCGTGTATGCATTAGAATATATAATGCATACGAAATCATTTCATACATCTAATATGACATTCCTTTTTTTTCGAAGATAATCTCATCAAGCGAACCTTTTTTTTTGGGGGGGGGGGGGTACAATTCATTATTCCAAATGTTCGTTAATCCGAAATTGAAATTAGGTTCGTTATATCGAAGGTTCGTAATCCGAAAACGAAATACGGATCGCAATTCCGCAGTTCGTTAGTAGGAACTTTTTTGCCATTTTGAATCAAAGAGCCTTCGGAATAACGCCACAAATGTTCGTCGGATTAAACGAACCCTATTTCATTTTCGGATGAACGAACATAGTTTGTATGTTTCGGAATAGCAAACCTTTGAAATATCGAACTTAATTCCTTTTCGGATTAACGAACATGAAGAATAACGAACATCACTTTTCTTCTTACTCATCGATGATCAATGGACAGATCTTGGGCTCCCATTTTCCTCATTCCGTCGATACGATTTGTCGTTGAGAAAACAGTCATTATAACAGAGTGCTCCGTTTTATTGCATGCTCGTGAAATCAATGTATGCAGTGTAGAATAGGCGTCCGGTTAAAGGCATTTTTAATCATTTGCAAATTGAAGCAAAAACCCAGCTTTAGTGCTTGAATATATATCTAAAATGTGAGTTAGGGATAAAAACAACCAGTGTAAAGAAGTAGTATAACCAATGTTAAGTATTGTTTAATTTACAAAACGTGAACAATAGTTATAATAAAATTGTTTCTAGACTTAATCATCTACAATTATGGTTTCCTGAGAAAAATAGTGATATCTCCTTATATTTTAGGCTTTATTGCATTTTTTTTTTCTGTAGGATGGTAGGATGTTTCACGATACAACTAACCCACACAATTCATATGCATCAAATGTGATAACTCCAATTTTTTTAAATCGCTGCTCCCAATGGTAAACAGTACCTTTAAACTTTGTGTCAACACAAACTAGCGCAGACACTCGAAAGAATGGTCCCTGCTCGGAGATCGTTATCACAACATTTGTAGATGAGATGGTTGGTGTGACGTCATCGTACGTCATCAATCGTGTAGAGCGAATGACGTTGAAGGGTGCAATAATGGGTCTCTATACATCCCATATGAAACTCATATGCCCTGGAGAAACGTCGATATTCATGCGGGGTTACGATGTGGGATTGTGTAGTAAACACGGCGCCATGAAAGAAAAGAGGAACCCAAGCAACATTTAACAGTGTTCTATGATGCATACCTTCAATTCCCTCTCCCCATAACCCCTTATATATATAGACAGAGAGAGAGAGAGAGAGAGAGAGAGAGATAAGGATATGTACATATAAATATAAATAAATATATATATATATATATATATATATATATATATATAACCTAAAATGGCATTAGAAACTGAAAACGCTTTATCCTGGCGAGGAAAGCGCATATTCTAGAAACAAACAAACAAACAACAACAACAATAAACAAACAAACATGCGCTCTCCTAAACAGTGTTCTATGATGTATACCTTCATTTCCCTCTCCTTATATAACGTAGACAGAGAGAGATAAGGATATATATATGTATATATATATATATATATATATACATATATATAATATATGTAAACATATGTGCATTATGTGTGTGTGTGTGTGTGTGTGTGTGTGTGTGTGTGTATAAAGGGATAGAGAGAAGGACGAGAATTAGATAGACAAAAAATAAAGCAGGAGATCAGGGCATTAGTTCGATATGATAGTACTAGATATCTCATTGGGAAGAAATTGACTTTTTGTATCTGATGATATTCTCTCATTTTTACATAATGATTTGTGCAGGGTTGTATTAAAGTCAACTAGCAGTAAACTTGACTTCCACATTTCATTTTTTTTTTTAATTAGCGGTTTATCAGGCTTTAAATCCTTTCATTTCATGAGCTTGGAAATCCTCATCATTTACAAGGTTATAATAATAAACATTGTCTCCAGACTTTTTTTTTTAATTAACGTCCTAAAGAGGTTTCAGTCTTTCCCCCCCCCCCCCAAGACTCCAGACTTTCAAGAGTAATCTCATAACTCTCTCCTTCATCGTCAAAGCAAGAGATCAGAATCATAGCTTCCTAAAATGATTAATGTAGTGTTTATATCTGTGAGCAAACCCGACTCATCGTTTCCTCATCACTGCAATTGAATGCTGCACTGGAGTTACAGCCTGTACTCAGAAGAAGTTCAAGTTCAAGTTCAAGTGTATTTATTTTTTCTCCATCTCCAACATAGCAGCACATACGCACAATATAAATAAAGGGGAAAAAAGATGTAAGCATAAGTAATTCAAAATTGAGTTCAAGGTACATTATAGTTCTGATGAGAATTAAAGAAATTAAACATTTGAGTAACAAATAATATAATGGGGATGGAGATGGGAGGGGGGGTCACTAAAAAGGGAGAAGCTTGTAGATTGTGGGTTCCATTAGTTGCACTTTACATGCAAGGAAGAAAATAGAAGGAATGTAGACGTAATGACAGACATTACATTACATTACATTACAGTACATTATATTACATTACATTACATTACATTATACATTACATTACATTACATTACAGTACATTACATTATATTACATTACATTACATTACAGTACAGTACATTACATTATATTACATTACATTACATTACATTACATTATACATTACATTACAGTACATTATATTACATTACATTACATTACATTACAGTACATTACATTATATTACATTACATTACATGACATTATACATTACATTATATTACATTACATTACATTACAGTACATTACATTATATTACATTACAGTACATTACATGATATTACATTACATTACATTACATTACATTATATTACATTACATTACTTTACATTACAGTACATTACATGATATTACATTACATTACATTACATTACAGTACATTACATTATATTACATTATATTACAGAACATTACATTATACATTACATTACATTACATTACATTTCATTACAGGCATGTCGCAAAATGATGTGGGACATGTATGATGTCAGAGAGTTCTTATCTTTTCAGACGATCACAATGTTCTTGTTCGAAAGTCGACCACTGTATCACAGGCAGAACGATATATATACATACAATCTGTAGTCTGGCTTGGTCGCTCATGAGTGCTAGGCGCTCACTTTCATGAATGCGTATGTCATGTTGTATATACACACACATGTACGCCCAGAATGGCAAAGCAAAAGAAGATAGACGATTCTTAAGGACATCGGTGTTGCGTGGAGGTCTTGAACAGGTAACCATTTCAGCGGCAGTCAAGTGGTAAAAGCATTGTGGTATGATTGGAAAGACGCATAGCGATATTATATTTGTATATTTGAGTGTTTTTCCAGTGTTATATTTCATCTGTTGTGTGGAACTGCGCATAATCAACCATGCGCATGCTCTGGAACCAGCATTCTTTGGAAGAAGAGTCATTATGATTACATTGCAGGTGAAAAAAAATCATGATTAAAGAAACATGGAGTGTCGTTCTATATAAAAATGCATGTACTGATGACAGTAAAGCGAGTCAATCACTTGCATCGTATTTCTTTAAAAAGTTATTTTTGAATCGAAGTACATTTAATTTCCAACGACAGCGTTGCCTTGTTAGGAACTTGTCCAACATGTCCAATGATTAATGGAGCGAAACGCAGGTTGTGTTGAGGATTTGAATGCACTCTTTCAATGGCGTCATTGACCGTATAACCATGGAGCTACTTGGTAGCTCCATGGTATAACTATACCTCACCGCTAAGTCCAATTTTATCAGATGATTTTAAGGGAGAAATCCACCGTTTTTAGTATCTGTATGCAACCTGACAACGCGGAAACACACGTGCCCAGTACGAATCATATAAGTTGCTCTGCGTAAATATGCGTATGTGTACTATTATACACTAGGAAAATGGGGTTATACAAGTCATGTTTGTCTATATGTGTAGGTTGGTGAGAGTATGCAAGAAGGCTGGTGTAATGTGGGTGTGTGCCGAGGTATTTGTATATATCATGTTTTCTTATTGGTCTTCGCAATGATGATATGGCCGATTTTACAACCTGAGCTCCGATGGTGAGGCCGAGATAAACAAGGGGAAGGAAGAACCCACGCCGGGTATATAATCGTATTGGCCGCTTCCATAACATCGTCTTCGTGAGACCAGTCACCATTGTTTACACCCGAGAAGCAAATAAAACTCGGCCTACGCGCTGGAATTCTCCCACGTGTCATTGTACGAGGGGAGAGGACGATATCGTTTTTATTTCTTGTTTATGTCGCCGTATATGAGTGGGCGTTTATCTGCCATGCGATGATGGGGGTGGGGCGGGTGGGGATGGAAACAGGTGAGGCGGTAACACACCCAAGAAGCGGCGCGGCGTCGCGGCGTTGCATCACCTGCGTCTTCGCAGTTGATGATTTGATAGTCTTAATATCCAGACGCAGACTTGCATGATTGCATTCATTTTATTACAAGAATCGCCAAAACATCAAGCCAAGGAGGTACTGGGTGAGCTCGCCGAGTATATCTCCGTGATCAATTCAATTCAATTCAATTCAATCATTCCAACCAACCAACCGCGTCAATCAACAGCTTGACATGGAAGTAACCTTAGATGGGAGGAACCATTCTTCACAATACAGTACTCTGAGGTGGGCATACATGCTCACTCATCTCTTTCTTGTAAGCACGAGCAAGGGAGAATACTAGAAGTTGCTCTTGAAATAAGTTCTCTCCAACTTGGCGTATGCAAATAACCTCAAATAGTCTTGATATTTCCCTTTTTTTTCAACGCCGTGTTTTCAAACGCGAGGCTACACATGCAAGAGAGAGAGGGAGAAGGGAGGGTGAATGTCTTAAGAGTCCCGCCGATTCATAAAGTCTGGCTGGATGCTTCCACAACTGACCTCCAGTGTGGGGTTTATGCGGGCAGAGGCAAACATTTTGGCGCGTTAAAAAAGGTCGTTTCTCCTCTGTCGGTGAGTGGCACATGGGAATAAGCTAAGACTGAGCACTTTACTTTGATACATTAAATTGAAGAGAGCATCCTTCGTCGTGTTTGCCAATCACGCATGGGTCTGGAATGACGCACCAATCTGTCAATTCGGAACGACTTGACAAAAGCTTCCTTCGTCTTCTTAATCAAACTGATTTAGGAGAGATATCTGTTATATGTTTCTAACCATGTATACTCTCGAAAGGAAATAGAAAGAGAAAGATACATAAAGAGAGATATAAACAGTTGTGGTCTTCTTTTTCTTACTGATTTGAGATTGTCTCTTCTGACCTCCCTACAGTGTTCTCGTTGCGAAGCTCATTTGTGGCCTTAAACCAAAATCATGATTTGTGACTGAATCGCATGGTTACCCATCTTCAATTTCAATTTCAATTTCAATTCATTCATTTTCATACGTCTCCTTTATGAATATTACATCAGAAATAATGGCTCATAAATCTTATGTGCCAAGATAGTCTTTAGATATAAAGAAATTAGAAAAAAAAATCTTAATGGTTTGTCCTTCCATGATTTTCATTTATCTGTTTTTTTTTCTTGTGTAAAGACACTATATGCCACATACACACACACACACACACCCAAAACGCACAAGTGCAGAGTAACACGCATACATACATACATACATTATATCATTTTTATTTCAAATAATTTGAAGGGGAGAGAGAGAGGGGGAGATGAATATATTCTTTTGAGGAAAACATAATCATTATCAATAAATTACAAATATCGATGACATGTATGACAGCCACTATCTGGATGAATACGAATATCGAAAGGTTGGGGTGGATGTAAACACGCCCTCAACTTACCCTGGCACGTCTGTTGGTAGTCTGAGCAGCAGTCCCGGGTGTATGTACAGGCAGAGTCGCAGTAGCAAGGTTGATAGTACCTCGATCCCACGCGGTAGCCCTGCGAGACGCAAGAGATTTCTTTCCCGTCGCAGCAGAGCGGCTGACCGTCGGGTCCCCCCGCCGCGCAGCCGTTGGCCCGGACCAGAGCTGGAGCCACGGAGATGAGAATAGAGAGCAACGCGAGAGAAGATGACACAGTCATCTTAATATGATACATTGCGAGAGAGTTCAAGATGGAATTTGTTACAAGGGTCCAACACAAACAACCACACTCAATTCCCGTGACAGAACAACGCGAGATGAGAATATTCCGTTAGGTACTAAATCCCTGGCAGGCTTGGTTTATGACGCGGAAAAAAAAACTGAGCATGAAAATAAAATTATTATGAAATCCAAACACGACTGAAATCTCGTCGATGGCCGCAACGTTAAGGTCGAGATTGATTTGCATCGATTCCACTGGACGTAAACCGAAATTGAAACTGTACACCCGGTCGTCCTTACTCCAAGAAGTTGTCGCGGGACTCCGAAAAAAATCTTTCAAATTACGAAATCTTTCTCGAGTTCGCTTTAATCATAAAACGTAATATGTATTAGCTAGTAAGAAACATTGAAACATTGGATGCTTTGCTTGATAAACTGATGTCATTTTCGATGATATGTCGATGACTTCCTCTTTCCCGATCACCGTAATCCTCGATTAAAAGACTCCGAGGGCAGCGATTAGGGAACGCAACGCACACTCACCAGAATGAGTGAGGGAGAATGACTGTTTGCAGTCGTGTGCTGGCTTTCTTTGACGGGCGCGAACTGTCAGCGAACTTTTCTATTTTCCTTTTTTAGGTAAGCACAGATTTTCCGATTTAGGAGAAGGGCATAGAAGTACAGCGCCATCAGCGGCAATAAACATACATGATTTCAGATGACGCTTTCTGATTGGTCAATTGTTTGCACAGCTATATACAATTATTTGCAAAGATCTACCTCTCGGTGAACTTCTTGGTGCACTCCCAATTCGTGCGGACACTTCTCAGGCACCACCTCCCTGGTTTGTCAGTGACGCCGCGCAAGTAACGCAGGAAAGTGAAAAGAAAGCAGTGCATCATAAAAACTGTGGAACGCTCGGTCTCAGATCTGTAATACCTAACCTCTTATAAGAGACAATGTAGTTCATCTCGGAATAAACAGGAGGCGCGATGGTAGGCAAGATAATGAATTCATCTGACTGCGTATGACTCGACACTGACTTAAATAGTTTCCTAAATACCCCCTTTATATCAGGGCCATGTTATTTTACAAATGCAACATTCGAATACTTTGCATCGAAGGAGGCAACATTTTGGTTTCAGTCAATCCGACCAAAACATCTCAATGTATTATTATTTTGTGTTAGCAACAAAAAAAAAGAAGTATCAGATATGGCTTTCGTTTTAAATTGTACGTCAAAATTTCTAGTGTTAAACGCAGGATTGTAGCCAAAAGACTAATGGCAAGGCGTATCCACGTTCCATTGCAAAACAAAACGAATATACAGTGCACTCCCTTTGTAACGAGCACGGTTATAACAAAATTCCGGTTAAAACGAAGTAAGAATTAGGGTCGCAACGTTATCTACTCTATGTACTTTTATTGTTTATTTGTTCGATTATAACGAAGTTTCGATATAACGAAAGAAAACTTCTGGTCTCGAGGACTTCGTTATAACGGGAGTCCACTGTATACATCGAGTGTAATAGGACAAAATGCGCGATATTGGGCGTGACTATACTACATACCATCAATCGTGTGAAAGTACTTTGACATATCGTATGCATAACACTCGCGTCAAAATACACCTTTTTCAAAATAGCTTCATAGACAAGAGGGCAGGTAAATTCTTAAAGAGTTTTTCTTTTATTATATATAATACATTCAGTAAACAGTCATCCCTCTTTACTCATCTCCCTGTGGATTAAGGGATTAATCCGTAAGTGATCGGAATGGGTGATTCTACTAATCCAGTTCAAGGAAATGTGACCGCTACCAACGCAAGCTACAAGCCATGTAGCTAAACCCACATCCTATTGAAATGAGCCACACGTGAAAGGAGATGAGTGTATATAGGTTAGGATATTCGAGGATTGCGAAGATTTTTGAGACATAGGGAAAAAGATGCATAGGTTGATTGACAGATGCACTGAGAGATAGCCATATAAATAAATAGACGCAAACCTTAAAGACATATAAGTGCATTAATTTGATATGATACTTTATCCCTCTCTATCTGTTTATCTATCCATCCATCTATTCATCTACCTCCGTATCTATCTACTTCCTATCTACATACCTATCTCTCTCTATCTATCTATCTATCTATCTAGCTAGCTAACTAGCTATCTACCCGTCTATTCATTTATTTATTAATTTATCATTATCATCTATCTATCTACCCACCTCCATATCTATCTATATACCTATCTATCTACCTACCTACCTATCTATCTATCTATCTATCTATCTATCTATCTATCTATCTATCTATCTATCTATCTATCTATCTTTCGAACTATCGAACTATCTATCTATCTATCTATCTATCTATCTATCTATCTATATCTATCTATCTATCTATCTATCTATCTATCTATCTATCTATCTATCTATATATCTATCTATTTATCTATCTATTTGATATATGCATATGATACATATGTATCCAGAACAGACACCTGTTCTGTTGTGTTTATTCCGTGGCTTCATGAGAGAAAACAACTTGATTTGCTCGGCAGAATGACCAAAAGTGATTTCCTTATGATTTCTCATAATTACCATTAACTCCTCCCCCCCCCCCTCTCTCTCTCTCTCTCTCTCTCTCTCTCTCATATCTCGTGATGGGGGAAAAACAAGAGAAAGGTGACGGAAGGGGTAAGAGAATGACAGTTTTCTTGCATGATGGCGCCCATTCTGAGAGAATAACAGTCACTCGACAGTTGCTGCTACGCATCTTAGTCGAAACCGGAAACGCCAAATGAAGGTGGGAGGAGTCAACATGCACCGGGATTTCTCCGCATCTGCCCACATCCCTTCGAATCAGCATCCAGTGACAGGTGTGAAATGTGCGGGAAGACCCGGGGAAGACATTGCACCCTCGACACACCTCTTGTCTCTCGCCGTTCTTCCCGCGGTTGACAATTATATCCGTGACAGAACTTGACATAGCTCAGAGTCTACCGCCTATAATTCGAGCTGATTTAGTGCCCTGACATCATTCCCTCACTCACGGTGATATCACGAGGATTAAAAGGCGAGGATGTCATTCAGTACGAGTGGAAAGTGAGAAGTCATTCGGCCCATACAGGCCTCCATTAACCCTCTGGGTGTCACATCAATGACTTATCCATAGATTTGTGTGTGAAATTTGAACACTTTTGACTATTGTAACATAAAGGTTTAAGGCAGCAAACTCAATCTCTTCGATTTTGACCCAAGCTATTCACGGATGGAATATTTAATAGTTTCTTTGGTTAAGAAAGCAAATATGCAGGGTAAACCGGTTTATTTACTTATTTATTTATTTATTTATATATTTATATGTTCATATATTTATTTATTTATTTACTCATTTATTTATCTATTTATTTATTTATCTATTCACTTATTCATTTATTTATTTATTTATTTATTTATTTATTTGCCTACAGGTATCTTAAAACGACGGTAGATAAAGTTATCTTCGTTTGGATCTGTCAAGTTTAAAATTTGAGGTGGTCAACTTCAAGTATTCGGACAGACGTTCTCGTCTATTGATGATCTTTTGATTTCAATTTTGATTTAGAACAACGCAATCAAAGTGTTAATAGAGCAAACAACCAACCAACAAACAACTACCAAACAACCATCCAACCTACTGAGCGACGGATCAATTTTATGCCTTTTTATTTAGACGCCGCGTTTTGCTGCCAGGATTATCTCTTTATGAATTGATGTTTTATATACTGTAAAACTGATAATCTAAATCAGTTTCAAACTGAAGTAATTGTCTCATACTTGTGTTAAGTAACCAAACGAATGCATCACTTATCATTCAAACCAGTCCAGCCATGTGACTGATGACGTGATCTAGTGCAGTGTGAAGAAGATAAGGAACATGATTTGTTGCAAACATTATCATCAAATTCTGGGAGCGTGGTAATGCTGCGTAAAGGAAAGGATTAGAATTCGTGGTTATTAAGCCTTTCTACGCCAATGAAGCAAATATGTGCGCAAATTTCACACACGTACCTATGGACAGGAAATTAATAAGGCACACAGAGAGTTAAGCTGAGATTTTCAACCTCTGGAACAATCGAGACATGGGTGCTTGAGAGACAGCGTGAATACCGTTGGGTTTTTTTTTTTGTCATCTTATCAGAATCACTAACTTCTGTAGGTGTAGCAAAACTACGTATTCCACCAGATGGATTTGTAATCAGTCAGATGCGACAAAACATAGATTTGTGCTGCCCATACCGTTCATAATGACATTCTATTATGTTAAAATTGTATTTGTAGTGAGCACCCAGCTTACACCGAGGCGTTGCAGCTGAAAATCAATGCGTTCAGCATATTCCTTCGTCATGGAGTTTTATAGCGACTAAAACATATGATGGGGGAGATTTTCAGGATGAATTCAATGTGAAATCAAAATTTCAAAAACGATTTCTAGCGCTGAACGCTGAATAAGAAGGAAACAAAACCTCAAAATCAACCAAAAAGTAAAAAAAGAAAAGAAAAGAAGAAATGTCAGGAAGGGTCAGACAGTTTTCACTTTATTGTGCAATATCAGTCGATTTTTCCCTAAATCATGTTTGCAAACGTGTGACCAAAAGCTGTAAGTATATCATCACTCGCTCGCGCCTCTCATAGATCACTGGCTGTGTCGCCACTAGGTTGACGTGAAGTCGTGTGGATGTCGGTTTTCACATTTTTATGACATTTTTTTAAATATCGTGCTGTTATAGAGTGAACCGACACCTCATCTTTTTAATTTTACGCTCACTTCAAAGTCACTGTTCGTGCTTGAAAAACCGTAGTCTGTCGTTGCCTTAAAGCGATTATGCCATTTAAAAAAAAAGTTTGTCCCGTTATTGAGTCATTCTTGTTCATATAAATCGATACCAAAGAAAATGTACAAACTTACATCTGGTCACGCCCTCTACCGATGGTCAGTGGTATTGAAATGGAAACGAAATCGAAGTACAAACATATTACATGTATTATGTGGATTGAGTGAATGCTTTGTAGAACACATCAGTGATATTTTATTTGAAGAAAATCGGACACTCTGTTCAAAAGTTATAAATCTTTTAAAGTTTCGATAACGCTATCGGTGGATGGAAGGAGACTACTACAATAATATTCGTGATGTCATAGTAGGACAACGGTATAAAGAAAACATGAGGAGATTTCTTTCAACATATCTATTTTTTTCCATCATAATGAAAGAGCACTTTATAACTACGGGCGTAAATAAGAATTTGGGAATATGGACGCATAAATAACTATACAAACATCATTTTTGCAGGAAAAGTTGATCATCAGCCTTGTGGGTAAAATTTTAGACTAAATAAAAAAATGCTGGAAGTGGAAGAACTACTGAGAAATTTTGCTTTGAACAAGTTGAAGTTTAACTCATCAAATATGCATCGAAACAATGTAGCCATGTTAGTCGTAATTAATTATTTCACGATTCATCTTTCTTTTAACTTCTACTGATTTTTCAAACGCCTGCGCCTTTCTTCGCATCGAATGCGATGCATCTTTAACTAGCTATGAAACAGGAAAGCATGCAGCAGATGACATCGTACACACGTTTGAAGTTTTCCAGTCCACATCAAGTCGTATATCAAAATCTGTCGTTTCTTCCCACGGATCCTATGAGAGTCCAAAGTGGCGCGAGGATCTGTCGCATTCTCGCCTTTACATGTGAATGGGCTCTGAGGTTATGTACGGTAAAACGCAAACTCAACTCCAAGTTCAAGTTTACTTTGATAAACACGGTAAAAACGAACGAACAGAATATATAGTAAGCATAGGCTATCCTTACCGTTGGACAGTTTTTTTTATCAAACCTTGAGAAGAATGTGATGACATTTTAACGTTGGCTATGTTTTCACGAAACATTAATTTCCCTAACGAGTGAACGTGCAAATAATCATGATGAGACATGAACTATAATATCTCTTTGATACCGACATGAAAATGCAACTGAAATTATCTTTCTGTAAATATTTCGAGCAACTGAATCATTTTATTATCTTTATTATTTATTGTAATCATCGTTTAAATCGACTATTAGCAACGTCTCATGCAGACGTACTCATTTCCACACAGGGAATTTAGTAAGGATCAGTACATAAGGCATGAAGGCCTCGGCACACCCGAGCACTGACGGCAACGGTCCGTTTTTGCTATGGTGCGCCAAAAGGAACCATGTCTTGTTCTGTTAAAATATCAGTTCCCCGCTATTTTGATAGGAAAAAAATCTTCAACTGGTGATTATGTTGTTCTTGATTTTGACACAAGAATACAATTTTGGGTGATTCTTTTCTATCGAATTATTGATTTTGTAAACAGAATCAGACATGGTTCCTTTTGGCGCACCATAGCAAAAAAAAAAAAACAAAACAAAACAAAAACAACAACAACAACAACAACAACAATAACAACAAAACAAAACACAACAATAACAAACAACAACAACAACAAACAAACCAGATCGTTGTCATTACCGTGCTTGGTGTGCCGAGGCCTTAAGTTTAAAATTCTTTTTAAATCTAATCAGCTGGACCGGTTTTACTGTGTATATATTTTTTTCAGTCATGTTGTCGGCGACTTGAACTTGATACCAGACAAGGAAGCTATAGCAGCCAGGTGAGGAAACCGCATCGACACAAGGCGCACCGACATCTCACGTCTTGTAAAAAGAGATCTCACGCGAACGTGACGCAATTAGACGTGGCAGATGGGTTAATGGATACAAGGCCTCGCGTCATCCCGGGGTGTCAACGCTGAACATGTATAGCCTTTCCCCCCCCCCCCCCCTTCGCCTGCACCCCTCCCTATAGACCCTCCTGGGCTCTTGCGGTCAGGCAACGCTGGAAGGGGTTATTGGTATATAGGCCTGGATGAAGCAGGGTCCTGGTGCTCGGCTATATAGTGTCTCAGCTCCGCGAGGGGCGCATGTTCGAACAATAACAAGTCGTACATGGTAGCAGGAAAGTGGTGCAACGTTGATGGCACTATTCATACAGTTAAAAAAAAAATTAACAAAAAGAAATTTAGAAGGTGACCTTTTCAAAAAAAAAAAAAAGAAATAGCCTATTCAGTGATGTACGATTTATTCATCCGTGTGTCTCATTATATAAGTAAGTGTGCATGATGAGATCTTGTGAAAATTCTCCATACTGAAGATAACAACCGTAGACTCCACACAATCCATCGGTGAGGACTGCAAAAGTACATTGACCTCTGTGCTACGCATGTGCAAAATATCTCGCATGCAAGCTATTCCTCCCCATAACAATGACAACTGCAAAGATGAAAACTGAGTAAAACGAGTGTACAACAATATAACATGAACTTACAGAATGTGGCATCACTCATTTCTGAGGTTGGGACAGTCCGCGTCTGACGCTGATAGTTCACGTAGTGAAACAACAACAACAACAACAACAACAACAACAACAACAACAACAACAACAACAACAACAACAACAACAACAACAACAACAAACAACAACACCAACAACACAACGAAAAAAAAACCTACAAAAACAAAGAACTTCCATCATAAGATATATCTCAAAATCATCACACCCATGACAAAGAAACGGAGGAAGAACTGAGAACGGATTTCATAGACAGTTATAAATGATAGATGTAGGCCTAATGTGAGATATGACGTCATCAGAGGCCAGTCCCCAGCTTCGCAGTAACTTTAAAGGAAGTTTTGACTGCGTACTCATAGGAATGACATTTCCTTGACCATCGGTTGACCCAAGGTGTAAATAGGCTTACTGATTGTATGGTCGAAATGATGTTATTGCAGTTAATTTAACGTAGCTGATATGCCATTAATCGTCGCATCCACCTTGATTATTATCTCTTTTTTTTTCTTCTTACAATATTCCATGATTAAAAATGTTCATTTAGAACACGATAGAATACTTTGCATGCAGAACAGTTTGAACTCATCCGACGGTACAGATCGAATGTTTTCTGGCGTTGCGGTAAGCAAGGCCCATTGTGGTAGATACTAAGTCACAGGGCGTGAGTTCTTTGACTTCAAATGGGCTAAATAAAGTATACTATTTCTTCTCCTTGTAATCGTAGTTAACATGTGCGCTAAACTGTGTTGGGATGGGTGCTAGGGACAGTATTCGTTTAAGTTTGCTCTTCAGCATCTAGCTGAGGTTTCAGGTCTATTTGTTACGCGCAGTTGGACTCATTCATCACCAAATATAATAATGATCTGAGCACCCACGTTCCTTAGCCCATAAACTGCTGAGGGCCACTTAAGTTTAGCCCAAAAGGTACATTTTGTATACATTATCGTCAAGATGTATGACGATTCCCAATACTGGTACTACTATAATTATTATGTTACAGTCTGTTTCAGTATATATGCACCAGGTTAAACCCTGTATCTGTACTTTATCACAGCGGATATACTGCCATTTCACTTTGGCAGGGATTCGTAGTGTTTCAGAGTGTTGTATTATAGCGATAACCCAATTTAACGCGACAAATTTGGAGATCATTATGCGATTCATTTGGACTAATCACTGACCGGTTAAATCGCAGCACGCACCATGAGAACCTCGTCTGGTATGATATGGTCAGCAAGACTCACCACACACTGTTCGAAGTACCCTGTGAGATTTCACATTTCCTTTCATGTTTTTTTTTTTTTTTTTTTTTTCGTGTCTGGATACAAGTTGGTAAAAGGCCAGAAATTGTTCGGATTTTGGAAAGAGAAGATTCTTAGTTTGCACTTAAGTTATCACCACCGATTATAATTTTAAACAAGAAGAAGCACATTTTGGTTCTCGAAATTGCGTACACAGTTCCGTTTTTGTTAAAATCGTACCATTAAAATTACTATGAACGGCTAGGTGATGACGACAGATTGTTGATCAATTTTCTCAACAAGAAGAAAATTATTCTGGTCAACAGGTACAGGGTTGAAGGTTTACCAATGTCAGCAAATCTTAATACACACAAAAAAAAAAAAACCCGCTTCAGATCAACTTGACATGATAAAATTGTAGTCACCTTGCATACCATGGCTAATTCGTCTTTTCAAAACAAATTCCGTGTTGTTGACACGAAGGAAAAGGTTAATCTTAAGCTGAACGATATCGGCACGAATACGAAAAAAAAAATGTGTAAATACGAGGTCAGGGATAACGTAGAATATTCTCCCACTTCCGTCAGGACTGGAACACATCGACATATTTCAATGGTCAGCATGTACAAGTTTCCTCCCATTTAGGATTCGATTTCACGAAAATTGTGTCATGCAAACCGTAAATAGGACATCAGAATTAATCGCCTGAAGCTGATAGTGTTATAAGTTATCATATACTCACAGGGTGGGCATTTGACCTAGTTTGATATCATAACTAATTTCCGAGACAACAAGCCGTAACTGCTGTTAGGAGTGTCCAGTTTCTCTTACGTGGCGCCCTATTCTATTCTTGCCATTGTGTCACAATAGTTAAGGGTGGTAAATAGGCCATCTGATGTAGTCTCGCACGAAGCGGTCTTGGTTAGGCCTATATCATTGCGCTTCGGGCTCCCTCACACACAAACATAATAACCGTGTATTGTGATAAATGTAATCAAAAGTGACTGAATGGCCGTGAAGTGCTGCTGGTGCATTTATTCAGTAGCAGCTCCTGGTAGCTTGGTGTGAGTGACTCTCTCACTCTCTTTTTAAACAGGTTGAATGTAAATGCGAGGAAAGAAGGATTCCTGCGCGGCATGCAGCGGCGGGTCGAATATGCCGGCGCACGACGCCAAACCCATGGGGAGAGCACCGGGTAGCAATTACTGGCGCACTGTCAGGTGAAGATAACTTCACCTATAACAAGGCAGTATAGCGTCAAAGGAGAAATAATGAGATACAAAAAGAACTCTGTTCTTAAAAAAAGTGAAAATAAACCCCTAAAGAGGGCAGGTATCATTCTTTCAGAGTGCGGATTACATTTTGAAAGTGAACCCTAGAACGCGAGAAAGCGATTTAATGAAAATGGATCTCACTGTTTTGTAAGGTCATATGCAATTCAATGTATGCTACAGTTTATAACTCAGAAGTAAAGCTTATGTAGGCTAATTCAATATATGTTACAGTATAATACTGTAAGTACTGTTTAACACCAATTGATTGCTGCTTGGCAATGTTGTTGGCGTTCATGTATAATGAACTTGAAATGAAACTTAGATGCATGTACCACTACATTTTATGTGCAATGAATATCAGACCGCAACGCATTACATTTTTGACACACCAACTAGGAATGAATAACATAGCTGACAAATCAATGTTACCGATACATAGGAAGGTTTAAATTTGACCCAAAAGATATGAAACGCCTTCGACGTTTCCGATGCTACGAGCTGTTTGTTTGTTTCATTTTCAATCTTAAAAAAGATGGCTGGATACCCCATATTCAGCTGCACTAGCTGGTCATCTTCCATGGGGTCAAGTTGGATATTAAACTGAGTCTTTTTCAGACAAAAAAAAAATAAAAAATGGGGACATATTTTGTTTTCGCCAAGGAGCAAGTATTACCAGTAGTCTTGGTGCAGTTTTCACTTGCCTTCATAACCTGTTGATGCACATTCTCATGACGTGCATTCATTGTTAGCATCACGCTATACATAACGGTTTTGTCTCTTCTTCATCAGAATAAATGTGTCTTTCCTTCTTCTTCTGCATCTTCAATTGTTTGTTTGTTTTTGTTTGTTGTTGTTGTTTTTTACGTAATTCAATCACACATTTTAAATTTTGATCGCATGGAATTGCGGTAAAAGTGCATTCAATAACAAAATAACGCAGACTCCAAAGCTATTGCTGTAAGGCTTGAAGTATTCGATGAGAGAAAAAAAAAAAAAAAGAGACGCAGACTCCCGATTTATCACGGGCTTTACAATTACCAATTAACGAAAATCTGCAACTTGAAATTTGAAATTGAAACTCAAAACTCTAAACTCGAAACTCGATGTTTAGCAACACGCAGTAGTAGTAGTAGTAGTAGTAGTAGTAGTAGTAGTAGTAGTAGTAGTAGCATCATTAGTAGTAGTAGTAGTAGTAGTAGTACTATTACTACTACTAGTAATATTAGTAGTAGCAGTGTAGTAGTAGTAGTAGTAGTAGTAGTAGTAGTAGTAGTAGTATAGTGGCAGTAGTAGTAGTAGTAATAGTTTTTATAGTAGCAGTTGTAGTAAGCAGTAGTAATAGTAGCATTAGTAGTAGTAGCATTAGTAGTAGTAGCATAAGTAGTAGAAGTAGTAGTAGTAGTAGTAGTAGTAGTAGTAGTAGTAGTAGTAGTAGTAGTAGTAGAAGTAGCAGCAGTATAGTGATAGTATTGTAGTAGTAGCCGGTAGTAATATTTTAAGCATCAGTCGAATGAGGAGGAAAATAGAAATGATTTGATGACGCAAACAGGAAAAGATATCTGAATTCGCTCGAGGTGGGGGCAATGGAGTTCACGCTAGCAGACTTCATTGGTAGAGGTGGAATTCTTACTATGCACTCACATATCTTTCACTGTCATCAATCATTCGCAAAACAAAATATCTGCCTAAGAAGATAAATAGGGATAAAAATAGAGATACCTGACGGAGATGCGATCTCGTATTTCCTTGGGACATTCTTTACTATGACCACCACTATACATAATTGTACTGCTCCTGCTGCATCTAGGCCTATCATACTTCTACGACTACAACTCCAACCACGACTGTCTACTACCCCAATATCTAAGAGTATCTTAAGGTCAATTTTTGACTTTTGAAAATCCTCTGTCAAAATTGACGGTACAGTTGGAAACCGATGCCTGCATAATTCCTACAGCTAAATAAATGTCCGAAAAAGATGGACCGATGTTACGTATCAACCAACGTTTTCCCTTTGCATGGGGTGTGTCCCAGATTTGTGCTTACCGGCAACTACGTATTTCTCTGATCATCATCTTTTGACAGGAATAGATCAAGTTCTCTTGAATCAGTATGGAGTGTGCAAAGTTATTACCTTTTAATTAACCCTCTGTAATACTTTGGGTGCACGTCACGAGACCGACACCCACGAGTCATACAGCTCGCCAGTCATACAGCCCATTAGTTCGACACTTTATAAGCTAACAAGGCCCACGAGACCGACATATAAGCCCCATGTTATATCTGTCGAACTCATGGGCTTTTTTTTCCGAATTCATTTTTTTTTTGGTTTTGTTTTTTGTCGAACTCATGGGCTGTATGACTCGTGAGCTGTATGACTCATGGACCTGTTTTCAATGTCGAACTAGTGGGCTGTATGACTCGTGGGTGTCGGTCTGGTGGGATGACCCCAATACTTCTGACGACTGATGTCGCCATCTCCAACGACAAGTGATTACTTCTGAAAGTCTTAAAAGTTATAAAGCTATACTGGAGAGACCTAACTTGAGAAACTATAAGATTACCATAATCAAAGTAGCACACAGAAATGACCTCGAGATGTCCAAAGTGCTGCTCTTCCCCCCCCCCCCGCATTCATTCGAATCAGCTTCACTTGATCCATGGCTTCTTGGTTTTATGAAGTTTTCCTCCCATTAGATAGTAATACATGGAACATATGCAAGTAAACGTGATCATCTCTGATTCATCTCTGATTAGCTTACTAAAATGAAATCAAAACCCAAATATGTATTAAAGTGACCTTTAAGCTGCATGTATAGCCCTTCTATATTATTTATTGTACAGCGTATCGATACACTTTTGTTATACATTAAACAACGCATATATATATATATATATATATGTATATGTGTGTGTGTGTGTATTTGTGCGTGTGTGTGTACATATATTATCAACAATGTGTGTACATGTACAATGATAATGTAGAAACCACTAAATCAAATCAAATCGAATCGAATCAAATCAATTATAAATGTGGATTCAGGGAATGCACCAATAATAGTATAGGACATGCATCAGTGAAAGTTTAGGGAAATCGTACAATCGATGCAAAAGTTATATAAATCTTTAAAATTTGGGTGCCGTCATCACTGCATAAGGAGACTACTACACTTCATGACCTAATTATGGACAACAATATAAAGAAAATATAAGAAAATTCAACATATTTTCACTTTCTCGCATAATAAGAGAGCACTTCATACTGTATATACCTCTTTTAGAAAGTAGGGGAATTACCCTGAACATATACCAGTAACAAGTCGATGGAATGTGTACTTTTCATGAAAATTTTTGAATCAGTAACAATTTTCCTCAAACTTTATTCACTATTTTGTTCTGCTTTGATATTGCTGCATTCACTCAGTCCACATTGATATCTGGGCTTTGGTTTCATTTAACGATTAGATTGCTATTACACACAGACCTCTATAAGTATATACCGGTACACTACAAGACGAAGTATTCACGAGAAAGAAAGAGCGGAAAAAAAAAAGAATAGCGGACCAACGAAAAAGGAGATGGATTACTTTTCGTCACCTACTATCATGACCGTTGACCTATGTCAGAAAATGACGTCAGAGGTCAAATGGTTCAGTAAACATATGAACAAACATCGGCCATTCAGCTGACGGAGTCTGAAAGACGATGTCAAAGACGAGGACTGTTTTGAAGACGGCAAGATGCTCTCAGTTTATACTGTTGTTTCGCTTTAAAAGCTCGATTTCCTTCGTATTTAACGGTACGAAATTGCATCCACAAAACTGGCAACAATACTTCTTCGACCTTTTCGAAAACGTGTTCAAATAAAACGACAGAGACAGAGAAAAGGCAACACAAAAAGGGAGAAGACAATAGAGAGGAGAATATAAAATGGTGTGCGCATTTGTATATACATTGTAAGTGCTGCTGTTGGAATCCCAAGTATTTGATACGGGCTCCGTACGAATGGTAACAAATCTTTAACCAACAGCTCCATGATATGAGATCAGAAGTATTTTGTAATACAACTCTGTTTGCTCAAAGTGTTCCTCTGTAACTCCATATCGTAAATACACATTTTCATTGATTTTGTTTTCACAAATTTTGACAAAGCTGGCGACCCTATATACCGTCAAAAGTCTTCTCCTTCACAGAACACATTCTTGCCCTTGAAATATCACCCTAGAACTGTCAAGCAATCGGCAAAATGATACCCAAGTGTAAACAAGTTGAGAGTCGCAGGTTCTATGAAGGCTCTCGGTCCCACACGTGTCAGAATTTGATGTAATCTTAACTAGGGGACAATTTGTCATGTCATCATGTTTTGTCTCGGGGGTAAGCGGAGTTCACAGGCCACCCAAGGTGCAATAACAAAGAGGTCGGCATATTATTCTCTCACATTCCGCAAGCTTACTATCACCGTTCATATTTCGCGCGAAAAACCGAGAAAATGCATTAATGCGTTGAGATTATGGGAAAAATGAACGCATTGCGAGATAACACTGCAGAAAAGAGAAATAGATAAGAGTGAGGCAAGATAACTTTCTATGTATGTGAGACAAGTGAGAATTCTTCATTTCAGTTAATATCTCATGTAGATAACGCATTCATATCTAACACGGTGAAAGTTAAATCGTTATTTTGTCACAGAGGCCATACTCGCGTAAAATGTTCAATTTTATTCGAATGTACAATATGTATGATTGCCGCATGTGCCCGACGTGATTCTAATCGAATAGCATTAACGTTTTTCAACTACAACTGTATTACATAGACTTATATCATTCATAACCAGCTTCGGCTTGTCTATTTAGACGTCTTCCCTTATTGGATAAGTGTACTTTCCAAGAATAATATCATTCTGAAATAAAAATACATGTAAATCAATGAAAAGAAAAAGTTACAAAAATTACTCTATTCACTGTTCTAAAGTCTCCAACAATAATAGACACATTCGCATGCCCTTGATATCTGAGCGATCGTTAACGTAGATTTCAAGTTACATACTTTGCATCCATTTTTTTTTATTTTAAAGAAGAGAGAAACACTGAATATTGAAGTCCCACACTAACCTTGCCCTATAGGCTTCGCTCTCCTGTAGATGGTTTCAGGCATGTTGTCTTGAAGAGACGCGAACCGTGCTGCACCAACGTATTGGAATATTTCATCAGGTCTCTTTTATTCTGGGACAATATCATACTGTCATGTACTCAACAAACTATCGTCTTTCCTTCACGTTTAATTAAATAGCCACCATTATATCAAACCAAGTGTGTATACAGTGCACTCCCGTTATACCGAACACGGTTATAGCGAAATTCCGATTAAAACGAAGTAAAAAAAGGCCACCACATCATCCGCTCTATGTTTTTTTTTTAATTGTTTTAAATGTCTATATTCGGTTATAACGACATTTCGATATAACAAATGAAAACTGCCGGTCTCGAAGACTTCGTTATAACGGGAGTCCACTGTCACGTGATTCATCTCTGCCAAGTGCCCGCGATGACAAGCAGTTTTTATAGAATCTGAAGCGGTTATAGAAAGATCGGAACTTAGATAGGGCCTCGATGCCTCAAGCCATAACTGTGCGTCTTTTTTGGGAACTATAAATATACGAATAGTATGAATGCAGTGAGAGCCCCAAACGTACGCCGCATATTTCTGGAAATGCTGATTGAATGGGAGAGAGGAAGAAAGAGTGGGGGAGTGGGGACAGATATGTGGAGAATGAGTGTATTGCGGTGTACCTAAAGTGGACGTCATAATTTGTGCATAAGTGTTGTGTTTATATCATTATAGGCGAGAAAGAGAGAAAGAGAGAGAGAGAGGGAGAGAGAGAGGTGGAGAGGGGGGGGGGGAGATGAGGGAGCTTGAGTTAACATCAAAGAAACCCTGGTATGTTATTATTATATATACATTATATACATATATATATATTATATATTATATATATATATATATATATATATATATATATATATATAATTCTTTGTGAGTATGTGTGTTTATAAACGTAGTCAAATCAAAACTAAAAAAAGAAAACAACCAAACCAAAATCAATCATACGAGAATACAAGGAGAGCTCTATTAATGCAAAATAAAGGAGTATGAATTTCGAATAGTTCGTGTTTAGATCGTCTGCACATTATGTGTACAGTGTATTTTGAGTACACGCATTAACTGTGACAATTTGAAAAGATTATGTGTATACAATATTAGTGCATTGAGGTGGTGATTTGGCTTAGTCGGTAGCGCGTCTGCCTCCAGATCCAAAGGACCCGGGTTCGATTCCCGAGTCTACCTGAGAAATGTTATGACATGTATTGTGTGTAATCATACCGTCCCCTCTAGTGAGCGGCAAAAACACTTTGTGTCTAAGATGGTAACACGACATTTACTCCTGCATTGTTCCGGTTTTATTTTCTCCACGGACAGGATTTTATGTTTAGTTTGATGTGAGTATTAGGATTAGGGTTAGGGTTATGTTTATGAATGTGGGTAAAGAATTTATGTTTGTTTCAAGGGAGCAATGTCGCAGAAGCAAATGTCTCGGATAGGACACACAATGTGTGAGAGAGACACAACTCATGATTGTAAACGATCCCGCTTCATTCATTCATCTCAAAGAGCAGGGTGCATAACTCGGTGAAGTGGTCCCGGTGGCCTTGAAGAAGACGTTACAACAGCGTTACTATAGTGGTCTGAAGTAAACATAGGCTAAAATCAGTAGTAATAATGGAGGTACGTGAACTAGTAATCCAGTGCCAATCACAATCCCCATAAAGGGAAACACACCTTATTTCTTCAAATGCTCTTGGGAATTCCACAACCAACGCTCGAATGTACTCAGCTTCGTTGAAAGTACATCTGAGCACACAGCGCAGATATGAGTCACTCAGAAACAGCACTCTCCGTGGGACCAGCGAAAAGACGCCGCGTCGCACTGTACACATTGCTCACGTACATCAACCCACCATCAGGGACCATCACACTTTAACTCTTTGTGTGTTTTCAGTGCCTACTGACACAAAAATCCTAATAGCGTTGTCCACATTGTCAAAATATCTTTCGCACGGAAGGGGTTAAGGCAGTTCAGATACCAGCTGCGGGAGGGTTTTAAGTGGTTACGCCAAAAATGTACATTAAAAAAGGGAACGTTGAAGATTCATTCTCCGCAGTTTTACTCCTGCAAATTGAGGATGGCAGAGGAGGTATCCCACAGGATTCTAGCCCCATGCCACTCTCCCTGACCCCTTTCATGAAAACACCTTCAATCCTACCTATACTGTTCATATGCTACTATCCTCTTGACATAATATTATGTGTTACGGCTCGTGTCGAGTTAAAACTGCGAATCAGCATACAAGGGGGTTCTACTATGCGTTTTATGTGTATTGACGCCCAGCAAGTTACATACGATGAAAAGTTAATAGGCCCCATCCCAAGTTGATAGATTCCTATTTACAAATAACAAGGCAAGTGCCAAATTGTGTCTCGCCCATTCGCGTACAAGGAATTAATAATTTTTATAACTCCCAGAAGTTAATTGACCTGCTAATGACCTTTGACCTTGTGGTGACCTTCAACACCCCAAGGGACATTTACCATCCAAGTTTGGTCACAAACGGACAAAGGGATCAAAAGTAATGAGCCATAATCGAAATGCGCCATAAAAACATAACATTGGGCCCTAAAAATTTGTTGACCCCTTTCTGTGACCTTTGACCTTGTGATAACCTTTAACTCCCCAAGGGACATCAACCGTCCAAGTTTGGTCACAAACGGATATATAGGGATCAAAAGTTATGAGCCATAAATGAAATGCGCCCTAAAAACTTAACATTGGGCCCTAAAAGTTCGTTGACCCCTGTCTGTGACCTTTGACCTTGTGGTAACCTTCAACTTCCCAAGAGACATCTACCATCACCCAAGTTTGATTGCCATTGTAGCAACATGTGCTGAGTTACGTGTGATAAGAGAGTCTTGCAAGTAAAACTTTAACGTATGACCTCAAATGACCTTTGACCTTATCATGTGACCTCTTACGGCACCATAACATGAAGGTACCCCAAGTGCATCCATCACCCAAGTTTGATTGCCATTGTAGCAACATGTGTCGAGTTACGTGTGATAAGAGAGTCTTGCAAGTAAACTTTAACGTATGACCTCAAATGACCTTTGACCTTATCCTGTGACCTCCCACGGCACCATAACATGAAGGTACCCCCAGTGCATCTATGACCCAAGTTAGGCTGTAATCCAAGCAACTTATGTGAAGTTATTTGTCAAAAGAGAGTCTTGCAGGTAAACTTTAACATAGGAAAGAGAGTCTTGCACATACTCTTTAATATATGACCTCAAATGACCTTTGACATCATCACATGACCTCCGACAACACCACAACATGAAGATACCCCTAGTGCTTCTATCACCCAAGTGTGGCTGCCGTTGCTGTAACAGTTGCCAAGTTATGCATCATAAGAGAGTCTTGCAGGTAAACATTTGTGACGGACGACGGACGGACGACGGACGATGGACGGACGACGGACGGACGACGGACGGACGACGGACGGACGACGGACGGACAACGGACGGACGCCATTTGGATCCCTTAGTCTCGCCTTCACCTCCGGTGGGCGAGACAAAAATTGATGGTCTCATTATTTGACAAATACAGTGTATGACAAGTTTGTAAAAAAAAAAGTACATGACAACCATGTTTGCAATTTGATCGTGAACGTAAACATAACGGTATAAGAAATGACTGTCAAGTTCTTGAAAAATATTCGAATAAACATCCCTGTTACGGTGCAATTTACCAAAATGTGCCGTAACAATCTCTTCTTCACACAAAGGATCGCCTTCCGTCGATTATTCTTACTGCGGGATATGACAGGTTAATCCTTTGTGTCGAAACCGCAGAAAAGACGAAGTCATTAAGCATGTACTGTATTATTAGATTTGATTAAAATGACACGCAATGAAATCGCGCACAGTCGAAGAAGGCATGATTTTTTTCCTTTTTTTTTTTTCTTTTTAAATTCAGTGAACTATCCGGCAACAGACCATGCACACATCATTCAACACATTTACGCCATTATCACAGGAAATGGTGTAAATATAAACACAAGAGGACAGAAGGGGTACAGAGGAGAGGGAGAGACAGTCACTACCTTCAGCTGAGCCAACATATGTTTTCGCGTGCGAAGTGTTAGCAAAACACAGCGAGTGTTTCAAGGCGGCATTATAACACCATGTATTTAATTATCATAGCAGTATATTCACACTAACTGAACAGTACATGGTTTGTGTCAACAAGTCAGTCAGCATCACGATGAAGATCTAGAAAAAAAAAACCCAAACAAAACAAACAAACCGATACAAAATATCACCCCTTTCGTCACCATTGTTAGTCACACGATAACTACTAGTATATTATTGCTTCATGTAGGGTTCCATGAATATCACTGTAACTTTTTCTAAACTTTACTGATAATACTTCACACACAGCCCCGTACTTCTTCATTACATGGTTGCAAACTAGCATACTCATGGAGGTACAGTGCACACCGGTTTTTTTTTTTTTTTTTTTTTCAAATACAATACAAGCACTTTTAACACACAAATTGTTTTTCAGCCTTTATTCTAATCATACAATTCCAAACAGCTGAGTAACACCTAGCATTCCTAGCATTCCATTACAAATTGTGTCGTAACTCTGCTTCGAGGGGCACACGATTCAACACTAACATCCAATGCCTGAAAACTCTCGGTCAGGTTGGGATCATAACATATCTTTCTCTTTACCTCGATTTTGTCTGGTCAAATACTTCACATCAAAATCTGGAATATAATTTTGAAATACAAAGCGAGGACGAGGGGCACCCCAGGGAAATGTACGTTCACGCGAACACGCACTGACGCAATACCACACTACAGTACCATACTACGTAACTATGGTTACAGTTTGTTATTCCAAAGTCCGTTATTCCGATCATGCCGAAGGTTCATAATTCCGAAACGTTCGCTATTGAGAAGGTTTCTTAATCTGAAGGTTCGTTTGTACGCACTATTTTTTTTTTTTTTTTTTTTTACCATTTACGGATTAGTGAACCTTACATACACTGTATTTCATTTTTGGACTATCAAGCCTTCGGTACGGTATAACGAACCTTATTTCATTTTCGGACTTACCAACCTTCGAAATATGGAACCCTGTCTTATTTTCGGATTAAGGAATCTTTGGAATTATGAACCTTATTTCATTTTCGGACTAACGAGCCTTAGGCCACAAATGTTTGGATTAACGAACCCTATTTCATTTGTGTGTTTCGGAATAACGAACCTTAATTTATTTTCGGATTAATGAGGCTTCGGAATAACCAACATCATCAATAATTACAAAGGCTTGTAAGGGCTTGTCAGTTTGCTATACGCAAAGTGTACTCAACCAATGAAGGACGATTGACACATCGATGTCAGTCCCTTGCAACTCTTGATACAGTATGTCTGAATCCGACCAAGTTGATAATGAATTCAGCATGTAGAATTCTAATCAATTTACCAATCCCCAATCCGTACCGATGACTGTCGAGAGTTAGTTTCACAATGTATCCGAATTGTTCTCTTGTGCGATGTCTTTTTGTAGGGACGATTTCGTTGAGCACTACGTCCATGATTTGATTCCTGTACACGCATTGGAATACTGATAATATAAAGAAAAAAATCCCCAAGAATATTCATAAGTGCAAAATCGACACCTGCTGTAATCCGGGTATTCTCCAGTCAAGCAATACACTCTTTTTTTTTTTTCCAAATGATGTTCCCATATATTCCTGTATACATACATGTCCATCTATTTAAAGAGTCTTATACACGACACTAAAAAGAATCAGACGCTATTAAAGCGAATGAGCCCCTTTCATTTCTTCCTCGCCCTGGGCTTCACTCTCCTGTAGATGGTTTCAGGCATGTTGTCTTGAAGAGACGCGAACCGTGCTGCTGTGAAGAGGTAGTCACTCAACCTGCCATCGAATTATGGAACGGAGAGAAATAAAGATAATAGCAGAATGTATAACTATCTGAAATGTCCTTCGTGGATAAGACATATGAAACAATCGTGTATTCTTTGCGTATGTGTCATCTACAGATTCATTGCTATCTAAACTGCTGAAACAGATTACAATCTAGAAATTACATCTGCAAATACATCAGAGGTTGTGATCTTTAGGTTTACAATCAATCGACACAATAGCACAATTACATGAGGAAGTCGTCAGGACGACGACGACAACGAGAACAAGAACAACAACAAGCACAACAACAACAATCAAAAGAATGTGACAAAAGACATCGATGGTATAACTTCACTTGAACTAATGGGGGTAACTATTACTTCTCTTCCGGGGGAGATTTTTTATACTTGAAGCAGTTTTGAATAATTTCCAGTATACTAAATCAACAACAACAACAAAAATGAATAAATACATAAATTTCATGGACTGACAATCTCTCGTAGGTAATCTCTGGCCGGACATCAGCTTCACTCTTTTTCTCAAATTTGTTTCCAGTTTCTTTGTTTACATCATATACTCTACATACATACAATATTGCATAATAAAGCATTTTCACTGATACGAAGACAATTTCTCCTGAATTACATTACATTAGATGAAATAAATGTAATGGCTAGTGTTTCTAAAAGTCTCATAAAATCGTGACTGACGTTATATGCTTATATCTACATTAATGTAATTGTAATCCGACTGGCTGATAAACCAGCGATTTTATCTTAATTGCTATCACAATATGCAAATAACACCATCCCCCCCCCCAAAAAAAAAAGAAGAAGAAGAAGAAAAAAAAAGATTGATTTGATGAGGTTCATCCAGACCGATCACTCTAAAAAAATGGCATTATTGATGTAAATGATAGTATAATAATAATAATAATAATAATAATAATTGTCTGGATATAAACTCCAAATTTTATTGTCCAAGAATTAAAATTCTTTTTGCCCAATTGATCGTGGGCCCGGCAGCCACTGAGCAGCGCCAGATCGACGTTGCTCTAACCTTTTCAACTAGTGAACGGCAAACAAGGTAGCAGCAACTCCCATCTTTTAACGTCTTTTGGTATGACGCGGCCGGGGTTTCAACCCACGACCTCCCAATTGTGAGGGCAGCCGCTCTACTCACTGAGCCAACACATCGGTGTATTTGTATAAAGACAAAACAAGCGTAATCATTTACAGGTGATTTCTTTTATACTTACAGGGGTGCCGCATAATTTAGGGTTACACCTGCTGAATTCATACATGTCTCAGTTACCCTTCCGCCTCTCCCCCAAACTATTTGTCCACAATGACGCACGGTGACTTATAAAACTTTTCGTCGGTGTTTATGAAAATAGGGTCTACATCCAGTAATTACCTGTTGATAAATCTTGCCACAGCCGGATCTATTTCTTCACTCCGTGCCAGCGGGGCAATGCTGTAAGGTTTTCAGAAAACAAGATACGATAACATGGTATGATAGATGACTGTCATAAATACACGTCCATATCTTTCTTTCTCTCCTCCTCTTCTCTCCTCCTCCTCTCTATCTCTCTCTTCCTTTCTCGCCTCTCTGCTCCTCTCTCTGACAGATACGTGAAAGGACGACTAAGAGAATGAACTATCTTCTGTAATCAATAACACTTTCACAAATAGCGCGCGTATCTGTCCAATATTAAACGTGACGACATGAGCTATGAAGAACCAAAATTAGGATCGTGACAGGAACACAAGTACCATAGAAGTATATCCATCAGAAAAACCGATTACATACTGGATGATATATCTCTCAAGTGATACTTTCCCGACACAAAATACAACTCAGACAGAACGTGTTGAAAATGACCAATGAATGCAAGGGCGCATAACGATATACATACACACATTCTCCACACATTCTCGGAGAAGTTTATTGTCTTTATTACGTACTCTGTGCTTGTAATGTTTGACAAGCTTTTGACTTTTGTCGTATCGCAATGGTGTATACAGCGATATAAGTGCGTAGCATGTTGTTTGCACATCATTACAACAAGCAGAGCAGCAACTGTTTGTGGTATATGGCATGGGCGGTAAATCACGGGGGGGGGGGGATGGGGGGATATATCCCCCCTGAAATGGAGGAGGGGGGGGGGGGGATGGCCTGTACAATCATCCCCCCCCCCTGAATTTTGAGGGGAAAAAATGGAGGAAGCAGAAATGTGATTGTATCAATTTTGGCATATTGCATGATGTTTGTACGCCGGCCTTCAGACAGGTAACAGAGCTGAACAGTATTCTATCTTGTAGGAAAATGTATAATTTTCTCAAGCGCTCGCTCGCTTCGCTCGCTCGCGAAGAAAGTAACATCGACATACACTGTAAGGTATGGCTCAGGCGTTGACAACGTCAAATAGTATAGGACTGGTCTACATGTAAACATGCTATGACGCGAGTAACTGGGGACCATCTGCAAAATATGTACGAAAACATACAAACAAACAATAACAACAACTTTATCGCCATAATTGAATCCCCTCCATTTCCTGAATCATTCCTGAGAAACGACAGTGACTGATGACTCAGTCAGGATACATCTATGGGTATACCAAGGGAAGATCAGGGACGTCGAATCTATGGGGGGGGGGGGGGGGGGGGGGGGCAAAGGGGCATTTGCCCCGCCCCAAAGGAAGTGTTTAGACAGACAAATCATTTATCCCCCAAGCAATTGCCGAGATGAGGACAAACTTGAACTTTCTAATGGAAAATTGTCCAAATATCGCCAGAACTATGCACCAGATCGTTGTATTGCAATCATGAACATGCAAAAGGTCGCTATACAGGATAAGGGATAAACTTTGTACACTTTTGACATAGACGTATATTCCCTAATTTATCAAAGAGTGTGCAGCAGATCTTTCACTTAACAAAAGCAACCTAATATGTATAGAGGCGTCGATGGGGGGGGGGGAATGGTTCTCAAATAAAAGTGGGACAAACAAAAGCGAAAAATATAGCTACAAACGGCAGTTTTTGGAGTGTAAAATTTTAAAATTTTAAAGCTCGCTCGCTCCGCTCGCTCGCATTTAACCGCTATGCCATTCTCCTGATGTTGCTGCAAGTGATTGACAGCAGATGCACCCGGTACGCCTCCCTTAATTTCCAAAGCGAAGATATAGCTCCAAACGACAGTTTTTAGGACTGGAAAATGTCAAAATTTTCAAGCTCACTCGCTTCGCTCGCTAGCATTTAATCAGTATGCCATTCTCCTGATGTTGCTGCCAGTAATTGCCGGCAGTTGCGCCCGGTGTACCCCCTTAATTTCCAAAGCGAAAAAATACAGCCACAAACGGCAGTCTTTGGACTGTAAAATGTCAAAATTTTCAAGCTCGCTCGCTCCGCTCGCTCGCATTTAACCGCTATGCCATTCTCCTGATGTTGCTGCCAGTGATTGTGAGCAGGTGCGCCCCCTTAATTTCGAAAGCGAAAAATATAGCTACAAACGGCAGTTTGGGGACTGTAAAATGTCAAATTTTTGAAGCTCGCTCGCTTCGCTCGCTCGCATTTAATCATTATGCCATTCTCCTGATGTTGCTGCCAGTAATTGCCAACAGTTTTTGCCCGGTGCGCCCCCCTTAATTTCCAAAGCGAAAAAATACAGCCACAAACGACAGTTTTTGGGACTGGAAAATGTCAAAATTTTCAAGCTCATTCGCTTCGCTCGCTCGCATTTAATCATTATGCCATTCTCCTGATGTTGCTGCCAGTAATTGCCAGCAGTTTTCGCCCGGTGCGCCCCCCCCCCCTTAATTTCCAAAGCGAAAAAATACTAGTACAGCCACAAAGGGCATGTGGGACTGTAAAATATCAAAATTTTCAAGCTCACTCGCTTCGCTCGCTCGCATTCAATCGTTATGCCATTCTGATGTTGCTGCCCGATTGCCGGCAGTTGCGCCCGGTGTGCCCCCATAATTTCCAAAGCGAAAAAATACAGCCACAAACGGCAGTCTTTGGACTGTAAAATGTCAAAATTTTCAAGCTCGCATTTAACTGCTATGCCATTCTCCTGATGTTGCTGCCAGTAATTGCCAGCCGTTGCGCCTGATGCGGCCCCCCTTAATTTCCAAAGCGAAAAAGTATAGCTACAAACGGCAGTTTTTATGCCTCCGCCACGAAGTCGTGCCGGAGGCATTATGTTTTCGGGTTGTCCGTCCGTCCGTCCGTCCTTCCTTCCGTCCGTCCGTCCGTCCTTCCGTCCGTCCGTCCTTCCGTCCGTCCGTAATGAATTTTGTGGACAAGGTAACTATCGAAACCTGTTGAGGTATCCTAATGAAACTTGGCATGTATGTGTATTAGGGGGTGAAGTTGTGCCTATCAACTTTTGGGTGCACATGCTCAAGGTCAAAGGTCAAAAGGTCAAGGTCAAATACATAAAATTTCACTATTTCCACCATATCTATTGAATGCCTGAAGATATTTTCTTGAAACTTAGTGTATACATGTATTACCCAATAAAGATTCTCTGGTGAAAGTTTGGGTCATGAGGTCAAAGGTCAAAGGTCAAAAGGTCAAGTGAAAATATTAAAACTTCTTTTTTTTCTCCGTACCTTGGAAAATTGTTCAAGGTATCTTCATGGAACATAGTATATACATGTACTGACTGGAAGTGATTATCTAGAGAATGTAGGGTTCATGGGGTCAAAGGTCAGGGGTCAAAGGTCAAGTGCAAGACTTTACAATTTTACTATTACCCTCATATTATGCAATGCCAGCAGGGATATTTTTTTACACTTGGTGTATGCGTGTGTAACCTAATAGAAATTCTCTGGAAAGTTTATTTTTTTTCTCTTTTTGCCTCAAAGTCAAAAGGTCAAAGATCAAGTGAAAGTGCTGAACTAACTTTTTCCTCCATATCTCGGAAATGGCTCAAGTTACCTTGAAACTTATTACATATTATGCATGTTCTACGTGGAAGTAATTATCTTATGAATTTTAGGGTCAAGGGCCAGATGAAAATGGTAACAATTTACTATTCAATTCAGAAATTGCACTTTTTCTCCACACCTGTACCTTGAAAATTACTCAATGCCTAAATGTATGAATGGGTCAAAGTCAAGTTAAAGTCCTTAAATCCCTAGATACATGCTCTCTTATTCATCCAATTAAACCTACGTCAAGGAAGGTGAACATTCAACACATTTGTGACAAACTTGTCATTCCAATATTTTGCCAATTTTGTGAAAATGTAATCACACAGTGTCTACATGTACTATCAGACCTATTGGGAAAATCATGCATTATGGCGGAGGCATACCAGTCGCCAAAGCGACATTTCTAGTTAGACTGTAAAATGTTAAAATTTTCATGCTCACTCGCTCCGCTCGCTCGCATTTAATCGCTATGCCATCCTCCTGATGTTGCTGCCAGTGATTGACAGCAGTTGTGCCTGGTGTGCCCCCCTTAATTTCCAAAGCGAAGAATATAGCTACAAACGGCAGTTTTGGACTGGAAAATGTCAAAATTTTCAAGCTCACTCGCTTCGCTCGCTAGCATTTAATCAGTATGCCATTCTCCTGATGTTGCTGCTAGTAATTGCCGGCAGTTGCGCCCGGTGTGCCCCCTTAATTTCCAAAGCGAAAAAATACAGCCACAAACGGCAGTCTTTGGACTGTAAAATGTCAAAATTTTCAAGATCGCTCGCTCCGCGCGCTCGCATTTAACCGCTATGCCATTCTCCTGATGTTGCTGCCAGTAATTGCCGGCAGTTGCACTCGGTGTGCCCCCTAAATTTCCAAAGCGAAAAAGTATAGCTACAAACGGCAGTTTTTAGACTGTAATGTCAAAATTTTCAAGCTCGCTCGCTCCACTCGCTCGCATTTAATCGCTATGTCATTCTCCTGATGTTGCTGCCAGTGATTGTGAGCATGAGGTGCGCCCCCTTAATTTCCAAAGCGAAAAATATAGCTACAAACGGCAGTTTGGGGACTGTAAAATGTCAAATTTTTGAAGCTCGCTCGCTTCGCTCTCTCGCATTTAATTATTATTCTATTCTCCTGATGTTGCTGCCAGTAGTTGCCAGCAGTTTTCGCCCGGTGCGCCCCCTTAATTTCCAAAGCGAAAAATATAGCTACAAACGGCAGTTTTTGGACTGTCAAATGTCAAAATTTTAAAGCTCGCTCGCTTCGCTCGCTCGCATTTAATCATTATGCCATTCTCCTGATGTTGCTGCTAGTAATTGCCAACAGTTTTTGCCCGGTGCGACCCCCTTAATTTCCAAAGCGAAAAAATACAGCCACAAACGACAGTTTTTGGGACTGGAAAATGTCAAAATTTTCAAGCTCAGTCGCTTCGCTCGCTCGCATTTAATCATTATGCCATTCTCCTGATGTTGCTGCCAGTAATTGCCAGCAGTTTTCTCCCGGTGCGCCCCCCCCCCCCTTAATTTCCAAAGCGAAACAAATACTAGTACAGCCACAAAGGGCATGTGGGACTGTAAAATATCAAAATTTTCAAGCTCACTCGCTTCGCTCGCTCGCATTTAATCGTTATGCCATTCTGATGTTGCTGCCCGATTGCCGGCAGTTGCGCCCGGTGTGCCCCCATAATTTCCAAAGCGAAAAAATACAGCCACAAACGGCAGTCTTTGGACTGTAAAATGTCAAAATTTTCAAGCTCGCTCGCCCCGCTCGCTCGCATTTAACTGCTATGCCATTCTCCTGATGTTGCTGCCAGTGATTGACAGCAGTTGTGCCTGGTGTGCCCCCCTTAATTTCCAAAGCGAAAAAGTATAGCTACAAACGGCAGTTTTTAGACTGTAAAATGTTAAAATTTTCATGCTCACTCGCTCCGCTCGCTCGCATTTAATCGCTATGCCATTCTCCTGATGTTGCTGCCAGTGATTGACAGCAGTTGTGCCTGGTGTGCCCCCCTTAATTTCCAAAGCGAAGAATATAGCTACAAACGGCAGTTTTGGACTGAAAAATGTCAAAATTTTCAACGCAAAGAGATTTCACCGTAGGAGGGGGAAACCCCCCTACCATACCCTCCCCCTCGCTTGATTCGTTCCCTCACATAACCGCTCCTCCTAAGATCAAATCCTGTCTACGCCGATGATAGGCCCCATTATTTAGTAGGCCTTCACAGTGATGTCGCACAGCAAGAGCTGAAATACCACGATTTTGTCATTCAATAATCACATCCTTATTCATTTTCTTATTGTTTTTTTTAAAGAAAAGAAAACAAAATTTTCACCACAAGTGAGCACCAGATCGCTGAAATTCAGGTCTGAAAATGCAAAATCTTCCTCGTGTGGGAGAGGGATACCCCCCCCCCCATACACACCCTTCCCCCGTTCGGTCGTTCCGCTCCCTCTCACAGATATTTAACAAAAAAAAACCAAAATGTTTTCATACTTTTAAGGTCTGATTTTCCGCCGAAAGTCGTCTGACAAGCAAAAAAAAAAAAAAAAAAAAAGCAACAAGAACAAAAAGTCTTTATGTTGTTGCTGCCACTTTTCTCCCAATTTATATTTCATGCAAAAGAGTGGGACATCCGATCCCTGTAAAGTGTGTGTGTGGGGGGGGGGGGAGGGGGGCACAAAGCTTCTCCCCCCACCCCCCCCCCCCCCAAAAAAAAAAAGGCTGCGCCGGTCCGGTTATGGGCTTGTAATCGTAGTGATGGTGACCATCCCCCCCACTCCTCAGTATGGATTTACGCCGTTGGTATATGGCCAACTACTTTTGCAGTCACAGCAATTAAGGACAATAATTATATGATCAAAGAAGTGAAGGCGACCGCGTGTTCGTAAAATACAAGACGCATACCAACTACCACCGACTTTCAGTGTGACAAGGATGACGTGCATTTTTTCCCATAAATCATTTGGCCACTTCCCACATTTTAGACAGAATCTAAAATATCTTCTATCTCCAGGATTTAAGGCTACTGTTCAACACTCAGACCGTGACTTCGCTGTAAAATAGCAGAGCAAATAGCTCAGATCTCGACACAACATAATTATCAAAAAGTCTAACGGATTTTACGTGATATTTGGCTTTGTTTATTATTATGTTAAACTGTGACGTGGCAGAAAAAAAGTTATAATATAATGTTGGCTATTACAAACAGCTGACAAGTGGACGATTGTTGAAGAATAGTAGATTTCAGCGAAATCTATAACTCTATCTATAACCCATGAGACTTGAGAGAACCGTATTCCTTTAAAACGCAACCAGGATGTACGAGACAGGTGGTGCTCATACACCATCATAAGGGGAATAGGAAAAAAGTGGTGCTTATACACCATAAGGGGCAAAGGAAAACAGTGGTGCTTATACACCATTATAAGGGGCAGGAAAACAGTGGTGCTTATCCACCATAAGGGGTAGGAGAACAGTGGTGCTTATACCCCATCATAAGGGGTAGGAAAACAATGATGCTTATGCACCATCATAAAAGGGGTAGGAAAACAGTGGTGCTTTTCCACCATCATAAGGGGCAGGAAAACAGTGGTGTTTATACACCATAAGTGGTAAGAAAATAGTGGTGCTTATACACCATCATAAGGGGTAGGGAAACAATGGTGCTTATGCACCATCATATAAGGGGTATAGCAAAACAGTGGTGCTTATCCACCATCAAAAGGGGCAAGAAAACAGTGGTGTTTATACACCATCATAAGGGGTATGAGAACAGTGGTGCTTATACACCATCACAAGGGGTAGGAAAACAATGGTGCTTATAAGGGTATCACACCATAGTGCACTCTCAGTAGATTTGAATGACTAGGCCTACTGATCACAAGTGTGTATATCACGTATACGACCACGTTGGTCTTTATAATGGATAAGACTTTTGATATTCAAACGGGGGCCCAAAGTTCGAATCCCGCTAAGATGTTTTCACTCATGTCCCTCTTGATCCAGCCGTACCTGACAATGCTAGTGTCATACATACAACAGGGCACTGTGACAGAGCAGAAGCGACATTTAAGAGGCTACTCTACCAAGGCGTTATGAGAACCTTCATCGAATTACGCTACCCTAGAGAACCATGTCATCATATTAAATAAGACCAAAGAATCATCGTGCATAGCAACCTCAGCCAAGACGGTCATTTCGTATGGCTTCAAAGCCTAGTTTTCGTTTTCAATAGCATACAACAGTGGAGCACTATATACGAAAGACAGTAAAGATTGTCGAATATTATCCATCAACAACACGCAATTGCACAATGAATACAAGTGAAAATCTAGGCACGAGTTCTGAAGACAAGCACGTATTATGTCATCTTCGCATTAATTCGGTGAAAATTTTGTCTCGCGAACGACTGTGACTGCTTTTCTTAAAGCATTACCAAACTGGTCAAATGCTTTATGATAATTGACACTGAATATGATAACTGACACAGAAAACCATAGTGCATTCGAATTAGATCGCCACTGACATAACCAGCCAAGCCTCTAAAACTAGCCTGACTTCACGATGCATTGTGGCCAGCTTGCCACCACAAAATGTCGGTCACTGGTGTCAGAGGTCACCGTCATAAGCTGATAGTTATATATACCTTCTTACGGTCTTTTATTGGGACAACCGGTCGTAAATCATCCACTAAAATAGAACTATGACTCCAGGAGACCGGGCGCAATATCTTCAAGTACCCCCGCGAAAGAAAGTTGAGTGAAATAACGCCATCACCATCATGCAGTGCTGGCAGTACTGAATGCCTTGATAAGATGAAATATCACCTTGCATAAATTCTTTTCGTGGAGCATTTTACGAATTTAAAACATTTATAAGCCCATTTTTGCAAAGTGATACTTTTGTCACACGTGACATTCATAGGTTTATATCTGAGGTAAACGCGTTGCCTATAGTGCGGTTTGACGCTACCGAAAATTACAAACAAAAGCTGTTGCTGTAATGGCAACTATGAAATTACAAACACAATTACGCCTGCAAAATTCACTTAAGCAAGCAGCAGGCCGCGTTTTCTTGAATACGCCTTAATTTCGAAGAATGGTAAAAAAAAAAGAAGAATACAATTCTGATACAACACTCTCTCGTGAATTAATAATGTATGGTCAATATACGTAAGAACTATATATATATATATATATATATATACATTAATTGAGACATTTTGAAATAAAATCATGGCCCAGGTAAAACTAACTTTAATACCAAACTTTTCTCCGAGAGGGAGTACAGAGCAGGAAAGCTACCCCATGTATCAAAGAGTATCGACATTCACAGAAAGGGTCAACAAACGGAGCCACAGAGTGCAATAACATTCACAATATCACGCTCAATTGATCACTATCTACGGACAACCATGCCTGACGTGTTAAATCTTATTTTCTGACAGATATTGCGACACGCTCGTTATATCGTTTTACAAGAAGGCTCCACATTCTAATCACCGCATATCCATGAATTATCCTGCCAATAACGGGCGGGAACGACTCCGGCGGGGCGACGGCGAAGCGCCGGCGAGATGAGGCGCTGCATGGAGCCCGGGTGTTTATTCTCCAACGGTTTGACTGCGAGGACTGTGACACGTGAACTCGTGACCTTTCACCCCCCAAGCTGGGTGGCAAGCGGTGACAGGAGGACGGGGGTTAATCGCACGCGCGCTGCTCCAAAAATGTTGTCGCTACACAGGTGAGGACATTCACACGGACAGCGGTATATTGCACAAGGAGATATATTGTGTCGAGATAATTATTCCCTATGGTGCAGTTTCACCTGTCAATGGTTGCTCAATGGTAATATAGCATCTAAAGAGTAAGACATCTCTTTTGTATGTTTGTTTGTTTGTGTTTTAGTTTGATATTGGGGAGAAGAAATAAGTATTCCGCCTAACCCTTCTTGCGCTTTGAGTGACAACTGGCATTGAAAAAAAAAAAACCCACAAAACAAAACATGTAGCATCGTACACTCTGTCTAAAGTCCCTGACACGTACAGACAGGGTTAAAGCATGATAACTCTAATTTATTGATAAATTACGTGTAAATTCACTTTTGAAAACAAACAAACAAACAAACAAACCTAAAACTGAAGTAATATGTATAATATAATGGGAAATGAATACCAAGACAATATGAATTATGTTGTTCATGTCTTCAAATGGTACCTTTATTATCAACTGAATACATATTTTATTTTGTGGTAATCAAAAGAAAAAAATAAAAGGAAATTAAAAAAGCCAACAAAGTCCATTTCTTTCCCTACTTGGTTTTCAGTTTCTTTGGACCAACATTACCGTATTCTTGATTATTCTGTGGGAAAATGAAATAACTATTGACTTGAACACTAAACTGATAGATTTTAACATTTTTAGATTTTCATGAAATCATACACAGAGTTCAAGCAAATATGAAATTTGAGTTAATACACTCTTTTAAAAAAAATTAAGAAATCACTTTTTTTTTTTTTTTCTGGTGCTGAAAGCAAACTAACACAAGCATGCACACACAAAAGTTTTCACACAAAATTTCACACATTTTCTTTTCTGGCTATCTGCTCTTACCACCTCATTCTTATTACCAAGACCACAAAAATCTCTCAATTGTGGATTAACCATTAACACATACTCATCAATATTACTTCAACTATACATGACATCATTTTCCTCATATTTAGCTCAATTTGGTCAGTTGCTTGTTCTCTTTGCACTTTTCTTTCAATTCAGTAGCAAGATGTGACCAGCTGCACAGCTTCACAGAGCACACACAACTGGGTGGTGACAAATCATTCCCAAATGTCTGTCTGTATCAATTTACATCATCCCTCTGCTCCCCAACGTTCACTTTTTTTCCTACCCAAAAGAGGGATCATCATCATCATAAATGTGAAAAATAAGGAGGATGGAATCCTCACACCCATCTTGCTTACAGTATCAACAGAGTTAAGATACAATCAGGGTGGTCACAAGAAACGTGCCGCTCCTAACATCAAGACAGTGGTGCTAATGTTCAGAGCTATTCCACAGGGAAGATGTTATGGCAACTTACATTTTCCAATCATTTAAAGAGTTCCACTCACCTCCTCTCAGCTCTCCGGCAGGTTGACCTAGCTATGTGTAGTGCACTGCTAGCCTTTCCACCAGACTGGTGAGCAATTAAAAAAAGAAATTATACATACACATGACTGTATATACTGTACATAATACATACATACATACAATGCATGTCTTATTGACAAGGCAAGTTAGGTCAAAGAGTTTCCTTAGTTCACTCAGGTTGATCTGAATTTGAAGACTACCACCATAGTCAATCAAATACCCTTGCTAAATATTTCATCACATTATCTATTCTATTACTTGATAAAGATTAGAATTCAGTGCTTGGATATAATTCAAATATCATGTTGTTGTTGTTACAATGTTTCGCTGTTATGATGTTTTAATATTGTTGTATGCTCTGTTCATCTCACAATGTATCATCTACAATATTTCTTTGTTACACACACACACACAAAAAGAGCGAAGTGTATGTAATTATGATCTGTAAGAGAAATGAAAATAAAATTTAAATTGTAATGACAAAATCTCTTTCCATTTAATCGCATAGAGAGTAAAATCAACATTTCTTGAGAACTCTTCCCCTGGAGAAGATGTGAGACATGGGAAGACACAACTGAGTGAATGACATTTTCCTAATCATCAAACCTACCATCTTTGATCCCCGAGATATCTTTTAATCCCCTCAAGACCTGTGCTACAGAATGCCATGGAAATCCGATGCTGGATAGTTGGCAGTGAAAATGAAAGGGTTAATCATTTTGCACAATTCAGAAAATATCAACCAGCTTCCCCTCCAGAAGTACCAGCTTCTGCAAGTCATTGAAGCTGTGTTTATGATGGGAGGTGGCTGGACCTGGAAGCAGAGACCAACCTACCGGTAGGATGAAGTTCCTGAGGGGAGGCAGAGACACTGTCATGTCATCAATCCACTCCTCCAACATCTCTACACTGGATCCATCAAACTCTGTCATCTCTGGAATGGAAGGAAAGTTGGTACCATTCATTGATAGAACAAATTGACAAAAAAAAAAAATTATGTGACTAATCAAACCACTAAGCAAAAACAAAAGGACTTGCTTGCATGAGGACACAGTGTATATCTTCAGTTGTTACAGCTAAATCAAAGTTACAATTTAGGATAAAGGTTTCATCCACGTTGAAGTTCTTGAATGAAAATATATACTTAAAGTTGATCACAGTATCAGAGCAACCATGCCACATCAGAAGGTCACTGAATTTCAAACAGTTTAGCTCATTCATACCTGCATCATGAAGGATTGCAAATATCACGCCGGAAAACTTATACTAGTTCAAGACTTATTTCCAAACCATACACTGAAATAACTTATTGCAAATTGCAGCTCAGTGTAGCTTGGGGCCATAATTGCAGACTATACATGCACATACAAAAAACAAAACAAAACAAAACTTGAACCCCCCCCCCCAAAAAAAAAATAGAAAAAAAAGAAGAAGAAAAGATCAAAATGTAAACAGACACGATGTTTTCATATAGGAACACATAACAAGAATTAAAAAAGAAATATATTCAAAACATCTGCAGCCTTGTTTACATTTCATAAATCAAACAATACGTACCAATGTACCAGGTGCACTAATCTTCACTTACTCATGAGAGTGTTATACCTTCTGCGCCCCGTTGCAAGAAACTTGCAATCAATTGCAAATAATTGCTAATTTTGAAACAACCATTCTGATTGGCTCAGGGTCTGCCCTATTAAGAAGACATGCATGCAACAATGATTTTGATTGGCCAGTGACAATCAGTTGCAAGTTGCGTTTAAACGCAAAGTTTCTAGCAACGGGGCCCTGGTGCGGGATCGGTGCTATTTAAGACTAGATAAAGATACCAAGTCACTCAACTGACTAACTTTCACACTCCTGTCTGGTTTTCACTCACGCAGTTGATTTGGAGAAGCCAGACTTCTGGGTGTGGCAATGTTGGATCCTGCATCTTGCAGAATACACTGGATCTGGCAGCATAAGTGGAAAAAAACAGGAGAGATGAATACAAGCAGTCAGGAATTACCAGATTAAATGTAACTAATGCAACGAAACAGACATTTCATAGAACTGTTCATATACAGTAGAACCCTAAAGAGAAGGATGCAAGTTTTGCTAAAAGATCAGAACTAGGGAATTTTCTTATCAGCAGGATCCTCCTACGATATGTCACTCCAGGTAGCCACTCACTTCATAACCTAATGGATTTAACTGTGATTATCAGATGTCCACACTAGGAGAGCTTCACATTGCTGCACACAAGGTAAGTCCTCTTAGAACTATGTGCTATTTCATATTTCATAAGAGGTTTCTCATTACCTCAAAAAATCATCATCAAGAAACGTTGGAAACCTGTAGCCCCATCTCACTTCATGACCTAATGGTTTTATCTGTGATTACCACGTGTACACACTACCCTAATGATTTGGCAAGCTACGATTACTGCCTGATCTATGAGGTTTTCAAGGAACAATCCTTTTCCAATTACAGCACTTTATTTCAAATAATTTTGGTCAACATTGAGAAACAGATTCTGACAACAGATTGCCATAAATTTTCAATCGACATGATATCACGGAGAGATAGCTAAAGAATTAAAATCAGGCTCATATCTGTGAATGTGTGAAGAAAATTGTGGCATTCACTGTGTATGTTGCCAAACTGGGATTATTGAGAAATGCACAATTATAGGACTTTGTCTCATGTTAAGAAAATAGACAAAGATTGTACTACACTGTCTTGTTGTATACGTGTAGGTTGTATTTGCATTATTTGTCAATGCTATTTTGTGTCAGAGGGTTAGGAAAAAAATGAACGATTTCCAGAAATGTATAACTTTGAATCTTATGTGTGTGTGTGTGTGTGTTTGTGTGTGTGTGTTTGTGCATGATTATATAATGCCCAGCAAAGTTAGAGGTACTCTTGACTTGTTATTCATTACTTTTAATAAAAATGAGATACATTTGAATGAGATACAACCAGAGAGGGCGCTATTCCATATTGGCTACTATGGAAAGTAAGGCTCTATCATTGATGGTAGGTCACTCTGCAGAACAACCTTGCTCATCAATGACAGAAACTCACTGTACATTAAAAAAAAATAAAAAAAATAATAAAATCTTTTGACAGATAGTAAATGCCAATGATGAAAGTTTTTTTTTTTTTTTTTTTTTTTTCAATTATATGCATTCATTCACCTCTTCAAGTTGTTTATCACACACAAGTAGATTGGATTCTTTCACAAACTCTCTTGCAAGTCTGTAGAGAAAGGCAAAGGAATTAAGCATTCTATCAATAAAATATGCTTTGGAAAACAGAAACATTACAATAAGTACTTGAAAATATTCATCTGCTGATCAACTTTATAATGAGTGCCAATGATACACAATGACTGCTGTTCGAGAGAAAAACTATCATGACTTCAAATTTTGTGAAGTTTTTAAACATCACACCAAGTAAACTGTGATTCACATTTGACAATTTATGCTTCTTGCATGATGCAATACCATTAACAAAGTAACAATTGTGAGTGATCAATACAATACACACACACACACACACACACACACACACACTCATACACGCACACAATGATTTTATAACTGCAGGTAGAACATTTCACAGACCTGCTATTTTGTATGATTTGTAATAGACACCATCAGACTTTACTGTGTACATAACTCTCACTAACAAATTCACTGTCCACACAGTTTCTTTTTTTTTTTCTGCAGTAGATTATAGCAGATGGCAAATAATTGCAATACCTAACCAATAATAGTAGAGTGTCAATAGTGTACAATATATGCTTTATCCTATAAAACTAATTCACACCATTTGAAATGTCCCATTCTTAACATATTCATTGACAATTACATTCATGGTGAAGAGAGTGATATTTAGAGGGAGAGAAACAATTAACTATGTACAGTGAAAACAAACTGCAAGAAACTAGAGATACAATGACATACCCAATGGCAGAGGATAGCTCATCAGTTGTACCGACTGCTTCAAATACAGTGTCATCCTTTGGTCTTCTGTCTCCAGCAATGGTTACAGAGGTCCCTGTTTTATACAGACAAAGTTATTAAGAGTAGTCTTTGCATCCAAAACGAAAAAATGTTAAACACTTGCTTTCCCTAATACCAGAATGAGACTGGAATATAAAATGCACAATGGACATTGAGAAAAAAAAAAAGCAATAACCGCTCAAAAACTGCACAACCTCATGCTCCTTCTCAGTTAGAACTGGTGATACAAGATACTTTAAACAATAATGGATACCAGGTACTAGTTATTTGGTACAGGACATGATTTTGCAATAATAAGTTCATTAAGAAAAACTACATACACACTGGCAATGCTTAAAAACACATATTTTTGTGTAATAAAAAAAATTCCAAATAATCATGAAAGATGGTGAAATGTCATCATGGGTGAATTTATGAAAAGACTCTTAAAGGAGCTCTGTGTTATAGTTAAAAAGTACCATATTTATTTTGCTTTTAAAGAATGATTCAGACACAACAAGTAATATAAATAACATGTCCCAAACAGATTGCATGAGAGACATTGACAAGGAAAATTAGTACCTTTATCTCCAGTTCTTGTGTATATTTTTGGAAGTTTCTTTGCTCCTCTGCAGAAGACACAACATGAAAAGAAACAATTGGGTTTGTGACATCATTGTGTGGTGGTATCATAAAATTATCTACTGCTTACCTGGTATATTGCATAATATACTGTACACATTCATCCCTTTTGCTCTTGAAAATTTTTGGTGTCTACTTTACACATAACTGAAATTCAGGAAGCTCTCTTACCGCAATACGAAAGAAAAGAGTGGGAAGAGAAAAAGAGACCATAGAGTGATACATTTTATATTGAACGATATCACGACCAATCCATGAAAGCAGGTTGCATTGCCATTAAATTACATCAGTCATTCTGGCAAAACTGTAGCAGTGAGAGTAGCACTCCTAGCAAGTCTTCTTGAAGTAAATTTCAATATTGATACAAGAAATAATGCATCAAGCTTAAGGTATCAGGGTTTGTAATACTGAGATCACCATCAATGCTGAATGGCTGACAGGGGATGGATTCTCTCTTGTATCATATTCATAACTTGTGAATCTATCGTCTGTTTTATTCGGTATCTTTGCATCACGTAGTAGGCCAAACCACAAATTCTCACAACTCACGACTGCAATAAAAGAATACTAGACCTGTACCGGGTATAGTACTTCAATACTATTATACAATAGCAGAAAGAGTACTGGTACAGTATAAACCTTCTACACAGAAGAGAGTTTCTAACTTAGAATTATTAGATTCTAGAAAAATGTGTACTGAAATTGTTATAAGTGTGCCATGGCATTGAAAATATCAGAATTCAATATCATACTCTCACCCCTGGCCATTGCTTTGTCCGGAACACGGACGCACTGATTGTCCGTGACAGGCAGACAGAGCTTTTAGCGAAGACACAGGCACTCGCTCATGACTGACTGGCCCGGAGTTTCTGGGCATGAACGACGTGAGACTCCGGTGAGAGCCCCTGCTCCAGAGATATGCCACACTTCCTCTGATTAGAACAATAGGAATCTTGACTGAAGACATGACTGAATTTCTAAGAGCAGCTAAAGCAATGTTACACAAGAAAATGTCGGCAATTGCTGCTTTAAAACTGCACAGTTCCAATATATGACCATCAAAACCTCAAATTCCAGTATTACAAGTTTATTCACACAGATACTCGTACGTATGGGACTAAGCGACCAGCCAGCAGTGTAGCAGTCTTCGCATCGGTGGATTGCACGACGGTAGCACGAACAGTGTGAAGTAGACTCAAAACTGGATCAAACAATCAATAAGACTTTTGCTTTGTGTATTTAGCAACACAATAATTAATTTTGATTGTTGTTTTATTTTTATGTAGTAGTTTAAAAATTAAAATAGATGATCTTTGCCATGTTATAATTTCTTTGGGTTTAAATTTTAATCAAAAATATTTTTGCCGACTGTTTTCAGATCGAGTATCGCCCGAATTCGTGTGTCGTGCACACCGTACACATGCATCTCTTGGTTTGCGATGTAACAGTAACAACATTGAAGCTGAGCTGCATGCTACAGTGTACAAGGCCAAGGAGATGTCAACCAGAAGCAGAAACTCTGCAAGTAACGTTAGCTGCCTGGGAATTTGAGAAACTGAGTTTGCTTTCCACCAGTTTTGTCTGTCTCGTTGACTGCTACGCGGATAAAATGGAAATGTAAGTTGCCCTGAAAATGTGTGTGTGTGTGTGGGGGGGGGGGGGAGGGAGGAGGGGACTGACACTCATGCACTGCACTGCCACTGGAAAATTATTTTAATATTTTGCTTGCTGAAGATGCATCCTTTTAATGGCATTGGCATTGCATTGGCCATTGCAAGATTGTAAACTGTGAGTTAAGTTTATGAAGGACTACATGTTGTATTCTTCTGAAAGAACAGATTCACCTCATGACCTACATTTAGAGGAATCAGTGCAGAGATCTATACAAAGACAAGTTTCTAAAGGAAACTGGCTAGCTAGGAGTAACCTCAAGCAAGGGGAGGGTCTTTGAACTTGTAACCAATTCGACATGAGTCTATTAAGCCAGGGTAGGGTCCACAGGGAGCTTTTCTGTTTTGGGATTAGAAATTATGCAAGTTCTCATCTATTTGTTGTGGAAGATGGTTCTGAAAGACACCAATTTGAGCATTTTCTGCCCAAATTTTGTTCAAGGGTGAATGAGTCCATGAAAACATATTACTAAACAAATGCAAACAGAAAAACTGACCAGACCGCAGAAATGAATATTTAATTTATTAGTGGAAAATTGAGCAAAGAAAATGGGATTCCATTGTGATTCGAACCCGAGACCTCTGGATGCTAGCCCGGTGCTCTATACCAACTGAGCTATAGAAAGCCCTAGTTCAATGTTTGTCCCAGAAACCCGAAATTCTCAATGCTCGAATGGTCAGAAGATATAGCAGTGTGTTTGTGTGTGACACACACATACACACTTGAACCTGGCATAAATCCGAAGGATAATTCAACTTGGGGATAAACGCCAGGGATCACCGAAGTGATGCAACTTTTTGAGTATTACATGTGTTATGTAACAAACGCAAACAGAAAAACTGACCAGAAATGAATATTATTTGTTAGTTGAAAATTGAGCAAAGAAAATGGGATTCCATCGGTATTCGAACGCGAGACCTCTGGATGCTAGCCCAGTGCTCTACCGACTGAGCTTTCCACTAATACTGTTCCAAGTCTGTTTCTATTCTATGGCACAATTTAAGTTTCAGAGACTCCTTTGTTTTGGATTATTTATTTAGAATAGCACTAGTAGGCCACTATAATTATAAAATAGACTGTTATTTGTGAGATGAAGCCATGTGTAGGAATCCTCCAGCAAACAAAAAGAGAACAAGGAAAAAGTTTACGTTAGCGGGGCTTCCCATCCGATTGTAGTTGTTTAACTTGTAGAAATTGTGATCTTGCGAGCACACACTCACTACTTTTTGAATTGTTTTGATACCTTTACATTTTCCCCCACTGCAGAATCAATGAGAGTGCAGCCATGCTGAGTAATTATGAGGTAAGACTGGGAATAGAAGTAGTAGAAGTCTTTATAGCTTTTAAAGTATTCAAAAATGACAGTGCTACCTGGTAGTCATTCTTTTAGTTTTTTGATCTGTTGGAATTGAATGGTAGTTGGGTAATTTGGATCATTTCTTCAGTGGACTTTTGTGAAACTTTTGTTTTTTGTTGTTGTTATTTTGTAGTATATGTAGCCTTTAATTATCATCAGAATGATGAACCGCCAGGGAATTAGCTGTTACTATAGAATTGTAGCACACAATTTTCTTCCCGTTTTTGCCTGTTTACAGAAGAAGCACTTCTGCAATCCACAACAACTAATCACAGACTTTTATACATGCAATGCTGAGAAGAAAAAACAGGTTGATTTCACATTCAAAGTAAAAGTATGTGCATACCCAACAGTAAATATTCTTTCTGATAGCCAGAGCCAGAATGTTACAAACTTGTCTGACAGAACTACAGCTGATGGATCGAAAAGTCATTTGAACAGCTTGATTAGTTTGTCAGTGAAAATCGTATCACCTGTAACATGTTACTAAATAGTCTGTTTTATGTGAATTAGCTTGCTCTGTAGTGGCAACAAACTTTATTTCCATTCACTACCACATCCTTGGCTATCTTGCTCTCCTTGTTCTGGTTGAACATCTGTTTCTGCCCGATCAGAACTTTTGGTAACTGTGTCTATGTTATTGTGTCCTGGTTCATACCTTTTCCCCCACTTCTTCAGGTCTTCTCACTGCTGAGTGATTTACAAGCTGAAAGCGCTCGAAAGGGAAAGAAGAGCATCAGCAAGAAACAGCAGAATCTGGCCACCATTTCCTATGAGGTATGGTGTCTGCATGAAAGCAGTGTACATGTGTTTAATCCTTAAAATCCCTGACTGAAAGAAAGTGCTGGGAGTAAGTTTCCATAGTTACTGAAGATTCAATTGATACAGCATGGATTGTTTGTGGTTTGTCTGAAGATAAGGGAGAAGATGACAGGAGGTATGAATCAAACAACATTAAAAGTCATACTTTTGAATGTGATACATGTATGAAGCTGTTAATAAGTATCATTCTAAAAAGCATAAAGAATTCATAGCCTGTTTCAGAGATGTGAGATGATCAAGAAAGAGAGCATGATGCATTAAGGAAACTGTACAGAAGTCACTCATTTTAGTAAACTGTTTTTGCTGTTTATGCTTGTTGCACATCACTGTGTGTGCAATTCCTCATTTATTTTGTTAACAGAAAAGAAGAAGGAAAAAGTAAAAAGGGAAATTAAAATGCATAACACTGTGAGCTTTGAAAGGCTCACCTACACTTGCTGAATGAAGCAAGCCCTGTTTTAACAGACCTTACTGCGGCAATGCCCAGGTAGCATTAGGGTAACAAAATTCTTTGCCTCTGACAATAAAACAGCAGTAAGTAACAAAAGCAAAACACAAAAGTTACTGTGACAACATCCGAGCAACATTTTGCGGGTACCGTTTTAACAGGCAGGGTGAAAAAAAGATTACCCCGACGCTACTTGTGTCTTTTGTGGATGCAGCGTTGAGTCATTAATGTGTCATTTCTGTTCAAAATCTCAAGAGTAGTTCATGTTTGATATTTGAAAAGTGCTATTCGGGAGACACAACAGTCATAAAATTACCCTGGTTTCCATCTTTGGGGTTATAGCAGCTACTGCACATAATGATCCATTCATGATCAATTACTTTTCATTCATTGTGATCAGTCTGCAGCAGTCATTCACACCCCCCTAAAAAAGAAGAAGAAATAGATTGCCTTTAATTTGAATATCATATAATGAAAGCCAGAGATAGCCTCGCATATTTTCTCATTTCTCATAAAGTGACTAGCTAGATCACACTGTCTTATTCATTTATATTTTAATAGTTTAGAATATGATATTAACCTTAAGTGGATTCAGGCCTTTGTCATGGTTCAGAGGTAGAACCATATTAACTTCATCATTATCATGATTTTTTCCCTACTAGACAATCAAATACCTGGAGAAGACTCCGTGTCATCTGCAGTCAGCAGAGGTCCTGGAGGCATTTCTGAAAGCAGTCGCTCCCTACAAATTGACAAAGTAGGATTCCCCCTTTTTTTTTTTGTCCTTTATCACATTATCGTGTAATATTATGCACTTTCATATATTTTATCATTAATTTCATTATTGCCTATCACTGATGCTTCCTAAACATTTCAAGGAACATGCTTGGAAGTGCAATTTCATGTTTTGTTTAAGTTGATTTGAATATCTAGTTCTTCTGATTCTGTTAGTTAAATTGATGACATCACCTCATGTAATTTGCATAAATGGTTTCGACCAATAACATGCAGAATGTGAGAATTACAATTTATGTTTCTTTTTTTTTTTGTAAACCTCCAGCGTATTAATGCTCAAATAAAAAGAAAAGTCAAATAAAAGCATCATTAATAACATTTTGATCTTTTGTGCTGTGTGGTTGATATAATTATTTATTTCTCATTATTTACAGTCATATGTGTATATATATATATACATTGTATATCATTCCTACAGGGCAGAGAAGCTGCAACTTTTGAACCACAGACCAACAACCACAGTGGAAATTATGGCAGTAAGTCAGTCAGTCTGTGTCCATCAGTAGTTTAATTCTGTGTAATGTCATGGAAGGACAAGATCTCTGTTGTGTGTTTATTTGCACTGTATCCACCAATGTCATAATACTGAACTAGGTATTCAGATTTGAAATTTTCTGTCTTAGATTTGGGAATGGGAGGTATGGTCAAATTGATAATTATCAGAGTATAGAGTTAGTATCATTGTACTCCATCCATCCCAATTTGAAAACAGCAAGAACAGCAACAGCCAATACAGGTTCTGTGAATACCTGGTACATGTAATTGGATTTCAACCATAATGATGCTGTTCCATGTACATCCATTACATGATGTTTGTGTGTGTGTGTGTGTGTGTGTGTGTGTGTGTGTGTGTAGATGACGAGTAGAGCTACCCCCCCCCCCCACCCACACACACACTTATAATAGAATGTGATAATGTTGTTTTATGGGTTATTATTTTTATTTTTTTTTAACAGGTTGGGATTCCCTTGAGAGAAGTCATGTACACGTATAGGTCAATTTCTGAAATTCATAATTTTACATCTTTGCTGATGCCTGTCTTCACAGATGATAGAGGAATGCGAGGAGAGATTGACAGAAGAGCAGATGGAGGAACTCATCCAGGTCATCATTTCCACGTTGCCTGGAGACCAGGAGATGGAAGAGGGAGGAGAGGAGACCATGCAGGAAGATGATGAAGGATGGCGCTGAAGTCATGATGACAACATCAGCGGACATTGGATTGACATGGTGAAGATTGTTGCACACTGGCAGCTTAACCCATTGAGGATGAGTCCCGAGTTTACTTCGGCAGGTGTCTATGGGAAATGCGTGCTGTAGCAAAATCAAACCGTCCTTAACGGCTAAACACAGTTTGACTTGTAGATGGAGGTATCAGTAGACGAGGTTCCAGTGACGTCATCAAGGCATGCTGAGTGGCTAAAACTGTGTGATGGGGCTCACATACGTGTGGGCAAGTAGATAACTGTTACATCCCACCTCCCATCATTGTGCGCGATTTTATCAGCTCATTTAGTCAGGCTGGTATGTGGTGCATGTATCGTACCCAAGAGCAATGCACACGTGATTAGTTTTTGCCCCTCAGACAACACATCATGTGACACAATGTAACCTTGTCTGTAGGTGTTCCAGTGTTGAGTCACTGGAGAAATAAAAACCTGACACAGATTTCAAGAGAGTTGGGGTCACTAGCAGAGTGGCAGCGTAGTGCACAGCAGATGATAAAGATTGGCACTCCTTTTCATAGTGCTGGCACCAATGAAATCATTTAACCTGTTGAGGACCAGTCCCGAGTATACTCGTGCAGGTGTCTATGGGGAAATGAGTGTTGTAGCAAAATCAGTCCGTCCTCAACTGGTTAAAGAACGAGTCCACCTTAAATCATATACATGTGGATTGAGTGAATGCAGCATTATGAGTAGAACACATCAGTGGAAGTTTGGGGAAAATTGGACAATCTGTTCAAAAGTTATGAATTTTTGAATTATCTGTGCAGTCACTTCTGGATGAGAAGACTACTACAGGGTATGATGTCACATGTGCAGGAAGATATAACGAAAATATAAAGACAATTTCACAAATTTTATTTTTTGAAAAAAAAGTGCCCATTTCCTCGACTTGTATTCCCCCTGCCTTCTGAAAGAGGCAAGTCCAGTGCTCTTCTCTATTATGCGAGAAAGTTGATAATATGTTGAATTCTCTAAATTTTTTTTATAAATTTATAATTTATAATAGATAATGGTTCTGTCATACCTTTAACAGTCCTCCAGATATAGGGTTGACTTATTGAGCCATATTCTGTTAATTTTTGCCATATCACCATACATCATGTTGCCATGGCAACATTTCTTGACAGACATAAACAATATGCCTAAGTTCACCAATACACATTACAGCGATCATGTGTCAAATCTCAAGTCAGTTGCTCAAACAGTGAGATTATTTTGATCCACAAGATATGTATGATTTGTTTGCAAAATCTCTTGCTATGGCAACACTTTTCTTGACACTCACTCAAAGGCGTTTTTCACAATAACGTGTTATGTTAGCAATCATGTCCCAAACTACAACTCAGTTGCTAATACACAAGAGTATTACCCTGAACAAAATTTTGTATGATTTGTGTACAAAATGCCTTTGCCATAGCAATGGCAATAAATTTCTTGACACTCGCGAAAAGATGTCTTGCACAACGGAATATGATAGCGGTCATGTCCCAAATCCGAACTTTACTCAAAAACTGACAGCAGTTCGATCAAAAAGTTTGTGTAATTTCTCTTTTAACTTTCGGTGCTCACTTTTGCACTTCTCGTTATGTGGAGTTACTGTGCAGTAGGCACGAGTAGAGCATATACACATGCCGTAATCTCATCTAATTTTTCCCTCTTTATTATGACTAAAACATTGTCATCTCACAGTAGAAATGCATTTTCAGAGCTTATAACTTGACATTTCTTTTTCCAACATGTAACAGTTTTTGAGAAAATCTACAAAACTGAGGTGGTTCAGAGTTAGAGATACTGTAGTTCTCAATATTTGTGTGTATGTGTGTGTGTGTATGATCAAATAGAGCTGGACCTTTGCATCAGCACATCGTTGTCAACACATTGTTATGGATATTAAATAGCACCGCCACTGTTTGAGTTTTTACAGTCATGTGCAATAGGGAGAATTGCACTGTTCAACTTAATACTTAAATTGTTAAACATCTACGTTTGTCAACAGGAGCATTGTTTATAATTTATGTAAATGACGTTAATGCTTGCTAGGGATTTGAACCAAAACCTGGAACAACTGCAACTTCAAAGTACTGTATACGCCGTTATTTTCGCAAGGGTTTAATTTTCGAGACTTTCGCGAATTGCAGTTGGATCGCGTATTTAACAACACGCGAAATTGTCTCCATGCACTTTTTTGATAGAGCATTAAAGGGAAGATAAACCCCAAGAGCAATATGCATTGAGTGAAAGCAGCAACATTAGTAGAACACATCAGTGAAAGTTTGAAGAAAATCGGACAATCGATGCAAAAGTTATGAATTTTTAAAGTTTTGGTGTTGGAACCGCTGGACGAGGAGACTACTAGAGGTTATGACGTATGAGTGGACAACAATACCAAGAAAATATAAAGAAAATTCTACAAAAATCCATTTTTCATGAAAATTACAAATTCCATCAGCTTGATATTGACATATGTTAAGGGTAGCAATTATTCCCCCTGCTTTCTGAAAGAGGTTGGTCCATTGCTCTTTCATAATTCTAGAAAAGTGAATTTTTGTTGAATTTCCTTTATATTTTCCTTGTATTGTTGTCCACTCATATGTCATATCCTCTAGTAGTCTCCTCATCCAGCGGTTCCAACACCAAAACTTTAAAAATTCATAACTTTTGCATCGATTGTCCGATTTTCCTCAAACTTTCACTGATGTGTTCTACTAATGTTGCTGCTTTCACTCAATCCACATTGCTTTTGGGGTTTGCCTTCCCTTTAACTTAAGCGTCGGCGTCAATTCGCGAAAACAACACCTCGCGAAAATGTCTATGACGTCATCATTCGCGAAAATATCTGTACGCGAAAATAACGGCGTATACAGTACATGTACTTGTTAATGTTAAATTTCATCAGATGAAGACACCAGCTGGAGAAGTAAAAAACTGCATCCCATATGTCAAGGAGAAAGTGGTCAAAAGTGGTCAAAAGTTTTGATGAGCAGTCAAGCAGCTTTGAAAGTCTTTTTTAAAAGTATCCATCTGAAAGATGACAAGACCACTGGGGAAGTTAAAATTGTATCCCACATAGATATCAAGTTGAAAGTGGTCAAAAGTGGTTGAAAGTTTTGATCAGCAGTTGAGGAGTTTTGAATTTTTTTTTTTTTTTACAGTATACATCTGTAAGATGAAACCCTTGCTATTGCTTTGAAAGAACTTGAGTGTGCATAAAACGTGTTGTCAACCCTGTTACTGGTTAACCACCATCCTACATGTATATGTTCTCAGATTTGATGCAGGAACAGCAAACATTGCATTGGTAAAGATTATTTTGGATTATACTGGCAATAACTAAGCTGTATTTCTTCTGCTGGGATACATTATTCTGGATAATTTTCTACTGATTGTGGACTCGGGTATTGGTGGATGAAGTGAATTCACCCATCCACCCAATGTGAGATCTTTCATCTACTCCCAAGATGAAGCTTTAAATACTCTATTGCCTATGTGATACATGTATGTCAATTCAGAGTTAGTACATGGTCAGTGTGGTTTTAATCAGCAATAGGTTGAATGTGATGGCACACAGCATATGAACTACTGGCGACTCCACTTGTAGCAAAGTTCTGATCAGGACCGTCAGTTTTCTTTTGTCACATTGGAATTTCGATATATCCAAACAAATAAAGTGTATTGAGATATCTACATGAAAATTTTGTGCTCTGAATTTCTCTTTGTTGTACACAAAATTTTGTTTGTATTTGTTATAGGGGAGTGCACTGTATTAGGGCATACCTTTGTGACTGATTTCAAATGAGCCATCACCATGAACTGCCCCAAGATCCTCCAAAACCTTTCAGTTCTTTTGTTGTTGTATGTTTGAAGAAGTATATTTTTGTGTTTTCCTTTCTCTCTGTTGGAGCATGTGGTGTCCGTGATGTACGAGGCAAAGTGATAAAATATGAAGTACCACTATTTCCCTTCTTACTATGTGACAATTTGCCCTGTAGTCTCGTTGAGTAGATCTATCAAGAGTTATTGCAGTCTTTGCAAAATGGAAATCTCCTTCCTGGGAATTATCTGCATTAAAAAGGTTTGTGCAATGTTCATTTGTTTGATGCTCATTTTGAGCTAAATGTGTATGTTGAAACATGGACTTGTTTATGAAAGCAAACTGGTGGGATAAATTATTTTTCAAGTGGCAGATCTGGAGGGTGCATGCCCACCCCCCCCCCAATTTTTCTCAAAATCAAAGAAATAAAAAGAAAAAATGAAAGGGGGATGCATGCGTCCCCCTTTCATTTTCTATTGTAGTGGCACCAGATTTTTATTTATTTATTTATTTTTTCTTATCAGCCGATGAGACGCGGAAGTGGCACAAGAAGAAATAAAAAAATTTGCCACAGGAGCCTTTTTGTTTTTGTTACGTCGGCTGATGTAATCCAGAAATGGCACTAGAAATATTTTCTGCACCCCCCCCTTACAGAAATTCTAGATCCTCCCGTTTTCTCTTTCCATCGACACTACACTGCTTTCTCACGGTAGAGCTCTGCTTCCAGCAAACGGGACTTTCTACTAGGAGTGTTCTTGCTCCTATACACTGTATTTTGCTTTTGTCACGTCATAAGTGATTTTTAAATGATTTCCATGGGGTATGTAATGATCATGAAAGCTGTAAAAGTATGGTCATACTTCCCGCATAATACAGTGGCTACTTGACAACATAATATGGTATTTCAGAACTTTGAAGTTCTATATCCCTCAAAACTTCTCTCGGGTTTTTAGCAAATTTTATGAATTAAAAAAGTTGTTTGAGGTTTTTCCAAGATACTGTAGCATATGCAGAGAAATGTGAAGAGGTGCCAGTAATGATGTAAAGATCTGATGAGGCAAAATACTCCCAGGGTCTCCAGTCTGATGGATAAAGGGTTCACTGCTTGTGCCCATAGACGGTTTAAATATCCTAGTCCACAAAGTTATCTCCTTATTTACAACCATCCTTTCTTTCTCTCTTTCGTTCTTTCTTTCTTTCTCCCTCTCTTTTTTTCCTTTCTCGTCTCTCAACAGCATTTTACGATGTTTCCATTGAGTCACTATCTCGCATACATCTGCAGTATCGTACAAGTGAAAATGAATTGCACTTCCACAGGACGGGTTCACCAAAATACATTCATATGCATAATTTAATATATGTAATTTCATACATACAGGTCATATTCATATATGACAAACATGGCTATGACAGAACAGTTCTCTGTTCTGACATAGATTAAAACACACTCAGCATTTAATAATAGTTGCAAAACAAACCACACGAGGGGAAGGCATGGTGAAAGAATGTCCAACTGCTTCTGCTAAGCAATCCATTATTAAAACTACATGTATGTCAACACTAAAACTTTGTTATCACAGCTGATCTGAAAACTTGGAAGCCTTTCATAAGGCAATTACAGTATCCTAATTTGTCTGTGCATGAGTGTGTGTGTGTGTGTGTGTGTGTTGTTTTTTTCCTTCTTCCAATTTTAACTCTGGTCAGGTTGCTGCCTTATAGTGAATATGAGATAATAGGTCATTAAAACCTTGTGGTGACAGATGACTGTCACATGAATACCTATGCATACATGCATCTGACAAAACAATAACAATCCGTGATAGGTTTCGTAGTTCTTGTTTCGTGGTTTCAATTTTGATGCGGAGGCATCGGACAAAATGGTGGGCAAGGCTCCTGTTGAGAAGCAGGCTGATTCTTCAGTGAAAGGACGGAACCTCTTCACATGAGTGCTACGCCAGACCTGTAAGAACGGAAGAACATCAAATATAGGGAGATACACTTGATAAACATACAGGTATTACAAAGAATGCATGTGATTGAAACTGAAGCAGAGTTTCAGAAGGGGAAAAAATACCTGTTCATTCTTTGAATTAGCAAAATCATTACTGCTTTTAAAACTTGTGGGACAATGCATGCGATGAACTTCCAACCTTGATGCGAGTGCCTGGGACTGTCTGACTGTCTTGTATGTAATGAGAGGACACAATACTTTTTGAATTCCAAAATCTGCCAGGATCTTGACAGTATGATGACTTTATTTTAAATCACGAGGAACAGGAGTATTCATGAGAGAAAGGTAAATCAGAGCACATTCAACATTCAACACACATAGGATAGAGTATTTATATCCCACAGGCTACTGCAGTATATGACCGTGAAATGATACACCATGTTTTGTCTCATCTGTTGAGCGAACCTTGCTGAGTGCGGAACACTTCCTAAGTGTGCGAACTCTTGCTACAAGTGTGCGAGCTCTCTGACTACAAGTACAAGTTGTGAATGAAGTTTGCCATGGTAACAAAGAAACCCACAGTATACAGTGTGCATGTGTCTACTGTTTGCTACAGGTCCATGAGTCCTTACCATTTGCCCTCTTACAGTCCTTGAGGACCATGTTGAAGGCGTCACATAAACTGAGGTCGCTCTGGGTGTCTGCACACTGCATGAACCGCTCCAGCTCGTACTGGCAAGGATTTCGCTGCTGCTGCTGCTGCTGGGGCTGCTCCTGGTACGTGACGTCCGGTTGGTGACCTCCGCCTCCGGTCATGGCATGGCCAACTGCATGACCCTAGATGACCACAAGATCAGACATGTTTACAAAGTGAAACAAAAAAGAGCAAACAAACAAACAAACAAACATAAAATAAATATTGTATCGCTACCAGCACCAAATTTTTTTCCTGGTAGCTACTAAGAATACCGGTACTACAAATGTACCTACTGTACTATGTGCACACACATACATATAAGATATAATGATGAAAAAGTACAAAAGACAGGTCAACATGAAACATATAGTTCAACAATTTGATTAGGCATACATAATTAGTGAAACTAGGTTCCAGTTTCTTTGTCCTGTGGTGGAATGCCCTATTGAAATGGACAAGCTTCATTTCTAATATGTACATATATCAACATGCTGTATTTTTTCTCCCCTTCAGATTATCCCTTGCAAATGTATGAAAAAATGATGAGATCAAAGGATCATGCAAGAAGGGGTCAGAGTCCTATCCATAATAAGGACTTATCGATTGCGTGGACGTGGCTGCCAGTCTCGTATGAAAGCGGCTCGAAATGGCCGCAGTCCACTCAGCACGTCTGCGGCGATATCACACATTTCAATTTCAGTGCACGCCGTTTGTGACGTACTGCTATTATGTCATGGCCCCCGTCTCCTCTAGCAGGCTCGCGATTGGTTGCGCCATGCGATGACGTCATCACGTCATAAATCTCATTATTCTCAGAGGGCAACTTTGGCATGCTTACTTTGGGAAAACATTCTGTTTGTCAAATCTATGTAACTTTTTATAGATTTTGGGTACGCCGGACATGTAATGAGCAAAGTAGTAGAGAAAATGCCCAGCTTTGCTTTGATGTACATGTAAATTTTATGATCATTTTCCTTTCAACTTTAAACTATGATAATTTTCCTTTCAATTGAACAGTAGCTACATTATTGTCCAGGCATGAAATTTGCACACAAAGCAGTGACAGACACATAAAGTTTACATGCAAATCCAATAGGTAACACAGCTTAATATTAAATCACCACATGTGAAGGGGATGGAATTGCAAGTGATGCTTTTATTGTACTGTATCATTTAACGATTTATCAATTGGCTTGGGTACCGTATGTTTGTGCGTTTGAGTAAAATATGCAAATTTGGCACACTATTGACCGAGTCGGATGTGCAAGCACAGCACATGAAAAGTTTACACTGCCACAGTGCCAGTACCATTGATAGTCATACTGGACACAATGCTAATCATATTTTGTAGTAGCAGTACTGAGGGGGTTAATAATGTGTCAGGGCTAGGGCTCTCCCTGGATGTTTCTGTACAGTAGAAGAAGAAGAAGACGGAGTGGAGGAGGAGAAGGAGGAGGAAGAGGAGGAGGTGGTTGTTGTAAAGCTCTTACCACGGCTGACCCAATTGCTACACCTCCAGCGGTGGCTGCCATCTGGCCCAGTAGCCCTGGCTGCCTTGGCTGACCCACACCCATGGCTGGCTGCTGGGCTGGTACAGGAGCTCTCTGAGGCACAGGAGCTGGCTGTGCTACTGTCCTTGGAGGAGCGGACCTTGTGTATGTTGAGAATGAGAAAATATTTTTGCTTGCCATAGTCCAGTAGTTGATGTCTTGATTTTGCGGAAATAAAAACACTTGAAACTCATCTTACCCAGCTGAGCGTAAAAAATTATTTGCGCGAAAATGTCCACTTTTAAAGTAATCATTTATTCATAAAATCTAAACCTCCTAAATGTAAAGTAAATTGAAGTTGAGGGATTGAAATGTCAAAAAATTGTATTTAGACCTCCTAAACCTGTCCCTATACATGCACAACACTTAATAATTCAAGGACACCCAACATAAAATTCCTCATCACAAACACAGATATCTACAATAACAGTTGAAGGACACTGGCGCTAGTGACAATGTAGATTAGTGTACTTTCGCACTACACTAGCGCGACATTTTCCCACACAAAATCCACTTCTGTGGTGTGGGTTGCAATTCAAGTAGCCTGCTGCTATTTCAGATGTTGCTAGATTATATAGTCTATGATATTCATGAACATATCCAAACTGTATGATCACATCTAACGTTAGCTGAACACCAGTTTTCAAAGCATGTGCCTATGCAATGTGGCCTCCCCAATTTTTTTTTCTCTTTTTACAAATAGGGGCCTATGAATTCATCACTGACATCAGTCACTCTGAAAGATTTTGTCAAAACTTCCAACTTTGGAACTTGTGGTACATTGCACGTTATCAAATATATAATTTTGTAAAAGTTTGTAAATTTTATCCCTAGTTTTTCCTATAAGCAAATCCGATCCGGCTGCACGTTATGCACAGCGCTGCAAGAGAGGGCTGACAACCCGGAAGTTCCCCGGGAGACTGCCCGCCTGCTGCTGTCCTGCATGCCCGGCCTCGGTAAGCTCGCCGAATCATCTCGAAAGTGAGGAGGATAGAGAAAGACGTCTTACAAGTTATTGATCTCTGTATAGAAACTGTACAGAATTCCTGGAGAAGACATCTTACCTCACTGGAGAGAATGACCGTCCTCGACTTCTTCCTCCTCTAGGCATTGCAATGTGAGATAAGGAAAGGTAGAGAGAGAATACCAAGTTCTTTTGGAAATAGGCTCACAGCAAGCCTTTGATTATTTCATTCGCTCAGTGTGCGTCTGTGTTGCGTCATAATTGAAGTTTCTTCAAGTTCGCGCATGCATAAACGCACTGCAAATCAATGTACCATACACATTCTCTGTACCATGTGTATGTGCTTTACAGAACGCACGTTGAGTAAGCACTGCATAAAGGACAGCGGTAGATGGCGCTTGTCCGTCAAATCGCGGAATCCCCACGTACACATGATGGAAAAAATAAAATAAATAAATACAATGTACTGTACAGCTGTCAATGTGTCATTCTTGAAAGATTCTTCACATACTAGCAGTCCCTTCTTGTGTCAGGATGAATGAACTAAGTTTTTCCAAATAGATCGAATTGTAATAACAGATAATGCTACAGAACGAAGGAAACAAAAACAAAAAGAAAAGAAAAGAAGAAAATAAACAAAAAGAAAACATGCGAGATAAAGACAGAATTTATTCACAATGTACAGCAATAAAAAAAAATAAACAGTTAGGAACTGACAAATTTAATGTAACTGTATTGGAACAACTGGCAGACAGAATAAAAATCTTGTCAATAATCTGGATCTGGATCTGGATCTGCTACTCTGAAAAGCTCAGGTTGAGCATCACTCAAGAACATGACTGTGAATGGAGTGCTGCTTACTAGTAGTCCAAATGCAAATGCTTTTGTAGAGCTGTTTAGAAAGCATTTGTGCTCATTATTGATGTAAGTTCTTCAGGCAATTTGTTCCACTCTCTCGCCAATAGGGGAAATATGAGATTAAATTTATGCACCGCTTTTTGAACTGTTTCGTTTCCCATGTCAAATTCACTGTTAAAACACCATGCGCGAGTCAACTGAGCATAATAAATATCCGTATGATAGAAACTTTCAGACTTGTGGCAAGTTTCTTTCTTTCTGTCTTTGTTATAGTGTGGTCAAGGTGATCCTCTTCGCAATACCCAAGATAAAAAAGAATGACAAACAAGGAAAAGTAGAAATTACGCGGTGCGTAACATATGTCCCCGCCGGAAGTAGCATTTTGTAACAAAATGTGCAATATAGGTAAAAAATCAAGGTCAAAGGTCAAAGAAGTCAAAGGTCAAAATTCTGTGTAGAAGTTTTGAAGCCCTCACCTAGTGCCATCACATAAAGCAAATGGAATCGAAATTGGGTTAGAAATGGCGAAGGAGTAGCATTTTGTAGCCAATGTACAATATAGGTCAAAAATCAAGGTCAAAGGTCAAAGAAGACAAAGGTCAAAATTCTGTGTAGAAGTTTTGAAGCCCTCACCTAGTGCTATCACATAAAGCAAACGGAATCGAAATCGGGTTAGAAATGGCGAAGGAGTAGCATTCTGTAGCAAAATGCACAATATAGGTCAAAAATCAAGGTCAAAGGTCATAGAAGTCAAAGGTCAAAATTCTGTGTAGAAGTTTTGAAGCCCTCAACTAGTGCCATCATATAAAGCAAACGGAATTGAAATCGGGTTAAAAATGGCGAAGGAGTAGCATTTCGTAGCAAAATGTACAATATAGGTCAAAAATCAAGGTCAAAGGTCAAAGAAGTCAAAGGTCAAAATTCTGTGTAGAAGTTTTGAAGCCCTCACCTAGTGCCATCACATAAAGCAAACGGAATCGAAATCGGGTTAGAAATGGCGAAGGAGTAGCATTTTGTAGCAAAATGTACAATATAGGTCAAAAAATCAAGGTCAAAGGTCAAAGAAGTCAAAGGTCAAAATTCTGTGTAGAAGTTTTGAAGCCCTCACCTAGTGCCATCACATAAAGCAAACGGAATCGAAATCGGGTTAGAAATGGCGAAGGAGTAGCATTTTGTAGCAAAATGTACAATATAGGTCAAAGGTCAAGGTCAAAGGTCACGACTGAAATTCTGTGTAGAAGTTTCAAAGCTCCCATGTAGTGCTATCATATAAAGCAAACAGAATCAAAATTGGCTCATAAATGACAGAGAAGTAGCAAATTGAAGATTTTGATCACACACGGACGCACACACGGACACACGGACGGACGGACGGACGGACGGACGGACGGACACACGGACGGACGGACGGACGGACGGACACACGGACACACACACGTACGGAGCCCGTTTCATAGTCCCCTGCTCGAACTCGTTCGGCGGGGACAAAAAGAAATAAGATCTCTGATTTGTGAGGACTTACAACTTGTGAGATTCAAATAAATATGTGATCTGATGGCATATATATGTTTGTTGTAGTTGTTGCTGTTTTTATAGAGAGAGAGCCTGAACCTGTTTATGATTTATTTTTCTCCCATTTATTATAATAAGATCAGTAGGTACCAGGTACAGCTTGAACCTGTAAAAGCCAGATGTTTGCTTGATGTTCATCAAAAACAAACAAACAAATAAACAAACCCAGAAATTAAAGTTAAAGCTATACAGTGCACTCCCGTTATAACGAAAATGCTCGGGACCGGCAGTTTTCTTTCGTTATAACGAAATTTCGTTATAACCGAACAAATACAATATATAACGATAACAAGAAAACCACCTATATATATCATATTATGTTTGCTGAATACTCATCATACACTGGAAAGCTATGTAAAATGTGATGGGATAACTGTATCACAATAATAAATGCAAGTTCCCCTCAGAAACTGTGCATGACACAAAGAGCGAACACACAGTGGTGTGAAGCGTTCACCCATGCAGAGAAGCTATAAATGCTTGTTCTACTACGAGTTTTCGAAAGCAATTCGCATTTCGTTATAACGGAGCACATTTCTTTTGTTTTTCTTTGTCTATGGCGCTCGGAAAAGACTTCGTTATAACGGAAATTTCGCTATAACCGTGTTCGTTATAAGCGAATCTTTTACCATAGACTTTTATGGTGATTATTTTGGGACCAGAAGATTTACTTCGTTATAATGAAATTTCGTTATAACCGTGTTCGTTATAACAGGAGTGCACTGTACCGGTACAAGGCATTTCTGTTTTCCCTTATAAATAAAGGCTGAATCTGTAAAAGCAATACACGTGGCTTGCTTTGAAATTTGAGTTGTGTTGATTTTTCTAGACACAGGTTCAACTCATTTCATGTCTCTCTGTTCCCTTGATTTAGGGAAAAGATGTTCAGTATAACACAAGTTTTCTTAATTCATGAGAAATTTTGGTTGTCGCAACCATGGACCAATCTTAGGAGCAAATAGAATGTTGATTGAAAAATGAGTTAACTCCTGATTTTTTTTTTTTAAATTTTAGATATTTGCGATTGAAGCTGCTCAAAAAACAAACAAACATAAAAAATAATATTATTGGATGATTTTAATCATATACTTCAAAATATTCCTTGTTGTGTAACAAATGAGGCATCACCTAAAGGATGTGCTTCACTCGATCTGATGATACACTTACTTTATTAGAAATGTTTCAAAATGGCACTTATCCCCTTCTGCAATCAAACTCTTCAATGCACATAACTCATGCAGAATTCTGGACCTCGTCATCTTACACTCACATTCGCATCTCTCAGCTCACACTGACACACTAACAACACCAAATCTTATTATTAAACATTTCAAACATTTTTTTTTTAGTCATTTTATAAATCATATTTATTGCATGATTAAAAATTTACTTTTAACATTCCTGGCAAGTATAACAATCTGGAATTGTTTGCACTATATGGCCATCCAATTCACACTACACCTTCCCTCTGCCACACGATTATAATGATCTAATTAACCAGTTCCATGCAAAATTCTGAAATGTCCATAGACCTAATATGCAGGTCACCAGGTTCCCGTAAAGAACAGGTTAATAATTCACAATACTGGTATATGACTAAATCAATGTGAATGATTCCTCTGCATATAAAATAATTGTCAGGGCAAGTGATGATACAGAACAAAAATATCAGACAAAATGACACATTCAAGCAATACAGTTTTCATTCTTTTCTTACACAGATATAAAATGATTATCAAGGCAAGTGATGATATAGAACAAGAATATCAGACAAAATTGCATATTCCAGCAATGCAGTATTAATTCTTCACTTATACATAAATGCTTACATTAACATTTAAATCACTGTATGAAGAACAATTGTACAAAGAAAGTTAAAAAGAGTTGTACATTGTGGATTGAGAGCACCAGTTTGCAAATACCCTTTGAGAGACTTTGTGTGTGTGGTGTTAAAAACAACAATGCACACTGTCTTTCATTTGTCAATGCCCAGTTAAAGTGGAAACACTCAAAGGAATCTGTTGTATCACAAACACATGTTGACTTTATTTTTCCTTGGAGGGAAGTTTATGGGTGTTAATGTAACAATTTTTCAAATAAAGAGCACTTTCCATTGTCATGTATCAAAACCATATGTGACCGTGCACCTCAAAACGAACATAAAGTCGCACACACTGATTTTGCGTGAGGACTGAAAATAGGTAAAATGGGTCAACCTAGCCGAACTTGACTTTTTCATATTTTCTGAAAGAGGGGGTCTTCTTTTACATTATACTAAAATTTGGTATCATAAAACGGGCAGAAAAGTGTGTTATTTAGCAGTTTACATCGAACATTTTTGGTAGAATATAGTGTGATTCAGGTGTGTCTTTACAATCCCTTTTTCATTTCTGAAAAACCTTGTCCACATTCTTCACTTTCAACTCTAATAACTTTTGAAAGGATAGTGCTACTGCTTTGAAAGTTGACATTGATTATGGACAGAATGTGTTAATGAGGCATGCTTAATTTCACTTTAATCTGATAATCGCTTCATTGTTGTTACTCTGGTGGTTTACTTCCTGTTTTTTGTCCCATTCATCGCACAGCCAGCACGATTTGGTAAAGATTAAGCGCTTGAATAGACACTGTACTTCAGAGCCTCTTTTCTCAGTTCACACTTTTCCCGAGTTTGTGCTTTCTTTCCAATATTTAGATAGGTTAAGAGAGTCCATTTGATTTGAGTTATACATCATTTTAAAGCTTAAAGTCTGCTCTTTCAGAATATGGTCTTAACTAAAAATGCATGTCTGGCGACTTTTTTTTTTTTTGTTTTGAGGTGCAGGGTCACATATGATAAACAGAGTAGGCACCAACACATTTTCAGTTTGCCTGAAATGTTTTTTTTTTTTCTGTGTTCCCTTTATACCTATATAATTTTCAGTGCTCATGTATGATAATCAATTCACAGATTTTCTCATTTGGTGCCTTGCCTGTGCAACAGAAAACACTTGTACCCTGTAATTTGAGAGTGTACATGAAAAATACTCAATAGAGCACAACACAGATGCCATACCGATATAGCGAATGTTCTATCTGAAGACTTAACCCTAAAAAGACTGGGGGGGGGGCCTAAAAGGCCCCCCCCCCCCCTCGACATTTCGCGCGATTACTCTGCAACATGCAATGCTCTCGCCGCGATGCTCTATGACTTTTTTCTTTTGAGTTTCCCGCACATTTTGAAACCAAATTTGTGACGCCCGGGGGTACGGTTCTGAAGTTACATAACTTTTTGTACATGCACGTGAGGCCGAAAATGGCTCAAAAATGTGATTTTGTGTCTTAAGTCAATGCAAATTGAGTTTTTTTCACATGGCTCATATAAATATGCTTATTTTTACTCTCAATGGCTAAAATTAATTTGTTTTAGCAGTATTATGCTTCAAAAAGTGTCTGCCACAAATTTTGTTAAAAAAAACAACAAAAACAAAAGGTCGAAAAAACAAAAATACATGAGAAATTCATAACACAATAAAATAGATAAGAAATTAATTTTGATACCGAATTTTTTTTCCAGTACATTTGCTAAAAATGCCACTAAGAATAATTAGACCAAAAATGAGCACTTTTGGAGCTTTATTTACTGATTTAGATCAAAGAGTCTGATTTCTCGCATAAATTAGCATAATTAATCAAAATAAAATAAAAGAAGACTATTTTGTAAAATTTGAATATACGATCTTGTAGATTACATCGCACACTACCATTGTGCAAATTTTCGCGGCGATCGCACGATCCACGGCCGAGATCTTAAGGGGGGGCCCTTTAGGCCCCCCCCCCCCCCCCCAGTCTTTCGAGCTACCAAAATAGCCCAGTCTTTTTAGGATTAAAAATCCTGCTGAGGGAATTAAAGGGGAATGACCTAAAAATTACTTCATGTGAATAGAAGCAAACACACTGGAGCAACAGGACAGTCATAGTTTGAGCAAATTCTGATCAAAACTATTTTTAAAGTTTTGATCAATCAAATGCAAATTGGCAGTTTTGTATTAATGTCACATGTGATCTTATACCTTATTTGCTCTGTACTGTAAACTTAGCAATTTTCATTTTCTCATGAAGTAAATTTCCAGTGATACAAGCACCTTTGATACAATCATTGTAAATATTCTGCATGGAAAAAATATTCCATTATCAATGAAAAAAAGAGAGATTTTAATCTTTTAAGTAATTTTATGAATAAGGTAAATGGAAGGTGAACTCACAAGCTCACATTATGGAGTTGTTAATTTCTGTTCGATTCATCACACCTTCAAAATTGATAACTTTCTTAAGTTTAATCAGAATTTGGTCAAATTTTCACTATCTTGTTCCTCTCATTTTTTTTTTTCTAGTTTGATTCAAACAAATTTTTTTTTTTTTTTAAGGGTAGACTTCCCCTTCAATAAGTCCTGAGTTAAAGTTGAAGGACTTTCAATCTCCAAAAAATAGCATTTGAAACCCTGTAGGTACATTATTCTCTATAACAAGGTCAACATAAGTCAATAGCTGCAATAAGTTTAATTATTACAGTGGTAGTTGGAGTACTGTGAAAACAAATCCTCTTTCACATCACAATAACTCTTTCAACTACTGTACAAGCGGTTATTTTCACATAAAGATATTTTCGCGAATGACGTGACAGATATTTCTGCAAGACGTTGTTTCTTGTGATTTTGACATAGAGGCTATCAAAAGTGCACTAATGCCTGTCAGCTGGAAACATTTTCATGAGTCGTCAAATTCGCGGTCCAACAGTGACTCCGGGGAAATTTGCGAAATTAAACCCTTGCAAAAATAACAGCTTATACAGTAGGAAGGTGTCTTCCGTTGTCTTCTGTCTCTTTATGGCCTTCTAAAGGTCAAAAAACAAGTTAGACTTAGAAGTATTTATGTTTGACAATAACAAATTCTCACTTGTCTGGATTTGAGAAACAACATGAAACACAAACACATAATTTATCAGTTGCTCTAAAAATATCATCAGTATAACATTACACTGTTTACCGTTTTCTATTAGAAAAAAAAAATGCTCAAAAAGAAGAGCAAAACAAATTTGTTTTATCTTTGGGGAAATATAACATTATGTTCCATAACTGTATCATGTCATAATGTTTATCCCACTACTGACTGTTATTTGATTAACTCATGTTACACGTTAGGATAGTACTAGTGCTGTGAGACCCTGCACAGCAATGAGAGAGAAGGAGAGAAAGGCTTATTAGGCTTGTTTTGGGCTAGAACAGCTTGTTTTGGGCTAGAAAAGCTCTGAGAACACCATGGAGAATTTATAGAGGAACTCCTCTCAAAATCAAAGTTGACTGTGACAGAAGTAATTAGGGCTGATGAAAATTGTGCAAATATCTTTCCCAAATTTCCCCTCTTCAAAATGAAAACATACAACGTCATTTCCTTCACATGAAATCATACTAGCAGCATCACAATCTTGAAATTACGACACTATTGATATCAATTTTGTAGTTGTTATACTAATCATTGGTTGGAAATAATTACAAAAATATTTGCCTGCCATCCGAAAAAAGAAGATTATAAGCAGTTTTAAAATCCATGTTGTGTGAATTTTTGACTTTAAACAAATTTAGTATTTCTAATATCTTAAAGCATGTGAAATTACTTGCAGCATGATGTATGACGCTGCAACAAAAACTTGACATTAAAAAAATACCTACACTGTGTTTAGGATTTTAACTAAATAAAACATTTTTCTTATACAACGTGGATATTCCATCAAACAATGTAACCTGGCATAACTCCAACTGACATCCTGAAAGAGGTATTTACATTTTAGTACAAGATGAAATTAGTATCGTCAGATAAAGTAATACACAAGAACAATATGTAGGTATGGAGCTACTGTGATATTCATTTGATTTTAATACCATGTCCAAGTTTGTTGCTGGACAATTTCCAATGATGATAGAATTTGGGCAGCAGTGTAATGCAAATATTTGTCTTTTTAATCTTAATGTATACTTTAATGTAATATATTTCTGATGTAATAATCAATAAGATATTTCCTAATATTGAGGTAAAAACATATATATCACGTAAACTATATTGTAGTCCAGACTGTAAACCTATGCATACCTATAAAAATC